>OY735207.1:27429451-27649451 GCA_963457665.1 Thysanoteuthis rhombus | reverse complement strand
GAACTATCCAGAACCATAATTTCTACAAACCTTTCACTTTCCAACTTGAATATGCATTTAGTTTATGAGTCTGTATAGGTTTTTATTTCTATTCTTCATTAATTTATTATTTAATCTGCTTTATGGACACCTATCCTTTATGCAGAGGAATATGAACCAATAGAATTCTCTTATGAATCACACACAATATCCTAGTGATGACTATCATGCTACAACTACATCAGAATAAATAATTCCCTTACACAACTGCTGCAGTAAATAAGTAATGTGATAATGACCGCAGATTGCCCGCAAGATCAAAGGGGTTTTTTTTTTACAACCAAGTGGAATGGCTTATTGAATATATGGTGGTTTGAAATACCATAGTTGATACAATGATTGACAGTTTTAGTAGATGCAAAGGCAATATACAGATTGTATCAAATGTAAGGGATAATTGATAATTGCCTCTTTTTTAAATAAGTATTGAAAAAAATTTGATAAACCAATTGTGAAAATTGTCTTGAAATTTTTCTCAAATATATAATCTATCCTCAAAAAATGTTTTCAGATGCAAGTTGACCTGTTTAATTAATTTGAGGAAGTTTTGGAGTTATATAAGTCAAAATTGTTTTGATTATCTTATCTGACCAACTAATCAAAATATATTAGAATATCTAGGGACCCTAATTAATATTTAAAAGTATTTTCATGAAATTATACTTATTTAAGGCAATAATCCCGACTGAGTTTTTGATAAAGAGAGGATTTTAAGCAAAGTACGATGATAATTCATTATACTTGTATTATGAATTCAATTTGTGAATGTATGGTAACTTTTTGTCAATTGAATGCTTCATGACATTATCTTATTGAAAATTAATGACAAATTTACGAATTTTTATATCAAAAGATAGGTTCTGTAGTGGGAAATTGCACATGAATGAATTAATACTAAGTAAATATAAGTGGATCCAAATAAATTGCATCCAGGTACACTATAAGTGTCAGAAATCTAGCAGAATTGTGCATACTGTTATCATAGTATCAAATCAAAGGCATTATTTACATTAATAATAAGCCTGATAGATTAGTCTGTAAAGCTGAATATTCAAATCTTACCACTTCTTTCTTTTTTTTAAAAAAATTGCTTACAAATGAACATATAAGTAGAGAAATCTATTCGAAGGGTGTTTGGCCTGGTTTATTCCAATATCCAATCATTATACATATACTTCTGTTCTGTTAGTGTGACCACTGATAATGCTTTTCTTTCTGATTTTCAGGGTGCAACGTACAGATATAGCGTTCAAACACGCTCAAACAAAAAGTAGGTAAAAATTGCAAAATTCTATGTTTTATTAGGAATGTCCCCACCATTGAAGTTACTGTGTCTTGTACAGAAAAGGGATTAGTCTATAAGTGTAGAAAAAACCTAAAGCAAAGTGGGAGAGTGGTGGAAGACCTGTAAAGTCAGTGGGCAGTGATATGAAAAGCTGAAATTTCGACTACATATACCATGTTCAGATGCAATAAGTACTAAAATATAACTTTGATTATTCTTTAATTTTTTGTCTACAGCCAGAATTCATTGTCGCTGCATGTAATCATTATAATCAATGAAAATTTACAAATATTTACTTAATAAATTCTACCTGTGATCTCATAGGTTACATAAATGGCTAGTATAACAGATTTTTTTTAATAAGAATATGCCATAAATTAAAATCATAATTATGCTAAATTTCCAACATTCTATTGATTCTCATGGCTTTATTATCAAACTAAAGGAATTTTTTATATCTGAATGCAACCCTTCGATCAGATAAACAGTGTGTTCAAGCCATTGATTGAATTAAGGTACTCCTTAAAAATACTAACTTGAAGAATGCAAAAAAATTTGGATGATTTACAAGTGAATGATATTATTGTGGGGTTGGCATTTGCGCTTATCTGAAAAAAATTTTTCTCAAGGGAGGTCACTATTAAATGCTTATAATTCTTAATCAAGAAAATATAAATTGTGATGAAGTTGGAAATTAACAGCAAAAATATTTAATCAAAATATGACCCATTTGAAGCAATAACCATTTTCCAACAACCCTCAAATGGTGATAAGCCATCTTTAAGAAATTCTTTTCATTTAGTGTTCACGAGTCCAGTAAAAGCACAAATCATAGGTTATAATTACTGAACCTTTTATTCTGGATATGAAGTTCAAAATGCTAAAATCTTCAATTTTTTCATCTTCTTCCAAATCTGACATCAACATATTTCTCGGTAAATTAATCTCCCAAACAATCGTATATAATAGCATAACTTTTCTCAGCAATATCAATGCTAAGTGGGGAGAATAGAAATATTGTCAAGCTTCAAAAGCATCAATAATATCACTATCCTTTATTAGATGAGTGAGTTCATTTCTCTATGTTTCTCTTTTCTCTTCATTGCACTTGATGGAATTTGGACCTTGAGTGGAATTGCAGGCATATAAGATAACTGTAAATACAAGGAGAGATATAAAACCCACAAGCTGGATCGGATCAATCATGCAGTTGAAGTTGCACTCAAGAAACATTTCTATCTTTTTCAGTCTAGAACTTCTTGAAGGATATGATTTAAATTTTATTGGCAACTAAATTTGTACTGATTCACTGACAAGAGTGATTAATATATCTTTGCCTTGAGTTTTAATTGGTAGAAATATTTGTTAGTGATAAATAATACCAGAAACATAAAAAAAGAACATAATTGAATTTTTAAATTAATGAAATTTCTAAGATTACACTGTTGCAGACAAAGAGTTTCAGAATTCATCTCATTGATGTATGTGTAAAGATGATCTTATGAGGAAAAAGCACAAAAAATAAGCAAAATTTTCAGTGAATTTCTATTCTTATTATTAACTTTCATGTCCATTGAGACTTTTTTCCAGTTTAGAACATTTTGGTTTATAGTATAATGGAATAGACACTATATCACTACTAAAATCAAAACACTATCAAAGAGTTTACCTTTTTACTCTTATTCATTAATTATTGGGTAACATAAACATTATGTTTAGTTTATTAAGTGAAAATATACATTTTAAAAATTTTTTTACATAAACTCCATTGAATAACATGCTAACTATTTTGTTCCAATATCCTCTACCATCTTTCCGGTAACTTCAAAATTCCATCCTCTCAAAACGTTTAATCTTCCTCAACAAAGAACTGCTTCAGATGCCATTTAAAGTCCTCCAGAAAATTGAGATTATTTTCATTGAGAGTCCTATACAGACCAGGACAAATGCTAATCTGAATAGCTGGTAAAGATGGCAGATGAGCAAAAACTTACCAGTCAAGCTGTAACAATTTTTGCCTTGTCTCAAAAGAAACATGTTATTTAATGTTAACCTGATTGAATATGATGCCTATTTTCTTTCATCTTCAATCTTAGAATCAATAAACAAAAATACAACTGTTTCGACAATTTTTCCAAAAAATGCATGCTATCACAACACAATTTTCTGAATTAAGTTTGCTAGAGCTAAACCAAATGCTACCTAATAACAAAAATAGAACAAACTTTTGGAGCAATCCAATATGTATCTTAATGGTATATGGCAAGAGGAGAAATAGCTCTATTATCAAGGCAATGTCAGGAAAAGGGAAGTTATGCTTTCAGAGTCCAGAAAAAATAGATGGTAGGGGTCGAATAATATTAGTCAATAATATCATAACTTTCAGATTACCTATAACACACAGCTTAAGTTGAATTTTGCAAAAAAAATTGATGATTTCTATGAAAACAAGTCTGTGGAAAAATATTTTTCTTTGTGTTTTTTTTAAATCTAAAATTTCCTAGAAATGTCAACTTGGGGATAAAAATTCTGAATCAAACATAGCAGAGAAGTGCAGAGATCCTTACTGATATTATAAGCAAAGGAAATAAATATCAATTCTATGGCAACTTTTTGTAGTAATTATAACAGAAAGAAAATCACTACAAATCAGAATCCTAATAAGTTTTAAAACTACTCAGCATTACCTTCTAATTTGTCATCATCTATCTTTATTGCATTATGAGTTGATGAGTTGTTCTGATAACTTCATCCTGAATGTTGATGTAGTTGCTTAACCTTCCTTCTTAACTTAATAGTAACACCAATGTTAATGTATAGATGTATACAAAACACTACAATGTTCAGTTCTTTGAATTTTTTCTGTTGGCTCATCAACATTTAAATAAGTATTAACAGATCAGTGTTAGTTTATACTGTGCTACATTAAAGTGTTGGGATGACACTGATTGTACAAAATGTACAAAGTAAGACTGATGTTTCAACGAGAAGTATTTAAGTCACTAGACTCGCTAAGGCTTGTTGCTGAGTAAGTGGAGAGGAGAAAGAATCAAAGTCTATCTGCCTGCAAATTTAGGTTCTAAACATAATAAGACAAGATAATTTTAACTTGTTCCCTTTTCCGTGGGGTTTTATTGCTGCCCATGCTATTGACCAAAGTCAACTGTAATTAGGGATAAAGTTGTGATAAATTTCAAAGCATGTACTTTTTCCAAATGCATGCAGACATAATGCTACCTCATTCTATGAGTCATTTAGACGAATATCCTTATCTTTATTTCAATCATAAAATTTCAGCCAATGAATTTGGTAGGTTCCCTAATATTTCTGTTCCTATCAATAATCTAAAAAAATACTTTCACCATCTTTAATATCTGAACAGTTCACCAATTAAGGTGACAGATGGATCCATACTGCATCTTTGGTCCTTTGACAAAGAATGAAAATAAAAAGTACAATATTTCAAAACCTGCTTATAAAATACATGCCTTTGTCTGCTCAGAACCATATCCAATATTCTGGTGGATGTATTCCAGTTCTTCTTGGGAGATGCTTTTATGTTCAACTGGGGCTTCTTTTGTGATCAAGACCCATGCTATAAACCAGAGTATTGCGACTGAACCTGAAATAAAGATTCACATCATTGCACGAATAAAGCAAAAATATTATAGGTAAAACATGCTTCCAAAATTTTTTTTTTCAGTGAAGTTCAAAAATCTAAAACAAAAGGATAAAGGAATATATTTAGAACTTATTTTGACGTGATATATTGATGTCAACATAGGTTCCCAAGGCTTTTAATAATTCTGACTTTATTAACCAAAACTATCAATATTTCTTCAGTTTTCAAATGATTCTAGCTTTCTGGCTGGCTGGTGATGTATGTATGTGCAATTGGCTGATCCCCTTTCAAGCATCCCTGGTAACATATTTGATTTGCTGGAGAATTATGTTACATAGATATTTACACATGTTTGTACATACCCACCTATTGTATAAGCATATACCAAATATGCATATACTATATACTCACATTTATACTTGCACACAAATGCTACATACGCATACACATACACTATACATATTTACATACACATACAGACCCATGCAACACACACCATATACTAGCATACAAAATATTCATAATAATGGGTCATAAAACTTTATAGAATTAAAAAAAAACACTACTTCATTTCTATGGTGACCCAAACAACTCAATTTCTAAATTTTCAAAATGTTTCTTTAAGAATTTATCTTCCAAAGCCTAATAAACTGTTAAGAACAATACCCATTCCTAACTAATTGGTGACTGCACCTGACAATGAAAAAAGTACATGAAAATATGTGAAACAATCTAATCAACAACATTACTTTTGTAACAACATGCAATTTTTCTCTGAATATTAAGCATAACATCAAACTTTAAAAACAACAGGCTCTATTTGATTGTAGATAAAAGATGTTCCTTTCAGTTATTGTCTGTTCCCTTTGATTTTGAAATGGGCCTGTTTGGGCATTGATAAATTTGCTTTAGTGTCCTAAAATTACCAATGAGCCAGAGAACACACTAAAAAGTAATCTACAACCATGAACAAAAGGCATCCTTCAGCAAAACAGGACAGAACAATTTATTACCCTCTTTCTAACTTGTTTATTCAATGGAAATATAAGAAAAAAAAGACAGTCAACTATACCTTTACAAGAAAGAGGTTCAGAATGATGGTATTGAGCAAGGTGAAAAGGTTGATGATAAGTCAAATGAACAATTTAAAAATGTAAAAATCCTTAAGAGCCTACATGTTCTCAGCAAATCTGGTACCATTGAGCTGCAGGATGTTTGAGTGGCCCTTCTTTATGATTTAACAGTCATTGTTGAATTTAAAAAATCCAAAGCTTTTCAGTCTTTATCAGAAATGCTCTTTTTAATCATAGGAGTTTAACTGAAAGCAAATCTCAGACAGCAAAGTTGTAGTTATATATCTTGCTCAATAACAGCATTTGAAACCTTTTTGTTGTTCCTTTCCAAACTGTCAGCCTTGTTTGGTGGAGCATCTATCAGCTAAAATTGACTAGGGTAAAAGTAAATTGAAAATTCTTTTGTTGGGATGGAGTGGTGGGACTATCAAATAGATCACTAGAATATGCAGAGATGTAAAATGTAAATATAAGAATACATGAGCATTCTTATAGCGTGCGTGTGTTTGTTTGTTTAACATACCCCACGTGTAGAATATTGAAGGCCAACCAAGAGGCGATCTAGCAAGGGCTGCTGATACTGGTAATGATATTACAGTACCAAAATAAGACCCTGGAAAGAAAAGAAACATTATTGTTATTTTCAGGATAAGAAATGTTCTGTTTGATATGATACTATTGTTTAGTTCATGACAAAAAAATGAAGAATGTAAATCAGATGTCAGAAATTTTTCCAGGTATAGATATCATGCATTGAGCTAGAAACATATTCAAAATCATATTGTACAGCTGTTGAAGAATACTGCATTGTTTGGTGACAATCGTAGTTAAAGTTTCCTAATACGTTTGTATACAGTATTTAATGGCATACGGGGGGTATTTCAGTAGGAAATATTAGGAAAAAGATTTTTAATGTATTTCTGGGTAAGCATTTAATGTTATAGAAATATGCAGCTACAATATAGTAGAAAATACATGGACAAAACAAGGAACTAGGAAAAATCTTTCAAAAATAATACTGCAGTAATTTACAAGAGAAAAAGCCAAAGCAGCTTGGCTAAAGAAGAAATCATTTCTATGAAAAACAAGCTAAAAATAGAGATCAAATACTAGTAAAAAAAAAATCTGGTGATAAAAACAATCATTTAACATAGAAGATCCAGGGGATATATTTTGCACCATTTGTTGGGAAAAAATTTGGACTTTATATGCCATCAAATATGGTACTTGAATTTCAGATTACTTACATTCATACTCATGTTTGTTGAATCATTATGCCTTTAAAGAGCTTTAGTGTAAAAATCAATATCTATTATCATATTTGAACACAAAATGATTTTTTGTATTTTTTATTAATGCATGTAAAGTGGGCCAAATTTAACCAAATTTTACTTAAAATAACACAACCAATTATTATCATCATTTTGAAGCACCTTCTCTATGTGTGCGTGTGTGTGCCTCTATCGGTCATATAAATGTGCAAATTGGTGAACAATAATTATGAAGCTAAACGATTTATTTTTGATATTTTAAATATAACTCATTAAAAGTGTATTTTCCTAGCAATTAATCATGGCAGCAAAACTTGAGCATTTACAAAATTAGTTGAAAACAAGCTGCTTAATGCAATAGAAAATAAAAATATCTCGGTAACAGAAATGATCAAGAGAAAACTATGAAAGGACAAGAATCAAAAACAAATAAAAGTAGGCCGTACATATTTAACAATGGAATTTAACAGGAAGAAATGCAAGACATGAAGATCAGGATATTAAGATAAGATAACCAAATTTATCAGGAGTTCTTATATAACATATAGATAGAATATGTGGCAAATATTAATGTAGGTATCTTTTTTTTACCTCTTCAATAGATATTGAATACATATTTTTTTCAATTTCAAGGTTTATCAATAAAGGAAAATTTATTAGCAACCATAGAAGGGACTGTCACATGACCAATGTCTTTTTGTAGCATGCTGTGTTGGGAGTGATCAATTAAAAAATTGGGAAAAAGGATGATCAATGGATAAGTTACTTCTCTTGTACTTGGTTAGGAAATGATCACTAAAAATGTCTGAATTTTCAAAAAACGAATGGTAATGCAGCTTGACACAAACTAAAGAATCAATTTGGCATAAACTTATATTGCAAATTGAACCTCCACTAAAAACCTATTGTGAGGGGGAATTTGAAAAACATTAAAAAAATATTTCTCCTCAATATAATGAGGAGTGAATGTTTGAAGTTTCAGCTCTTTTGCTCTGTTGGTATGATCTGTGCACAAGATACATATCTAGCCAGTCAGCCTGAGCAACTTAGAAACTAAAAAAGCTTAATTTGACAGTTTTCGTTGATGGTTTTATATAAATTTATACAACAGAAAAAAAAACTTTGATTCCAAGTGATAACAGAAAATTGTTTTCTAGCACCTAAAAGAATATAATAAAACTAGTTAATTCTCATGAAAAACTTCACAGATACATCTCAATTTCCACAAAATGATTTCCTTAGAAGGGAAACCACAGAATTAATTTCAGTGGAAGAGACCATTGTTTCAAATGATGGGTAGGAGATATTATTTATCAGCAAAATAGTTATCTTTAAATTGAAGAGCCTATGGTTAAGCACACAGAAACAACCAATAGTTTCATGTACAATGAATAATCTTTTGTAAATTCAGCAATGGAAACAATAACAAAGAATCATGCTCAACATAATATGGAGACAGCACAGTATATTGGAGAAATGACAGGATTCAGAGATATAGAATCCATTAGAAAACTCAAATGGCAATGGTCTAGTCATGTTGCAAGAATATTCATTCCCATTACTTGTACCATATGACTTACTTCATACATACCTATATAACTTCAGCCAATAGTTTCTCTTTCCCTTTCTCTTGACTTGCCACTTGCAAATCTAACGAATTCCTTTTTTCATTATTTCTACAAATATATATTCAAGTGGGGAAATGGTTTTCTTTAATTTCCCATAACCACATTTATTTTTCTCTTAGTTTTTTTATAGCTTTTATTGAAAAGATTTTATGACATCAGTATGAAGAAAATGGTTCATCAAATGAATTTATGTTACCTATTCCATCTGTCTTGTAGTATCTGCATGACAAGTTCCCCGTTAATGTCATTACATAGTCATTGATAGTTGAATCAAGGTTAAATCATTACATTTTGCATTTCATTGAATATTTATTTGAGATTTAATTCTCTAGCAATTGAAAAGAGAAACCTAACCTCCCCATTCCAAATACTGGACTAAATATCCATCTTAACGGGCTGACTTACTTGCTTTAGAAAAAAAAAATTGATGAAATCGATAGATGGAAAGATGGAAATCAGATACGGCTTAATTCATTTCATACTTTTTTTACGCAGTTGGAAATAAAATGGGTTATGTAAGGGGGGCTAATAAAAAATGGTGGGGAGCTAATATTAAAAAAGTGGGTTAATGCCCAAAAAAAGGGGGAACTGAATTTTTAAAAAAATGAAGGGGCTAATGGTGAAAAAGGGAAGTGGGGATAATTTAAAAAAAGGAGTGGCCTGTGAAAAAATGGGGTGTAATGGTAATGGGGTTAGTGTCACCTGAGGCGGTAACTCAGGGTGTCACCCCCAGTGTTGGCAACCCAAAGATATTTTTGGACTAAATCAACCTCAAAATAGTGTCAAGAATACAAAACTGTACTAAAAAACACTGTTAGGATTTTTATGGCTACTTTTGATTGTTGAAGATGGATAGACTAAACTAGTGCTAAAAGTAACAAGGAAGCAAGTTGCAATGCCAGAAGGAGCTAAATTTAGTTTGTACTACAGGTAATTGTTCCTCAAAAGATAGACTACATTTCCTTTTTTGATAAAAATCTGAGGGGAATTTTTTTTCATGTATGCTCTCCTATGTTTCTCCCTATGTTATGAGACAAGAAATCTTACTTTCAGGGATAATTTTTTGTTTTTTTTTTCAAATACGTCACTAAAAACAAACACTGATATATTCATCCCTAAATTTCAAAACTATTACTACGAGAGCATTATTTTTTTGCTTTTCATTTGCTTTTCATGTGAATTGTCTCGCTAACACTTACTGTATTAAAAATTTAAAAGACTCTTAGTACAGAGTATTGACAGTTTTAATCTTACATAGACAATTTTCCTGCATATCCCAAAAGATACAAAGACAGCACCGTTTTTTAGTGCCTGTTTAATTACCATGAATCATTGGGTTCATGACAGATTTTCCATTGAAAGTAGCAAAGATGAGATATTTACCTCTTATAAAATAATAAACTTACAAATTTAAATCTATGTCCACAAATTTTCAGAGCAGTTACGTGGAAAATTTTATTCTTATTGCCCACCAAAAATCACCATTTCCCAGTTGCAATAGAATATGAAGAAATGCAATTGTTGGCAGTTTTCCAGAGAGAATATCTATCTATCTTCCTATCCATCTATCTATCTATCTATTCATTCTTAAACAAAAAATAATTCTGTACTCATGTACACATTTATATTGAAGTATTATTCGACAGGACTAAGAATTGTTGTGAAAAGATGAAGAGGATAAAAGAAAGAATTTATAAGGAGAAGCTGAAGAGGAGAGTTTCGACGACTGTGATGAAGATGACTTTTACTTTACCAATGAGGAGATCATGATAAATGCAATAAATTAAATCTGGTGATAATGACAAATTCTTTTCTTTCAATTCTCTTTCTTGTAGAAAAATTTAATTTTTCCCTTTTTCTCTTAGATTGATCAGGTGACCACTGCTGTTAACACAACAATAAATATTCTGGAAAGGTGCCGGCAGTAGTTGCAACTAAATTTGTTGAAAATTTCTAGTATTTTTGCATAGTGTGCATATTATTTCAACAAGTACTTGTTGGCACCAGTATGTAGAAAAGAATGTTGTGGCCTGAAAGAAAGGAATGAATGAAACTAAGGATGCAAAGACCTTAGTTTTGAAATAATTCCGGATCTTTTATTGAAAAAAGTAAAGAAGAGAGAGGTAAGGAAGTTAATGTTGGTTTCTTTGTGAGAAATTTATTGTTTTCACAGGATCCAAAGTACTTTCACTGAACAGTTCTTGGAAATCATTGTAGAATGAGTATGTAGAAGTGAGATAATTCCTAACAAGCTCTGTATATTGATTGTGGATCTGGGAAGATCACAAAGTTAATGAATATCACCGTGCATTCTAAAAGATTATGGTGTTGTTCTTCGTGTTTTGTGTGTGCGTGAAAATGTAAAAGGTTTTTAGTGTGAGTCCAGATAAAGGTGGCTATCGTGAAGGCAGTGAAATTCTGTCTATCGATAAGGGGATCAGAAAGACTGTCATTTAAGCAAGACCAGACTGTTTTCCTGGAATGGCGAGAGCCAAAAGGCAAATGTGAGTGAGACTTGTATGTCTGACATTATTATATGGACATTCCCCGTCCCCAAGCAAACTCCAGTGAACATCTATTCTTGAGGCTCCTGGATTGGCAAAAAAGAGAGGGAATTTTTTATCACTTGATTGCTTACAACTACATCTGCATTCAATCACTGCTGATTTTTCTTTCATTTAGACAGGAAAATTGCTTTTGTTTTTCTCACAGGAATTCCACAAATTCTTTACTTAACCCACTTCTCTCAAAATTATAACAACTACATAGATTGCATAATTTCATGCTGGCTTATGACCAGTGTGTTATTGTGGTGTTCGCTTGAGTATTTTCATTTTCAGATTTTTATTAAGAAAAAAAAAAATTAATAATCATAAAAAAATGTCATTTCAGCCAAACCAACAATTTTATGATAATATTGTTTTAATTAACTCAAAAAGATGTGATTAAAAGAGTATCTACATCCTAAATGACTGATACTACAGCCATCTGGCAAGTAAGTTTTCAGTTTTTTATATTCTCGATCACCATCACAGCAATGATGGCATTCAAATGGACCTTTTACACCCAATGAACAGGGAGAATTATTCATGGGGAATTACGAGACATATATATACTTATCATTGAAAAAAAAAATTACATGGATATGGATTTTCGGAGAAAAATGTATTGCTGTCTAAAAATGGGATATCATTTGCTAAACAAATAGATACACACTTGGAGACATGTATCTAAGTACCTAACTTACTTGTCTCTTTCTCCCTTTTTCTTTCTTTCTTTCTAATCCATCCCCACTCTCTCTCTCTCTCTCACACACACAATTTTATCCCCAAACTATTCTTTCTGAAGTCTGCAGCATCATAAAATTACATCACAATGAGGGGAAGAGGTGCTGACAAGGGAAAAAAAAGGTTATTGGACCCTTAACCCTTTCACTACTTGGGCCTCTCGGTGCCTCAATTACCCAACCTCTCAGTCCATATCTGGTCAAAATGTGGAAAAAAAAATGTGTCTATTTCAGGAATAATTTTTATTGTGAAATGAGCACCTCCCTAAAACATATTTTAGTAGAATCAAGTGGCCATGACTGATAACCATAGCATAAGACTCTCAGCCTTCCTTTTTTTCTGTTGCCCGAAAGTGTTGCTGCTGCTGCTATGTCCTGATGCTTTCATTGCTGTGTGCTGCCCCAGAAAATAAACCAGTGGTATTTGATCATTGATTTTACTTGTTTATCTAATGTAACTCCACATGTGCATGAACTGACAATGATTCACTAGGTATAAATTCCCTGTCTATATGCATCTGTTTTTATTACATCTTATTATGATTCTCCAAAAGTCTGTCTGTATGTATGTATGTACTCATCTACCACAAAAACTATTTGGTATGAATCCATGAAATTTTATGTTGGTATGGATTCGATCCTCGGAAAGTGTTAATAGCAAATGAGTTTTTGGAAACCATCCCCAGAAATATGTGTTCGGGGAGTTTTATATCAGGGATGGGGTATATCTACATGATTATTCATCAATGGGACAAATAATTTTTGATGATGTAATAAGAGTATTTCTTATTCTTTTTCTCTCAAATTGATCCTCAGAGATGAAAATGTATTGTAAACTGCATTCTTTATAAATAAAAAAGCAAAGACATTTTTTCAACATATCTCATATCGCAGTGTTCAATGGTTGTACATGGATACCTTGAACAGTGGGGTTTTCATTACTGCATATTTTGATACAGTAGTTAAAAAATTTTTCATCCAGAACTCAAAATTTGGGGATCATAGTCGATCACATGGAGAGAACTTTTACTTTTTCACTTTCACGGGTCAAAATCAATACGGAACATATTTGGAGGCAAAATCTAGGGGAAATTTTTTTTTCTTCTTTTCTCCTGGAGTCAAAATTGGAGAAGGAGATTTTTTTTTTTTCAATTTTAAGGGTCAAAAGGGAAGAGAAAGCGCAAGACGGAAAATGAAAGAAAGAAAGAGAAAATGGAAAGCTCAGAGAGAAGAGAGGCGAGAGAGAGACACACTCAGATGTAGATGATGACAGATAATTTCTCAAGTCATCAATAATTGAACTATGATAATAAATTGAATATTTTTGCCAATGATGAGTTCACTTGACCAATCATGGAAAAGAATTATTTCATTTATAACATGTATTACTAAATAATTTTCACCATCTTTATTTTCCACTTAATGGTCAAAATCGAGGAGGAAATATTTTTTCCACTTTCAAGGTTCAAAATTAAAGGGGAATTCCTTCTTTTCAATTTTAGGGGTGAAAATAGAGGATGAATACTTTTTTCCTCATTTTTAGTGGTCCATATTGATAGGTAATGTTTTTTCACTTTTATTCTAAATCAAAGGGAATAATTTTAAATTTGTGAGGGTCCAAACTGAGAGGTAATTTTCTTCCACTTCTAGGAGGTTAAAATCTAGGAGAATTTTTTTTTAATTCTAGGAGTCAAAATGAGGTAGGGATCAAAATTGACAGGAAGATTTTTCCCCTCTTTTAAGGGTAAAAAATCTCAGGTAAAATTGAGAGGAAATTGTTCTTTACTTTTAGGGGTCTAAAACAAATGGGAGATTTATTTTACTTTTAGGAGCACAAGTGGAAGCAGAAGATTTTTTCCCCACTTTCAACAGTCAAAATCAAATTTTTTTTTCTTTATGGTATATAATTGAAGGAAAGATTGTTTTCACTTTTAGGGGCCAAAATGAGAGGATGGGAAGGTTTTTTCTCCTCTTCGAGGGGTCAAAATTGAGAGGTAATTTTTTTTACTTTAAGGATTCAAAGTAGGGAAAAGATTTTTTCCCACTCTTGTCAAAATTGAGGGAAAGATTTTTTTCCACTATTTTTTTTTTTACTTTTAGAGGTCAAAAACAAATAGGAGATTTATTTTTACTCTGGGTTGAATTGAAAGGTAATTTTAGGTGTCAAAATGCAAGGGAATTTTCTTTCTTCATGGTTAGGGGTGAGAATTGAGGGGTAATTTCTTTCTCACTTTTTGAAGAGGTAATTTTTTCTCTGTTTTGGGGAGTCAAAATCCTAGTGAATTTTCCTCTACATTGGGGGGGGGGTGCAAATTTTTTCACTTTGAGAAATATTGATGGGTCATTGTTTTTTTACTTTCAGGGATTAAAGGGAAATTTATTTTTACCCTTAGAGGTCAAAATGGAAGATAATTTTTTTACTTTCAGGAATCATAATCCAAGTAAAAATTCTTTCTACTTCCAGGAGTCAAAATTGAGAGCATTGGGGAGGATTTTTTTTTTTGATTTTAGGATTCAAAATAGAAGGAGTAGAGTTTTCCAACTTTTATGTGTCAAAATTGAGGGGATAATTTTTGAAAATTGAGAGCGAATTTGTTTTTCATTTTGAGAATTTATTGCTTTATTGATCAAATTCTAGGGGTAGGGCTTTTCCCCTTTTTAACATCACTCCCTAATCGATTGAGTCGAATGAGTTTCTTTTCACTTTTCAAGGGTCAAAATCAAAGGGTGAACTTTTTTCTCTTTTATTAGTCAAAATTGAGGGCAAACTCTTCCCCCATTTTAACTTTAAACTCCTACCCTTTTCAACATCAACTCCCAATGCTCTTTTTGTTACTATTTCCCCAATTTTTAAACATTGGCCCCTTTCCCTTAACATTACACCACTATTCTTACCATTATATGTCTCCTTTTGAGCTTTCTACCATTTTTTAACAGCAGAATCCATTTTTTTTTACATCAATCTCCCCCTCCTTTTTGAAGATTAGCCCTACTTTTTTCTAACATTATCACTCGTTTCTAACTTTACCTCCCTATGATCCCCTTTTTTTTAAATTGACCCCTTTTCTCTACATTAGCCTGACATCTTTTTTATATTAGCACCCCACTTCTTCAACATATGCCTCCTTTTTTCTAACAGTGTAAGAAGAGGTATCAAATCAATTTTAGAACAAATTAAATCAAATCTATTTTTCTATTTCTTTTTTGGACACCAATTTATTCCATCCATTAGGGTGGATATTTAGTCTGGTAAATATTAAATGAGAAATATCAAGTGAAATTTGTGTAAAAAGAAAAAAAAATGTATAATCTATATTATTCTGATAAAACTGTGGGCATGGTACAAGATGTATGTTTTTTGCAACCTTATATGTACCAAGAATTAAAATTAATTTTTCTGAAGAATAAAATCCAAAATCATGATATGTATTTTAAAGGATGTAATTCAATTAATGGAAAAGGTTATTTCTTTAGAATGCACTCATCCACATATGATAAAACAGATGAAACCTGCTCTATTGGCTGGTTTCCAATTGGTGTATAAGCATATTGAACAGGAGGATCTATTTATAATGTATAATACTGAATGATACAGGGTGTGCATACAGTCCTAATTTAATGCATTTCCTGTATATATCTTCATTACAACAAAAATTTACAAAATGGAAAATGGCTGTTTCTTTTATATAAGATAACTGTCTGTATTTGTCACTGTCCATTTTTGAAGGATTTTAGTGAGAGTCTATTTATAATGTAACTACAATGCTAAACTGAACCCTGATTTACCGTTCAATATGCATGAATACATTTTATTATTTTTTTTATCATATAAAACAATTGGCTGTTTGTCACTGTACGCTCCATGAACATTGGCATAACAAAGCCAAATTTAGCATGCATACTCAATGGACCTAAGGGAATGTCTTAAAGCAAAAAATTTCAAGAAAAAAATATTCGAAGGATTTTAGAGGGAGATTTTATTTACAATGTATGATATTAATCTATTCAAGGTGTGCATCAAGGAGTCAGAACTTTATGCAAATTCATAGGATCTGTTATAAAATTTAATCAAATTATCCAAAAGATAGAACAATTCTATATATATTATTTGAAAGTTCAATTCTTAAAGATTTTGTAATAATGAATTTATCAGTGTAAAGCCCATATCTTTTTTTTTTATTTGCAGATTTTAAATGATTCGAAATGACAATGTTTGGAGAAGAGGCTAACTGTGTTCTTTGCTTTCCTAATCTTAACAACTGTGAGACGACTTGTCACTACTCATTATGAAAAGATGCACATCACCAAAAAATCAAAAAGTACGTGGATATTAAAGAAACTAGATGTATGAGCAACAAACCACGATTTGGGAGAGTCGAAATTGTGGAATTTGAGGATAGGCTTGAAAAATGTATCAACAATGATGGTGGTCATGTTTTAGTGTGGTACATGAACACTGCATCAAGAATAAAACTTCAACAGTTGAACCTTTAAATGATATATACTGAATATTTTGATCATTTGAATAATTTGAGGTATCAAATCTTTATGGACACCCTGCATAGTTACATGATATATATACATACATATATATTTGCATATATATATATATATACATATATATATATATACATATATATATATATATATATATATATATATTATTGTGTCATCCACAGACAGCTGTTTCTTCAGCGTGGTTATAGACTATCTCTTATCCTATCCAGTATGACGAGGCAGGATTGAAACCTTCACTTCAGACCCGGAAGCCGATATCCTACCTCTGTACTAGGGAACTGGACGGTCAGTAAGGCTGAATTCAAGCGATATATTTATTTAGCTTAAATTCCCCATCCACCAGAGCGTTCTATTCCTATGGAAGAGCATTGAAACTTCCTGCAGCAGTCACATTTTTCTTGTTTATTTCATTTATGCTGTCTAGATCAAGTGACTCATCATCTGTGTAACAACAGACAGTCATTCCAAATGATGTTTCAAATATATAATGCATTCATAAATACCCTGTCGGATTATACATCCATTTCTTAATAATAGATCTATATATACATATACACAGGCACACACACACACACACACACACACACACACACACACACACCTATATATATATGTATTCATATATACATACATAGGTATATACATACATATATATACATACATATATATACATACATATATATACATACATATATACATGGTGAAGATTTATAGACAATAATGAAAACAACAATTGAGGTGAATAGATATTTATTCATTGATGTTTCATAGGAATGATCCTACATGTTCAGCATGATCAGAAATATGAAGACAGGAAGATATCTGGGTGGTGGAATTATATTGTGTACACATACACATACAGGGGAAATCTTCCTCACCCGAAAATGCAGCAGGAACACTTTACCCCCACCCCTCATACATGCTTATCCATTTTTCAACATAGCTGATGACTGATATACATAAGCCCAGTTTTGACCAGAAACCTGTGGGTGGTGGAATTATATTTGTTGTGAGTGGGTGGGGTGGGACCATGTTTGAAGTCATTAGAGAATGGCCTAGTCAAAACTTAGGATAAGGGCATGTATGTGTGTGTGTGTGTGTGTGTGTGTGTGTGTGTGTGCACAATATAATTCCACTACCCAGATATTTTCCTATCTTCATTTTTCTGATCATGCTGAAAATGTAGGGTCATTCTAACACAAAATTCATGGATAAATAACTTTTGGAGACATTTCTGGCCCAAAACATGCAGAAATGGCCATAAATATTTCTGAAGGCAATTATTCTATAATCGTTTTTTTATTTGATGAAGTATTTGAATCATCATTATAAACTCTATTCAATTTTTTTCAATAATACTATTCAACTTCATCTTAATTTTTCAGTTGATGTTTTTTTGATAAAAAAAGCAACTGAAAAATGAGGATGACAGTGAATCGTAGTATAAAGAATTCAAAAATAATAATTGTTCATAAAACATTGCAATACTGAAATACACTTCAACAAAAAATAAGGATTTATTAAAAAATATTACAGCAACAATTTCACAAAAGGCAAGATTTGTCTAACAAGTCAATTTTCACCTCTCTTCTCTATTTAGGCAAAAAATAAGCAGTGCCAACCGGAATCTCTTTCTCTCGCTTCACTACTTTTCATACCGCTAGGCACTGTGAGAGCCACAAAGACTCAAGTCGCCTAATAGTTTGCCTATGATATAAACTCAGTTGCATAAAAAAACGACCTTCCAGCATAGGAACTGAGGAGTAAACACACAGTGATTTTTGTTGTTTTTATTTCTAGAAAGGAGAGGATCATTTAGGGATTATTGATAAAAGTATCAAATATCTTGTACAAGTATAAATAAATAAATCAACAGTGCGTACAGTCAAGCCGCCACTAGACAAAAGACTAATTTTATCACAAGCCTTTAATTTTCTTTTTAGCTATGTTATTTCTCACTGACAAATCCATTATAACTTTGAGGTTATGACAGGACTAAGATTGGATATACAACCAAATAAATATACAATTAAATATACTAATTTGCATAAATGGTTTTTATATAGCATATATCAGTTAAAAATGATGGGGTTATTGGTGTATGGATTGTCACTAAAGATCATGAAATTGATTTATCTTCTTCTATATTTATATTTGTGAAAAATTGTAAATATATTTGCCTTCAACTCCTAAACAGTGCATTTTTTTCACTTTTAAGGTTCAAAAAAGAAGGAATTCCCTTTTTTCTTTGTGGGTTCAAAACCAAAGAGGAATCCAGAAGGAATTTTCATTTGGTTTCAAGTGTTAAAATCAAGCGGGAACATTTTTTCACTTTCAAGTGTACAAGCCAGGACAAAAGTGAGGAATTTTTTTTTACATTCATTTTTTTAAAGGAATCTAAAGATTTACAGCTATTTCCCCCTAGGCAACTATTATAGCTAGTTGTTCAATAATTCAAGTATTCCTATTTAAAGTTTATTGTTAAGTCTCAATTCAACTCAAGCTGTTTTTTAGGGTGATAGGATAGGAATTTCTAACACAAAATGTTATGTGAGAAAAAACACCACTGATATCATGAAATATAAAAATAGTAATATGAAGAAACTTATTTCATTAGAAATGTATATTATTCAATTATAAAATAAAGTTGAATATCATTTTATCAAAAGAATTAGTAAGAAAAAGTTTGACCAAATTTGGCATTTTTAATAAACATTTGCACACTTATTTTTTTGAATTTAAAATAGTTTCAAATAACCAGCTTTTCTAGGACATAATCTTCATTGTTGTGTTATAACAGATGGTAACAAATTTTTACAACCCATTAATTGTTTTTATTAGCAGTGTTAATTTCTCATGGACCAAAAAAAATAAGGTTATAATTGAAATCAGACAAAACAGAAATACAACCATACAAATAATTAAACAAATAGACATAACAATTTGCATAAATGGCTTCTATATACTTATTAGAATATATGTATTTATATGGATACTAGAATGTATACATTTATATGGATACTACAATATATATACTTATATGGATACATCAATATATATATTTATATGGATACTAGAATATACCCATAAAGAATTATGGGATTATTTATGTATGAATTGGCACTAAGGAGCCTAAAGCTATTTCTTTTGATGATTAAATTTTATTAATCCAAATATCCCAATTTCTTAGATTTTCAATTCTCAACTCAGCTGTTCTAAAAGATGATCGGACATTAACTCTTAAGAGTTTCTACGATGAAATCTTATTATGTCAGAATAGATAAATTAACCAATGAGATAAATAACATAAGTGAACATAGAAGAAATTTACACATATACCCTATTTAGATTATACTATCACCAAATACAGAAATTTTGTGGTTGGGGGGGGGAGTATCCAGTTTTTGCACTTTGTGTATGGGAATTTTGTCAAGAAGGATTGTCTGTTGAAGTTTTGTTCTACGCCCAATTTACATAGGCTAATAGTGAAATGAAAAAGACATTATTTTGTGATACATGCAAATAAAATATCCATAGTTAAACAACTTAAATATTCCATATCTGATGAGCAAAATTATTGCATCATGTGTTGGTTGAAATAACTTTCAGGATCATTAATAAATGAGTGAAATTTTTGAAAATTTCTCAAACTGATAAATAGAAGAAGAAAAAATGGAAAAAATAGAGAAGTAGAAGAAAATAACAAAAGAAAAACAAGGGTAGTAAAGTTTATTATTATGCATTATTATTTTATCAAAATTTTTATGGTTAAAAAATGAAATTGGTCAATCAAAAAAAAATGTCTCAGTTACATTTGCACACAGTACATTACATACAGAAAGTATACACCTATCTTTAAAAATATGAAAAGTAAAAATATATTCAACTCAACTACAAAAAATTTACCTGAGAATGCAATTGTGGCCAATTTTGTTTTTTCCAGTGGTGGAGCCCAATTGGCCCACATAGCATGGATGGACGGATAAGTGACTCCCTGGAAAAAAAAGGGGAGCAAAGCTGTAGAGTCAAGTACAAACAAATGAGAATTTTTTTTAAAGTATTGTTTCCAAACTGTCCTTTTACTTGGATAAGTTTAAAGAGGGAAACCATATTATGTTATTACTCATGTTTCAAAATCCTAATTAGTAATGATTTCCTACCACACATCCATTTCACAACATTTGGGATTATTTTCAGATACAATTACTGGTTCTGTGTTAGTGTCTGCTTCCCTCACCTTATACATTGGTTAAACATTGACAAAGCTCAACCGAATTTAGCTCAAATTCAAAATGCATACACAGTTGATTCTTTGGAAGAACTCATTTGGATTTTCCCTAAAAATTTTTTACAGAATGTTAGAGGAAATTCAGCTGGTACTGAATCAAAATGTAGCTCAGCCTAGATGAACATTTTTACAAAGAGAGTAAAATACAATATCATCAAAAAGAATGCTTTAAGTTTTTAATATGATTCAACAACACTATTTTTTTTTTCCAGTTTCACAACATCTAAAAAATCATTCTTTCATTTAAGGTACAGCACATTTATTTCATCAAACATTGATCAAGCATATCTTAATATACTGTAAACCCTCTTATTAATGGTTGAATAGAGTCCCTCTCAAATAGTGTCTGTTAATGCAGATTGTCTAGTAATACTGAAGAAAAAGTAGCCAAAAAAACATGAAAATAGTACAAATGCATGCATGACATATTATATAGATATAAATAACATTGCAAAAGATGAAATAATAATAAAAACGAGCAATTTCATTTACTGATAACACCCTACATTTCATGATAATACAAAAAAAAGGGAGTGAAAATAGCGAGAAATCTGCTGTCACCAAAAGTGTAAATCCAGAGATGAAGCAAGAGGCATGAAGCAGTGCTGTGTCTAATACCAACCAGTCATTATACACACTAATAGACAAGACTCAAAGTTGACAAATATGTTTGATTTCAGACATTGTGGCCATTTTTATTTTTAACACTGTTGAATATTGTTTCGTTTGAGGAGTTGTATATTAGTGTAGTCTCAATTGATTTTTGGATCTTTTCAATGATTTTGTTTGGGTGGTTAGAACGTATGTAATTTCAGAGTTTTATGGATGTTATCATTTAGATCAAAAGTAACATCTGAAAAAGGTAAATTTTTTATATTGGCCTTGATTACAAATTCAAAGTTCAATTTTTTCATTCCTTTTATGATGTATTTTTTTTCATTTTTTTTCATTTTTAAGTATTGCTATTTTCTACAATTAGTTTGTTATCATCCCAGTAAAAGCCAATATTTTTACAGTTTTCTTGTGAGGTTATACAAAATATATAAATCAATCAGGTCCGACATCTCGGCTGAATCAAAAGTACCTATAGAAACATCAAAGCCGTAAACATCGTTTTTTTAGTCCATTGTTATTGAACAGTACCGTCCAATGTTTGACTATTTCCATATCTGTATTGTCAATGTTGGTGTAGATCTTCATTAATTACATGGCTTTCCCAAAGATTCCTTTGGATATTGAAGGGTAGAAGTCCATACTGTCGAACAGGCATTTTTTTGCTTAATATTATTGAACCAGGTAATGGCCTCATTTGTGTTTATCCATTAGTTTAGCTGTAGCTGTTGTTTGATACTGTAGTTTATGTCTTCTAGTATCTTCTTGCTATTTTTTCTCATCTTGGATTTAGTGAAGTTAATTAGTCAAGTGGTGGGGTTGGTTATGGAGCCTGGTTTGCGGTCATCCATGAATATGTAGGCATCTTTTATAATGTTGAATGTATCGAGCACTTTATGAAATAAACCCATCATACATCGCATATTGCATTATATTATATCATCATATTATATTCCTGATTTGTATTATGAATATATATATATACACACATATATACCAGAGTATTAATGTGGATTATATATTGTCCGGCAATATTCAAGTGAAATGAAAATTCAGAATCTTTCAAATAATTTGAACATCGATGTCCAATCTTAGGAATAAACAGATTTCGTCAGGTATTTCCAAAATCTGTTGATGAGAGGTCTGCAAATAAGGGGGATTACAGTAATGCTTAGTTCTGCCCCCCCCCCCCATCACATGCCACTGACAAAGCACTGAACAACAATCATGATACCTTCTAGTTACACACTTATATAATTACTTTTTAGAGGCATTAAAGATGCTTGACAACATGGGCATATGGGAACTCTTTGGCTAAAGGCAGCAGAGGGCTTGATTTGCCCAGAAGTATAGTTTTGCCTGATTTATACTGATTTGTTTGAAATTTCACATTTACAATATAATTATACGTCCACACCATATAATATTGACAAAATTTCATGTTTGTCCAGCTCCAGAAGTTCTCAATGAATTTCAATTAAATTTTATGGAAGGGTGGATGGTAGGCTACAGAAGAATTGATTTGATTTTGGGTAGATCAATGTACAATTACTTCCCTTCATCAGAGTTATCCACTTTTTGAGGCCTTTCTAATTATCCATGTATTTATCATATTGAAGTTCAGATATTTAGGTTTATAAACTCCATTATATTCAATTTTTCAAAGAGAAGTAACTGCTTGAGATGTTCTGCATGATGAAAAGGGTGTATTAAAAGAGTAAATTATGCAGACAATTTGAGACAACTAAGACACTATTTACTTCTTATTTACTTGGGTTGATCAGGAGGAATACAATTTGAAATAACAAGGAAAAAAATATTTGATCAATTAGTTTTAATGTATATTCATTTTAGTGTTATAGATATGAGTTAATATTTTTTGTTGTCAATTGCATCCAAACCCTGGTCCTAATTCTCACCCTTATCCTTACTCTATAGATGGAGAAAAAAAATTTTTGATTGCGACATAACCAGGACCCTAATCCTCTAGTTCCTATCCTAGATTAGATGGAACTATACATGTCTGGAAAAGATAAGAAGCAGCAGCAGCCATATAAATCATCACTACTGGTTATCTCCCTTTGATATTTTGAATAATTTGAGTACAACGGAATTCACGAAGCTAAAGCAAATGTTCAACGAAGTGTTTCTGGATTGCTTGCCTTTTATATAATTTGGAATTACAGAACACTTTGTAATTATAACGAATAACAAGTTCAAATATTTTGGAGTCATTCAGAAGTGAAGATGGAGAAATTGAAAAAGAAAGCATGAAAAACAAATGTTAAAAGAAGTAAGATATTGAAGAAAAAAAAAGAAAAGAGCCCACCACCACAGTCAATTAGTGAAGAACTGTAGTGTCAAAATTCAAAGTCATATAAAAAAATGCATCAAAGAATAAATTCTATTTATGATATCAGTGGTATTTTCCAGCGAAAAACATCTAAATTAGAGTGAATAAACATCTGTTATAGATAAACCTGTCAAAATAAGGCCCAGAAAAGGTTTACTTCCAAAAATAAAAACATTTTTACAAGGGATCTAGCAGAAAGCTGATGCCAATTTTCAAGTCTGTTGACAAAACATTATGGTCAGGAGAGCTGGGACACACAAATGGATACATGCACATATAAAACATAAAAAAAGGGCAGAACCCTTCAACATTGTTGATAGCTACAGTTGTTCAATGGAAAAAAAGATGAGAGAATGTAGAAAACTGAAAGAATGAAATAAGGGGAAAAATGAGAATCAACAAAGAACTGAAAATAAAAAAGAGAAATGAAGAATGAATGAGAAAAAGGAAGAAACAAGAGTAGAAAAGATAAAAGCATAAAAGAGGAGTAAGAAAAGTAGAATGAAAGCAAAAATGAAGAAATGAAAGCTAGAAAAGAATGAATTGCTATAAGAAAGTGTGAAACCCGGAATAAACGAGACACAAGATTATTGCATAGAACGCTCAGTGAATTTTTAATCTGGAAGGATGGTCTTTGAGCATCAGATTGAAAAATGTTAGAAGTATGTATTTGAAAGAATAGCTGCAAAATGTTATCTCAGATAACAGACAGAAATAGCAACAACAGTTTCAGCAACCATAATAGCTACACGAAAAGCAGATCATCTTTTTTCCTGTTCATCCCATACTTTGCATCACTTGAATGCCTGCAATCAGAATGGAGAATTTATTTTTAGTAAGTAATTAAAAACTGATCAGATAATGGAGCAAAGCATCAAAGTGACATTATCCGTGGCTACAGATAGATACAATAGTGTGATCAGTGGGAGGCATATTTTCTTTAAGGTCAACAACCATCTGATCAGGATATTGATTCTGCAAACACTAAGAGAGTTGTTTTCTGATTTTTACACTATCAGAATTCAAATTGTCAAAATGCGAAATGCTTCCATGTCCTGTTAGTATTAGTCTGGTTAGCCGCTCAATAGAAACTGTCATGTCACCATTACCTTTTGGCACCATGCCATGTTGAGGGTGATCAATTAAAAAATTGAAAAAAGAGGTGATCAATGAATAAGTTACTTCTGCTGCCTTTTGTTGGGCAGTGATCTCTGAAAAAGTCTGAATTATTATAAAATTAGGATGAACACTTTCGCACACCAAATAAGGGACCAATTTATCATAAACTTACATAGCGAAACTCCCCAACTGAAAACCTACCGTAATTACCCATGCATAATCCACTACCATAGATAATCTGCATACCCCTGATTAAGCTGCAATTTTGAATGGAAGAATGCATGATTTTTATATATTGAGTTTAGGAAGATTTGTATATTTCTCTTCAGCAAAAATCAGTTTTGTCCACTGCATTTTCATCTAATGTTGCAAATGTATAATTCACCTTATGTCTGATGTTGCAAATTCATAATTTCTCTTATCAACAGATGGATAAATACGTTTTAAATAACCACCAGAAGTTGACACCTTGCTGGAAAAAACTCATCAAAATCATATAAAACTAAATTAGATTGTCTAAACCTTATTGAGGAGAAAGACTGGGGAAAAATATAAGATAAAAATCATTTGTGTACTTCTTATAGGACCGGAGATGTGTTTGCAAATAATGTAAATGTTGTGACAATGTGAACAAAAAGTTTGTAGTAACAATAAGTGTAGGAAAAATCTGTATAGTTTTAATCCATACTATTGATATATTCTATTGTACCTTCTGTTTGCCAACAATGTTGAAGAAGTATCTAACCATTTAATGAGCTCACATGCACATTTTTCTGATTGTTTATCTAATTGTTTGCTCAAATGGGATGTGCCGATTGGTTAATTTTCCAGTCAGCGTTTCTGTTTTGTATTTGATCTAGCCAAACAATCCATTTGACTTCTCACACAAAGTAATGACTTCAATTCTGTATTAACTTGTGTAGAACTCAACTAATTTTAACTTAAGTTATAAACCAAATGTATCTAAGTTTAAAAATCTTTTCCATTACAAACAGTAAAATGTTTATAAATTAGAGAATCTTTTTTTTTTTTTAAGATAGAAACATTTGCAATTTTGGGAGAAAATATGAGAAGTTATGTGTAATTGGGTTTGGTGGTTCAAATTGTTTTTTTGTATCATCTTTGTCCACACAATACCACGAGAATTATTTTCGAATGAATTTCGAAAACTTTTTGTGGACGGGTGGGTGGGTCATTGTCTGAGGAAGGATTGATTAGATTTTGGGACAAATCCAAGAATTTTTCACAATTACCTTCCCTGCATTGCATACATAAACTAGCTCTCTTTGTGCAGTCTAGCTCACATCAATTTGATATTATGAATCCCCTAATGAGTGCTTTCAATTGGAGGCAATTCTTTTTACAAAAAGATTTTTCTATTGTTGATTTATGACAATTATGTGTGTGTGTATGTATGTACAATGTTTGGCTACTACTACACAATCCTAGTAACCGTTTTGACTCTATTGAAAATATTAAATCATTTGAATAAGGAAAAGTAACATATATCATGGATCTTTTAAATTCATTTTCAAACACCACTACTTTGACTTAATTAGATTTTCAATAAATGTTCATCTTCAAAATCTAATAATAGTGAATAAAATCACACAAAGTATCAGTGGAACTACTATAAATATCACAATCGCAAATGCCTGAACATCAATTGATAGTCATTTAGAATTTTAACTTATGAAAAGTGGTTGAAGACTTTTTTCACAATACTATATTGCAGAAAGGTGGACTGTTCTTGACAGTTTACTTTATACAAATGATGAAAATAATAATACAGACACTTTACATACCTCACAAACACCTTCAAAAATCCGCAAAATGACCAAGGACAGCACATTCCAATAGATACATGCAGGGGTTAGCAAGGTCAACAGACCAGTTGCCAAAATCCCTAATCCAAAAACATATTTTCCCCCAAATCGATTGGCAAGGAAACCTGTAAATAATTTAAAAAAAGATTTGTCTTTCAATGACACAAATTTTACAAATCAATATACACTAAAAATAATAGTAATTGAAATTTCTGAAATCCCTTGACAGGATGTAGTTTAAAATTCAGGAAGATAAGTCCAGTTATGTTTCACCTGAATCCCGCCCCCACGTCTGAAAACTCTCTCCTGAAGTCACTTGCATCAACATGATTCTACTCTCGATTCATAGTAGATCAAATATATTTTAGCTTCAGAACTTTTTCCAGACATTTCTCCGAAAAAATTCTCCTGGAATTCTGATCTTTTTATCATAAATTTAATTTTTGAACACATTTTGTGAAATGATGGATTATGAGCAACACTATCTGTAAAAATACAACGAACTTCCGACTATGACAAATGTGTGAATACAGTGAAAACTTGTTCCAATGACGGATTCATTTACTCTGAATGAACACTTACTTGAAGTTGTAAATTGTGAGATATACATGAAATGGTTACTTGTCTTACGATAAACCGCAGTAAAATTCCCAATGGTTAGTATTACATTATGATTATATTATATTACAAATTTTTAATTATTGTCAATACCATGGCAGTATTTGATTACCGATCCTTATTATAGTTAATGAAAGGTAAGTTCTTTCAGTTCAATACATGGTGTGGGAACTTCGGGATTGGGAAAAATTTGTTTTTTTTGTCTGTCTAACTTGCTAATAGCTTGTCAATAGTCTGAACTGAAGCTTTCATTATGGGTTGATGTCAAACATGTCCTACTAACATTGCACCGTGTTCGGTTATCCACCAGATAATATGACCTGTATGTTGAGAATGGAGATCATATACTTAGTAAAATCAACATTACGCAATCAATTACGCCATGCAAAATCTATCAGGATGTTCAATATACAGAGATCTTTGATATTTCAAAGAAGTTAATGTTTATAAAAGCAGAATCTTCTTAAACAGCATAGAAATAAATAAAAATCCACCGCTGACCGTAAACATCAATTATTTTCTCATTAATCAATAAAAATGGAATCAGAATTTTTCAAAAAAATCTCTTTAAATCTAAAGTTAATTTTACATAAATAAAAACTACATTAAAAACAAAAACATATGTATGCTCAAAATACTTTTTGAATAAAGAAGAAAATGCAAAACGTGTGGATATGGTACAAATTGCGATTAGTATATTAGGTCGATTAAGATAAAGGTAAAATAAAATTTGAATAATCAGATGAGTTTCCATTGAAGATTTTTCTCTGCACAAAACTTCCGGGGAAACCATTTGGCATGTAATTGATAAAACAAGATTTTTTTTCAAACTACTGTAATTTAATACCCGGTTTAAAATGAAACAATTAACAATATGGGTTGTTCTGAATGTGTCCTGGATATTAGCGTCCGGATCATTTGCGATTCTACTTCGTTATCTATGGAGTCATTTTGTCCGAGTTTTGATGCAGATATCCATTATTGAAAATTTTAATTTTTAAATCTAAATTCATAAAGTATGCCCGTTGTTGGCACCTTCTCGTAAGAAAAATAGCATGCAAATGACTGGGACGCAACAATACCGCCCTGGGTCAGTATTAGTTTTCAACATTTTCTGCACATTTTACAAATGACGATAAAATCAAAATGTAAAAATGGGGAAACGGGAAAATCGATTGAATTATAAACAGGCAAAATAAGATAATTCCTTGATGTAAAGTGAGGGTGCTCCAAGTAGCTGGGGCCTGGTAGGATAGGTTAGTGGGGTGAGGCAAGCTCTCATTGGAATTTCTCTAGTAAGTTAACTGTCAGTTCAGCTACCCAGCTCATCTCTCCTTCTCTCTCTTCCCACTTCCTTGTGGCCTTACAGTTGTGATTCAGAACATCTCTGCTACCTTTCTGTCCACAGTGTGGAACTTCCATGATTTTCGTGACCAGATCATGCTTCCAACATAAATGATTCCTGGCCTTTACTTGAAATGACCATCACCAAAGAAATGACCTATGGAGCAATAAGATAAAAAGAACTGGCACATTTTGTCTTTACTTCTGGAATATCAGAAAAGTTTTAAGCAAAATCTTGGAAGAGATAAATCGTAGAGTCAGCTTGCTGGCAAAAAAAAACAACAAACAAACCCAGAGAAAAACTGTCTATTACAAACAGGAATGATAAAAGACATATGTGGGAACACAAGGAAAAAGTAAGGAGAAAGATTGTGAAGAATTCTGATTTAAAAATTATTTGTTTTCACAATATAAATCCAGAGATATTTGTGTATGTTTATACTATGATTAAATGCAAAATGGTTTATATCTATTTTCTTTACTATTACTATTCCTTATTACTCTGAAGTTATTCTTTTTTATGATTTTTTTGAAAGCTGTTCATACAGCTATAGCTTAGTTTCTGTTTATCTTTGTTGAATATCTTGCACAATGGGTTGCTTGAAGATAAATGCTTTTTATCAATTTGAGGAAGATTTTTCCTATGTTGTTTTTCATTTGTAAATTAAGTGTATGTATACCAGATAATATTTCTACCTCTTCTCTTTCTGTTGTTGCTGACTTTTACTTTATTAGTTTTCACTTTTTCATTGTATTTAACACTAATCTCAGTAAAACCATTGTTCTTTAGAGCTTTAGTATAGTTATTGCTGACATAGTTAAATATTGTTTTGTTTGAAGAATTGTATATCAACTTAGTTTCTATGGATTTAAGGATCTTTTTATGACTGTATTTAGATGGTATGATTTCATGTTAGCATGTATAAGTTTAGAATTTTCTGACATGTATGGTTTGAGGGTATTATTGTTTAAGTTTGGTATCTAAATGAATTGAATCATTCACCCAGAGAAGCCCAAATGACAGAAACATAAACATGTTTGTTTAGTAAATCTATTATTTCAACATATAGATATACAGAGAAAGAGAAGATAAAAAAAGATAGAAATAAAGAAAACACATATACGAATATAAAATGGATACCATAATAACATGGGTAAGATTTTTAACAACAATTTTTTTTTTTTACAGTCAATTTGATTTAAGATATACAAGATACATTCAGAAGGAAAAGAAGAGTTACATACAAACATCTTAACAAACATATAACAACACTCAAAGACACACAACCATGACAGCTAAAAAAAGCTTGAATATAGAATAGATAACATTCAAAAGAAGGCCTGAATGGTCTCTAACCCAGCCAATAAAACCCAGTTTATCATCTAAACTTGAAATTTGAGGAAAAGAAAATAAAAAAGGGAAAAATGAATATCGTCTCAAAGTGTGGATGGTTTAATATTTACAGAAATAATTCTCAACAGATGAACGCAGACTTTATTTAGCCATTTTTAAGAAACTTCAAGTTATGAAATGAATTAATGTAACATAATCTCATTAATATCATTATAATCACCCTATCTACCAAGAGATTGAGCATTCTACTTATATAATTAGCAATAATATACGAAAAATATAGGAATATATATAAATTTTCAAAATTTGCTACATGTGAGGTTGGGTTTTGGGAACTAGGTATACAGTAATGTTTCTGAATGTCTGATGTTGTGCCATGGGACTACTTATCTGTTCAGATCTCTGGAGCACTTTCTAAGCAGTAAAACTCTGAAATATTGATGGGCAATCAGATTTTTTCATGGACAACTTATTTTTAGGAAAAAAGGGTTGGTTTCAAGATGGACAACTCTGTTAAATAATGATGGCAATTATGTAATTGATTGAAAAATGGAAGATGTTTGTCTTTTTCTAAGATGAAGACAGCATTACTTTCTGGTGTACCTTATAGCTTTGAATCCTACAACATCATCCTTGAAGTCTATCAATAACAAAACAAAGAAAAAAATATAATCAGCTGTTGCATATGCCTATGAAAATCATTTCATTTATCAAAAATACCAGATATCTATGTGATGTAATAGGTGCATATGAGACACAAGGTTAGCAATTTGAGAGAGATATTGTATATTGAAAATATGTGTATGTGCGCCCCATGATAAAATGGTTGTGTATGTGCGTATGTTGTTCTGTTTTCTCATCCCTTTCCCATGAGAAGATGAAAGGAGCCAGCTGACCTCTTCCTAAGAAAGCTGGCCACTGAAGGGACAACTTAGGGATTATTACTGACAGGTATGATAAGAGACCAGAGAAAGTATATAAACTTATGTGTGTGTATGTTTTGTGACACACAAATAGATATATGTAGATGTATGTATTTGTATACATCAACACATGAATTTAGAGAGAAAGGGACAGATTTTAGAGTAGCAAGTTGGGGTGAATAGCAGTTTTAGTCTCTGGCCCAAGGGGCTAGTAGGTGATTGAGTATCTCAGAAAAAGAACTAACTTTAATTGAATTTCACATATTGTTTCTTTAAAAGCATTATGAAAAATGTTGCATTCTAGATAGAGGAATCTTTCAGCACTGTTTCATCTATCTACACCATCAAAGAAGAGACAAGATAAAATAAAACATGTACTATTTTCTGAATCAGACTCCTCTTTCCTATTATGGAACTGGTTAACTCTCTCCACAGATGAAGTGTTTTCCTTTTCCTAGCAACCGAATATGAACACAACAGGCCTTCTGTAAGATTGCATCGACAATGTTGGTGCAAGTATAACATGCACACACATAAAAAAAACAAGCAGGACATGGCAGCTGGCCCCTAAAGAAAGGATTTGGGCGAGAAGTCCGATGCCATTATCTCTACGGTTATCCAACATTTATAGAAATAAAGATTTGGCTTTACAACATAACAAAACATTCTATGAAGCATTTCAAAAATTCAGTAACAACTTATAAAATACAGTGAAAAGCAAAAGAAATCTATCGACTAAAAACACAAAATAAAACTGAACCAGCAAAAGTGTGTTTGTGTTGAACTAAATTTCATACCAAGAGGCAGAAGGGAATCATCATACTTCTGGCAACCGCATACACCACTACACTTTGCATTAAGGCAGAGTTGGTGGCAGCAGTGAACAAAGAGCTGTCCATCTGAGAGGCCATTAACTGCCATTCTAGCTAGTTGTATAACTCTGTTATGAGTGCCACTATGGGATGGCATCAGCTTACAACTGAAGAGAAATCTCATGCCCTGGTCCAACTGGAGAAAAGAGTTTCTGTGATTCTAGTGGCACAAGATATTGGAGTTACACTGGCAGTTTCCAACATGATGAAATCAATAGTAAATGATGATGCATTCTTCTCCCTGAAACATTATGTAGAAGATCGGTGAACTTTTCTTTAGTGCAATAGCTGATATGGTAGGATTGTTTATCATCTCATGTTTTAGAAGCTTGTCGGCACAAGGAGAGGTTGTCTACTCCCTCCAAGATTATTATCATTTGATTAGGGTTGTGTCAATGCTACAAAAAAAAGGATCACTAAGGGCATTTCTACTTGAACTGGGAAGAGTAAACAAAAATACATGAAGCATGCAACACAGGAATACACTGGATTACAGGCAGTTGTGGAAATGGGTTTTGAGAGGTAGGTATATGATTATGTTTCCATTAGTAGACATTGAACATACAACAAACCTGGGAATTGAGAAGTAGGTATACGCTGTACACCCACATTCCCCCTTCTATATTCACCACTGCTTTGCTATGTGTTTCTAGTATTGTAATGTTTTCTATTGCATGCATACCAAATATTTGATAACAACCAGACTGGTCGTCTGAAACATTTTCATAGTAAACAAACACATGTCATTTGAAATAATTAAAAGTACCTTTCAGTGGTATATTCAATACAAACATAAGACAAAGTCTATTATCCTTAGACAAAAAGATTCTTCATCATGAGACAGAAATGGATATAATAATAGTCTTATCTTGAGAGAATGAAAAATGGCATAAAATAAATTTTGTGCAACTACAAAAGCTAACAACTAATTAAGTATTGATAAATGAATCCAAGATGGCCATCCTGGAATCAGAGCCTTCATTAGAAGAAGTTTATTTGTTCTACTTATGGCTAAAAAATTGTTGTCACTGAGTTAATGACCAGCAATTGAAACTTACATAGATGATGATGAAGAAATGGTGCTTCTGAAAATCTGGTTATTCCTTGAGAATAATGAACTAGACAATGTTTGACTTTCTTTTTATGATTATGTCGACCAAGGGAGGAAATGTTGGGTGGTTAAGTGGGTAACAGCAGGGAATATGGACTTGGGACAGTTTGTGATCACTTTGCACTAATGCCCCTTAGAAACGCATGAATCAATATAATTCTATCTATGAGTAAAATAGTCCAGTGTGAAGTGAGCAATGCCACCTGGTGCTTGTCAATTCTAAGTTTATTTTACATACCGCAAACAGTAAGTAAGTTGTAATGTGATATCTCGAGCAAAAGCAAGGATGGCTGAAGTCATAGCCAGTGTAAGAGGAGTCATACTCTTTAGCATCTACCAAGTATATTGTGCTAAGTGTGCGGTGCATTTAATTCATTTATGGTGTAAATACCATGGCTGTTATGTATAGTTATATAACCTAAATTATGACATGCTTTAGATGAGGGCCAAATGTTTGTTTTAAAATTAAAGCCTAATTTCAATGAAAATACTTTTAAAAAGAGAAATTTCATGCACATCCAGTAACCTGAATATGTAATGTCAGGTTTCATGCTTCAAGTCAAATGAAAACAAAAAGTTCAGTTTGCATTCTTTCTTGGTCTCTAAGAAGTTTATACCTTAATCTTGAAATATAGGTATTGCATTGCAACCAAAAGTGATGTTCATGAGACAAACTGAGTGCAAGATGAAACCTTTCAAGAATTCATTTACTTTCTCTATTTCTTGACTGATATTATATTCATAATAAGTACTCTCACAATAATCATGTTAGTCTACTTGATCGATGTTTATCTCTCAGATGCGTGGCAACTGTGTTACCAAAATCATGTTTACCTAGAATTCTCAACTTTAATCAGATATTCTCACCTCAGTGTACCTTTTCTTTATCAAATGACTATAACCAAATGGACTACCAACCAGCAAAGAGAGCTACGGATTCCTCTCTCTTTGAGTGTCCATATCTCTGAATGTGTCTCTGGGTAGATAATATTTTAGATAATTAGTTCTGGTAGATGAACAGGCTATGGTGATTCATTTAAGTGAGGTACAGATATGTATTTTTGTTCATTTTCACTTACTTTTATAAAATTATGAACTCCTTTGAAAAGAAACCCAATAGAAAGTGGACTTGGAGGAGCCCCAATCATGAAACCAAAAATGAAATAGACTACATTCTAACAGATAAGAATGACACTGTTTAAGAAATGCAGGTCCTAAATCAAGTCAATGTGGGAAGTGACCACAGAATGATAAGATGCAAAATTCGAATTAGCTCAACAACAAACTGCAACCAATGAACTAAACTGATCATTCAAGCTGGAACTGAGAAATTGATATGAACACTTCAATAAACCAGAAGAGAACATCTACGACCTCCGCAACAATATAACTACCTCCCTAACTGAAGTCACCAGTATGTTGAAGCCAAAGAGCTCAAAAACCATATGCAAACTCTCAGAAGAAACCAAAAATCTCATGGAAAAACACAGGAACCTCAAGCCACCAACACCAACAACAACAATAGAAAAGATAGAGGCAACATAGCTAAGCAAAACCATCCAGAAGAAACGGAGAGAAGATAAAAGAAGATATACGATACCAGTCATTGAAAGTATTCTCGGAAAAGGTATGGGATTCAAAACTATTGGAAAATCTCTCAGTACAAGAAGAGAGTAAATAGTGTGCTTGAAGCAAATGGGAGACTGACAATGGAAAGGGACAGAATTATCGAATGTGCCCAGGAATTTTACAAAAACCTCTATTCCACCAAACAAAGGACACAGAAAAATGAACAGGAAACCCGAGTTGAAAGTAATCAATTCGAGGATTTCCCAGAAGTTACTCTGCAGAAAGTGAAGCAAGCCATCAATTAAAGAAAGAAAGGAAAGGCCCGTGAACCCAATAACATCACCCTTGACCCACTCAAAAAAACTGGAAAAGTCATCATTAGAAATTTAGCCATCCTATCCAACTGATGCCTCAAACAAAGTAAAGTCTCAGATGAGTGGAACACTGATCATAATGCAATAAAAACTTAATAGACCTCAACAACTCACCAAAGTGATCATCAACCAAATCACCAAAATGCTAGATGAAAACCAACCATGGGAACAAGCTGGCTTCAGAAAAAGCTCCTCAACCATTGACCATTTCCAATCAGTAAACCAACAAAAAGAGGAAGTAGCAGAATATAGAATGCCACTTGCTGTAGCATTTGTTGACTTTAAAAAAGCCTTCAACTCAGTGGAAATCCCCAAAGTCATTGATGCAACAAGGTGTAGACTTGTACATGTAGCAGTACTGCAGTATATCTACCAATGCAGCAGGCTACATAAAGACTCTGATCCCTTTCAACTAAAAAAAGGAGTGAGACAAGATGACACAAGCTCACCCAAAGTCTTCACAGCCTGCCATACAATGATCTTCAAAAACTTAGTATGGGAATACAAAGGAATCAGGGTAGATAGCAAATACCAAAATAATTTCAGATTTGCTGACGACATCATTCTCTTTGCTAAGAACATTCACGATCTCCAAATAATATTAAACAGACTGAATGAAGCAAGCAAGAAAGTCGACATCCACATGAACTTCAGCAAAACAAATATTATGTTCAACAAACATGTTGGTGACAAAGACACATGATTGGAATTGTAAATGCAGAGCTGAAGAAAGTAGACCACTACATTTACCTTGGACAGTGACCCAGGACTTCCTTACATTGTTATTTAATGTCCAAACCACATGATATCAACAAAAGTAATTAATAAATTTCAATGAAATTTTGTTGAAAGGTGGACAGCAAGGTGAGAAAGAGGTGGTAAAATCTGGGGGTGGATCCAGATATTTTTTTCTGTTTAAGAAGAAATTACATTACTGTATCTGCTTACAGCAGTCTACATGATATCCTTAAAAGGTATCTATAAATTTTAATGACATTTTGTGAAAAGGTTGACAACAGGCTACTGGAGAACAAATTCAATTTTGAAGTGGATCCATCCACAATTATCTCCCCAACGTTGTAGTTATATATCCAAATCACATAATATTGTTGAATTTCATGTTTGTCCACAGGCTATGCCTAGAGGTTCTTAATGAATTCAAATAATATTTTGTGAAAGGTTAGACAATATGATATGGAAGAACTGATCAAATTTTTGGGCAGATCATGTTCAATTTCCCCTCCTGGCAATGGCATTGATTGCTTTCTAGTTGTGAAAAATATTTTCTTACACAGCTTAGTTGGTTCTTTGGAATAGTCATCAGATTTCGAGGATTTATTATTTTAGTACCCAGCTGTTGAACAGTTTTCGACACCCTATTGAATATTTACATTAAGAACTCTCAAAAATACTTTTAGCATTTTTATTTGCTTCTTTTTGTCAAACTCCAAAAGTGGAGTTGATTCTTTTTATCTACCCTTACAAGAAGTATAACAAGAAGAACAATCTTCACCAAAATTAGGGGTATAAACTGATATGAAAAATTCCCATTCCTTTTCTGTGGTTTGAACTCATGACCAATTGACTACCAGGAGGCTGTCTTATTGACTAAGCTAAATTGACAAGTTTTAAATATCAAATAAAATTCATCATACCAAAATGCTTATCTAGTAAATGACAGACTTGACAGAATTTGTAAACAACAGAAGATTACTTGCAACCACTTATTAATTTTGATACCCCCGATCTTCTGGCAAGTATAATCAAAATCTTGTTGAACTTCCAACTTATCATGCTTTCTACTGAGAAATAATTTCTTCTCAATCCAGGAATATGTCACGAACACATTGTCTGTCCATCTGTTAACAGCATCCTTAGCTATATTGGACTTTTAGTTGATTTGTTAAATGACTCCCGGGTTACATTAAAGATGACATTCAAGTTCATTAATTTAGGTCAAAGTTGTATTTACATGAGATGGAGAAGCATTTTTTAGCATCAGGAACTTCCACTATGTGATAAATAACTATAGTTATCGAGGCCATGTAGCTCAACAGCAATACTAGTTTGCTCTATTCTTTAATAATCAGTTCAGTTTCTGTCCACCTCAGGGTATCCTCAGACCTGGCTACTTCTGACCAATTGGCCCTATCTTCAAGGCCATGTTTGGCATCTCCAAACAATATCAATTTTTCCAATTCATTAGGGAGGTCCTAGTCAGGACCTTGCATCTCTTCCATCAGCTATTTCTGGCTGGCTTTACTTAGAAGAGCCCAGAAGTACAATGGAGTGTGAATCTTCTTTGTATTAATACAGATCCTGATCATTATATTAGGACCTTCTTTCAGTTGGTTTTCCAACAAATTACATAGAATACAAAAGACTGTAGCCTTAGTCTCTAGGCTGTTTTGTGGTGTTTCTACAGGCTCCTGTAATCTGGCTATCTCGGATCCATCATCTGGTATCCTAAGAATACCGCCTGGCTACTTCAATAATATTGACCTCCATTGTTACCTTGTGGAAGGAGATTCTACAGGAAATGAACAATTAGTTCCTAGTATTTATGGGAGCAACTGCATATCTGAGTCACTCTGATTGCTCTGATCTCCTTTGTCTCTGCACCCTACCTCAATAAGGGATCTTCAAGGACCCTTTGCTTCTGATCTTTGTGGTGTGTGTGACACTCAATCTTTAGTTACTTAGCATATCAAATAAATGATATGTGTCTTCACTAAAATCCGATACTGATTCAGGATCTTTTTGTACACTGTGAGGCCATTGAAAATGGTATGATTTTTTCAATGTATTGATGAACTTTCATGGTTCAGAACACTCTTTTGTAATTGAGCTGGATTTCCCATACCGGTAACTAGCCTGATGACTGTGGAAAGCAATCTTGCCCAAAGCACCGCAGTTAAAATGATGTCTATTCCTGATTTCCTTATCACACTGATGAGAAATATGATTAAACTGGCTGCATATATAGCAGTGTTTCAACATAGCACATTAACAAGCCATATGGCCAACCTTTCCGTACCTTTAACAGCAGACCTATCCAGAGTTGCCTATCAATTTTCAGGGTTTCAGCCTCTTGATTTTTATACTTATAGATTATATGATCCAAGTCAAAATATTGACAGCAGTGACATTTATGATTATCAAATCCAGCAAGGTTTTGAAAAATTCATCCTCCAATGTCCCAGCTTAATTTCAAGTGGATTGTTAACAATACATTCAAATAGTTTATCTTCGGCAGCAAGTTTCTTCATCCATTCAATGAATTATAGAATCCGTAGTTTCAACTTTTTTTTTCTTGGAAGAAAATTTTCACAATATTTGTTTTCCCAGTGTTGGATTTCATGCATAAAATCCTCAGATTTTCCTCGAGTTATTATTCTGTCGTATTCCTCCATAACTTTTCTATCAATTTTAGTTTCTAAATCATTGTTTAAAACTTTTGTGACCTATCCATTTTTGTCTCATGATTTTTTTATCTTCCGTTTTTGACTCTGTTTTTGCATCTTTGTAATTTCAACTTTTCTATCTGAAGTTATTCCTCTAGCATTTTTATTGGTGTCCTCATTGACTGTTTTAGCATTATTATTTTTTTCTGTGTTTTAAACCAAATTTACACAAAAGATATTGTCTAACTTGAATAAACCATTTCCTGAACCTAATTCTGCTGGGTTCATATCTATGACAGCCTGTTCGGCTCTACCAGGCAATCTGAAAAATGCAGTTGGAGCCAATTCAAATTTTTCTATTTGTAGTGGCATCAAATATACAGACATTTCTTCAAGCCACTTGCGATAATTTTCTGATGAGGAAGCCGGTAATTCCATTACGCACTGGTTGTCTCCAACTGATCGAGGAGGGAAAAAGAGCCCATCTAAAGATAATTTTCTGCTGTTTATCTTTCCAGAATTCTAATTTTTTAAATTTGTTTTTTTAGTTTTTTTTTCACACTGGCCATCTCAAATTTTGGAAGTGAAAAAAGTGCCCATTTTATAAGGTTTTATTATAAACTTCTGAGACAACTGAGCCATGATGGGCCTGACTGGAATTCTGAGTGTGAAATCATAAGAAATAAACAAGGCAAAACAACTTATTCAAAGTAATGATAATACAATGTATCTATCTACTTTTGTTTCTCGTTCATGAATTCTCTTATTTCTTTCCACTTCAGTCAATGAATTTTTTTACACAAAAATTTAAGTTTTTTCCTTTCTTGTGAAAACATCTGTCATGCTCCTGGAGAAGTGCATGAGAGATACTAAATCTGATTACAATTTTGAATTCTACAGGAAAAGTTAGCTGTAGTCATGAAGTTTCAAAGCTGTACCATAACCAAAGAGCTATAAATATCGCTGTTTAGATGGAAATCCATAAAATTTGGCAAAATGCATAAATTTGAGGAAAATTTCAAATACTTTTATTTTAAAAACTAGAAGAGATATAGACCTATTATTTTGGATTTGGATTTCTCTATAAGTCTGGTACAGGAGCATATGATTTTTTCAGCAGAATCTGAGAGGATGACCTGGGAAACATCTGGTGGTTTGAAATGGAATGACTCCCTTAAATTTTAATGAAATAAGGGAGTTTACGCTTCAGCCAAGTTTATTTTCATTTGTATCACCTGCCTGTGAAATATCCTAATTTTTTTTAGCCTCTGTCTTTACTTTAAAAAAGTCATAGCAATTATTCGTTGTAGAAAAATATGCAAACTTGAAAGCCAGCAACAATATCTCTTTCCAGTTCATTTTTTATTTTTTTATTGAGTTGAACTGACAAAAAATACAAACTGCTCACCAGAAGTTAACTTGAGCTGAAAAAAAAAAATTTTGTCTCTGGCAATAGTAAGTCACTTCCAAGTCATATAATAATATGGAGATTCTAAAATAGAAGAATTTGTATTGTCTGCTTTGTTAATGATGTTTATAGAAAATCTTGAAATCGATAAGTATTATTTAATAATATTTTGTGATTATCGGACAAGGCCTCTGAAAATAGATGTCTGCTACATGTATTGGGAATTGGTGAAGCTACTGAAAGGGTGTTGGTATGAGTGACATAGAAGAATGATTTGGATCAAATGAAGGAAAAAAAAAGAAAACACAACTACTAGAAAAATTAGGTAAAATAACAAAAATCATAATTGTCTTATAGTAATGAATTATTGGTTAAAACACCTAACTACAAATTAGTTAGACTTATTGGTTATCTGTATAAAAAAATTGATTTAAAACTGCAGAAAAATGGTCTCCTGTATAGGTGCTATGTGCCTTCTAGTAAAATCTAAAATAACCATTTGCATTCATACACATCAGCTAAAAAGTAAATCTAGTCACACTCATTTAATTATCATCTATCGTTTAATTTTCTTTTCAAAAACAATTCAAAGATTAAAACTGTTCATTTTTTTTGTAAAGCTCTTAAAATTATTCTGTCTCAAAAATGCCTGGCAAACAAAATTAAGGTTTGAAAATATTTTAGATTCAATAACCAAAGTAAAAACGTTTTCCTGAATTAGAAAAAATTCAGGTACTGCTCCTTTTTTTCCTTACTTACATGCTAAGAACATTTTTACTTCCACAGCCAATATATTGTCAAGCATAAATATTCCAATATGCAACTGCATTTATTTCAGTGGACTGACTGAACATTTATATACATTTTCATACAAGTGATTTTTCATAATTTTATGCTTTTCTATAATAAAGAATTTAAGTTCATAACACTTGGTTTATCTTTTATTGTACAAATGAACTTATAATTTTCAAGATTTTCAATCTGCAAAAATCAAATTTTGAATATTTACCTCCAGGTATTTGAGTTACAATGTAGCCATAGAAGAAAGATCCCAAAATCATCCCTTGAAGTTCACTGTCCCAGTGATATGTTGGCACAGGCTACATGAAAAATAAAGAGAAAAGAAGAAAGAACAGGTTATATTCCAAAATAATCAAATTACATTCTTTTAATATTGAAGTTTCATTGAGATTAGTTGTTTTTTTATGAATTATTTCAATTAATTTTCATTTACTTTATTGTTCTTTCTAAAAGAAAATGTTTTTTTTATTTTAAAAAAGTTTTCTGATTAAAATCTTTTTTTCTAGGCTAGTCATATCTGAACAGTAAAAAAAGGAGGTTCCCAAAGATATCCTGCCTCTGTCTGACACATATTCTTGTGCTATATAATCTTGAAGCTGCCGCAATAATTAATTTTGCCTGAAAAAAATTCTCCCTGATGAACATTCCTGTCTAGGAAAAATTGTATCCGATCCTTAGTAGTATTTTTAGAGTTCAACTATTTATTGATCGAAAATAATTACAATAATTTTCAATATTTCAAAGCCAAAAGAATTAATAAAGTTTTCAATAAAAACGAATGTAATGTGATAAAAAACAAAGAAAGATGAAAGAAAAACTAGTCGAAAATTAGTAATAAAAACAAAAATATAGACCCATATGTGTAGGCTTGTACACAACAGTGCTATGATCATTGTCTGTGTGGGTTGCCCGTATGTCCAGAAAAAGAAGTCTGTTGTTATCTTTTTTTTCCATCATGAACTGTATGGATGGTCTGATTGAGTTCACATGGTCAAAAATTCAATTTATATATTCTGGAATCATCTGGTGAAATTAATAAAGCCATAACCAAGTCTTCTCTCTGTCGATCTATATCAGGACCTTGCTGGAAATGTGTATTATGCAAACAGAATGTTAACATCTCTTCCGTGTTACTAACAGGAATGCTTGTGGTTCTTCATTTACTATCATTTTCCAGTCTGTCTCATAATATGAGCCAGGCTTCCTCTGTTGAACCTTATTAAAGAGATTGACCACATTAAAGATGAGGAGATGAGTGCCCCTCAAATCAGTTCCATGAAATAGGCAGAGTTCTTGATGTACAGTGTTTTGCCTGATACTGATTATAAAACTTCAGCAAGGAAGTGACTCAATGGGCAGCATGCTGAGTCAAGGCAGTTGACTATAGGTTTCAATGGTATATCTGGTTTATGTATTTTGACGAGGCTATACAAATGAGGTAGTTTACTGTGGCATTGCATCAACTGTCTGTGTTTTCGTGGTGGGAAGTATTCCTTGTTCCTTTTTTCAGATAGGACAGTTTTCCCTCTGTCCTCAAGGTGGGGTCTTTCTTTCTCTTTTTGATTGATGTGGTATCCAATAAGAAGCCTTTTCAAACAAACAAAAATATCTGACTGATATAATTTTTAATTTATTTATCATAATTCCAATATTCTTATTAAAAATTTTGGGTATAGTTATTTGATCAGTATTTCACAACAGAAAATAGAAGGAATAGATATCACCCAATAAGCAATGGTTTATGAATGACACATTACACCAAACTGCTCTGTCAGTGTTTCACTAGTTGTGATACTGATAGCGATGACTCAGATCATTACTAGCTTGAGTAATACTTCACTTTCGTGACACATTTATATAAAACATAAGCATATTCATTCTAAAGACACAATATACATCTATAAATTCATCTTGAATAAATACACCTAGATCATCCCTATAATAATGATAGTTTTTATGTATGTATGTATGTAACTTTAATTTAGCAAAAACGGCGATTATAAAGGATAAAATAACATCTTTTATTCTTTGTTACAAATCATTTCTTGGAGTGAAAATGTGATGTAATGTTTTCTTTATCTTAAAAAAGCAAGGACATTTCTTTAACATAACATGCTGTATAAATAAACAATGATTTATTACTCAACTTAGGCATTAATCAGAAATGAATTTTGCATCTGTCAGTCAATTGTAGGAAGCAACCTTCTACCAATTGTGGTTTACATCGATCCACTACAATAGAAATGAGAGGATAGATTCCACAACTTTCTCTCACTCATTAGATATGTTATATTGACAGGGGTCTGATGGTGATAGTGGTGATAATGAAGTAAAATTACTGATTGAGTGTCACACTTTGAGAAGAGATTGTAGCAAGAGATTTTCGTGTACTTATTTCATCTCTAATCAGGTGATGTTACATTGGTCCCTTCTTTCTGTCAATGATCAATTGAGTCTAAGCATTGAAGAACCTGTGAGGAAAGCCTTTTCATTGCGCATCACAGTGAAGAACAACCCGAATCAGTATTAATAGCAGTTTTATTCATTTCAGATCTCACAGTAAACTGCCAGTGGATTGCTCATTTTAAATAGATACAAAAATAAATAACAAGAAAGGCATACGTGAATACAAAGATGGCAAGTGAAATACTGGTTATACTGGTTAAGTGAGATAGTTAGAAATACTTTGAGCATTGGGAAGAGTACTACTGGACTATGGATGTGATACTAGTCAAATCCAATCAAAATCAAGCAGAATCAACTCACTGGAGTGCCACAGAGTTGCTTTAATTCAAGAGAAGAAACAGAACCCGCACAGTTGATTTGTACTACTTATGTGGGCAAGTTGGATTCTAGCCAAGTAACTAACATACATCAACAAAGTGAACACCCAGTTGTGAAGAGAACCCTTTACTTTGCTAGCCGTGTTGACCCCTCATTTTAAGACAGTTATGAGGTCAGTCATTAGAGGGTGTAAAGCATGCCAGTCCATTGATTCGGCACCAGTATGGAAAACAGTGTGTGTGACATGTGGTCTAAGGTGGGGGCAGACACTATCTGAACAGGTCCTACTCAGTTCTCCATTTGGCGTTAGGTGACCGCTGATTAGTCAAAACTCGGTAGGTGTCAATCGACAACTGGAGTCAATTTACAAGAGAGGACTGCCGGTTGAATGCCTCACTGACAATGACACATCATTCTGTTGTGAAACATTTGAGAACTTTGCAAATGAATGATGAATTCAACTGGGCCAATGGTTTGACAGAAGAATGCCACAGAAGCATCAAGAGAATTGCTGCTAGAAAACTGTGTTAAATCATAGATGCGGTGTATTGGTATAATGTAACATCAAAAGACAATGCTTCAAAGTTTGGCAAGGGATAAGTCATTGGTATTGTCATCCCCAAGTCATAGCCAATGGGACACCTCATCATATAAGGGATCTCCGTCATGTTGTAGAGCTACATAACTTACAGCTTAAAGACGGATCAGGAATAGAGATAGAAATTCTGCTAGATGTCAATGAAACTGATGTGAATTCAGAACTAAGTGGTTCACCTGAAGACAAGGCAGAAAAAGAATCAATTCCTCTTTTGCAGAGAAGCGCCAGGTAAAATAACCGGCCCCGAGCTGCCACTTCTTGTTCAGGAGATCAGGGGGGGAGTGTAAAAATGGTGCTGACCATGTGATCAAACCGTGGACCCCTGCCAATGCACACACTCAGCTACTTCGCATACGGTCACTTTTTATTTTTAGAGTGTGATATAAACAGCCGATTATGAGGAGGGAGTTATTTTCAGTTTAGTCTGCGGTCAGAGAACATGTATAGTGATTCAAGAGAAAAGAGAGATTGGTTTCCAATGTCGTACAGGGAAAAGTTCACTCCAAAGAGGTATTGTGTGATAGGGACTATGCCTTGCGGTTCTTCCATTTTAAAGAGACCTTTTTATTTCACTCATATCATATGATCTGGTTCACAAGATATTTAATATATGTGGATGATAGTGTTCTACAATACCTACTTCAGACAATATCCTATTAGGAGGGAGAAAACAAACATTTTAGACAGGAAACAGCATTGGAGGATAAGATGCCTAAAGAAGTCAGCTCATATGGTTGGTTTTGACAACCTTCTCAACAGATCAAGTTTCAAACTGGACAGCTGGTCTCATTTATTTATTCATATTTTTTTCCCTACTTTTTCTTCTTTTTTTTTTTCTTTATACAATGAGCATTCCTTCAGAATCAGGGGCTCCCATATAGTCTCCAGTTCCACACTTGATCAGTTAAGACGGTTGTCAGAACCAACCATTTTAAGCAGATACGTATGAACTATTCACATTTATATATAAAAAATGGCGCATGGTTGGCAGTGTCTTTTTTAGCTCTTCATCTTCAAGGTGCTGTAACTTATAGAATGAAATAATTCTGGGTGATTTTCATCCAGTGCCTTATGTTTTAGTAGGGGCGTTCAATTCACAAATTCAAGAAATCATGCATAGAAATATATCCAAAAGAGCTTGACTCGAATCTATAACAAAAAGGAATACATGCACCTTTTTTCTATTTGGATATTAGAATTGAAATGGCATGTGCATTTATAAATTGTTTGATAAACATGTATTTCCATTCCATATAATTTGAATGCCACCAAAAAGTAGTAATATTCCACAATACATATTTCATGATACGATACTGTCAGAATATTCAAGAATAGTGAGAACTACATGACAGACGAAGGATTTTGTAGAAAAAGTAGCAAATTTAATACACAGAATGGAGAAACAAGGAGGTAATATACATGATAAATATAAATAACAATATAAAGCTGTTGATAGATAAATTATCAAGTAAAGACAAAAGAAATAATCACACAAGTTGATAAATACCTAACAAAAACATTTTAAAATAAAAATTGCAAAAATAGATATATGATAATGTATAATCCTATACAAGTACCTAACTATGGTTAGTACCACCATGTATATGAAAGACAACATTGTAACATTAATTTTCATGATATGTACTAAAAATGAGATTTGGTTGGCAAATCTATTTAAACATATAAATTGTAGAAAGGAGAAATAAGTTGCATGATAAACTTCAATCCTGATTCATTCATAACTACGAATAGAAATGAAAGCTTTACTTCAAAATTATATCATTATAATTATCATCATCATCAGTCTATTCTGCCCTTCCCACTGACACTGTACAAAATTTCCATGGCTTTTTATTGCCCTACTCTGCTTGATGTTGAATGTAAATTGAATGTTTCAAATTTTGCAATTCCATGGTATAACTAGCAAGTTTAGTATTATAAAGACTACTTCAACCCTTCCCAACAATCCTTAAAAATTTCCAAATGTTGCTGGTCAAACAATATTGGTTGAAGCCACTAGTATAGTTACTAGCTCATGGACAATAGCGATACTAGTACTAGTGGATCAATTAACATATTTTGCATATTTGGAATTCTACCATAAGAACTTATTCATCAAAGCAAATCTACTTCAAAAATCAGATTAGTAATATTAATCTATTTTAGTACCATTGCTTTCCTTCAAATTACATTCTATAATGGCTAGTGTTTGCTCTTTCTACCAAGACATCTTCTGCCCTTCCCATTGTCCATGTTGAAAATTTGCGTTGCTGCTGGGCAAACAAAATTACCAAAGCCACTATGCCATTAAAACTATTTATCTATCATCTATACCATTCCTTCTGTCAAGTTACGTTCTATGATAGCAAATGCTTATTTTTACCTATTCAAATACTGGGATAAAAAACACTCCAACATGTGAAAATCTAAAAATAAAGAACACTTAGTATAGTCAGATAACTCAGGGAGGGTGGGGGAAGTTTAGAGTTTGGATAAAGGAAAAATTAGAATCCTGTCATCCACAAGTGATGGTGGATGACTAGGAAATCTTGGGCAATTATTCCCTTCTTTCCTTATATGCCTCAGAGACAAGTTAGCGCTGACTTCTTAATTTAATGTTACAAATTTTGAATTGAGCCTCTAATTTCATTTCAGCTTGAACATGAATGCAATAATTTTATTCTCTGTCCATTTGTTTTCATATCGCTAGTATTATCAAGTATGTATCCCCACTTTAGTATTGAGTTATCCCCCTTAGACTAAAGACTGCTTACAGACTTTCTGTGATCTACTGGAAGTCCCTAAAGCCATTGTTTATGTTCTGAGTCAACAATGGCATATTGTTTGATGGGACAGAAGAACACACTCATGTTAGCCGATGTAATTAAAAGAATTAAGTGCTTGTATGTAATCCTCTGTTGTTTTAAATTCTGTTGAGTCAGTTGTTTTTTTAACTGACAGAGGTAGCAGATGAAAAAAAATCTATTGACTAATGTATCTGATAATATACCGACTTTTCCTCAGAAAAATATAGTAAGTGGCCTGAAGAAATGGCTATAAATTTGACAGAATCAAGATAAGATGACTCTTAGATGGTTCAGCTTAATGGATAAGGTGAAAGAGGCTGCTCTAAAAATTAATCTGGCACACTTGAGTTCAGAAAATGGCTTATACAAGAAATTGGAGGAAATTTTTTGTGTAAATCTGGTTAAAAACAGCAACAAAAATAATCTTAAGAATCCTAAGGAAGTGACAGTGATGAATGATGTTAAAGTAGTCACTGATGCCAATGAAAATGATAAAGAAATAACCTTAAGAGAAAAAAGTTGAAACAACAAAGATGCAAAAACAAAGTCAAAAACAGATGAAAAAAGAAATCATGAGAAAAAATGAACAACAAAAAATCACAAACAATATAAACAATGATTTAGAAATTAAGATAGAAGGAGATATTTTCTTGGAATATGAAAAAACAAATACCAGAGAGAAATTGGAGCATTTTATGCACAAAATACATTATAAATAATAGGTATTCTGAATTTTTTCTCCAGAAAGAGAAGTCGATATAAGATTTTTAAAATTCAATAAATGAATTGAGTTGCAACAAAAGACAAACTCTTTGAATGTTTGGTTAACAATAAAAAAATTTCTCATGAAGTAGAAGACAGTGCTAAGAATTATTTTGGCATGGTTATTGAAGAAATTAGTGAGGAATATAATGTCATAGAATGTCTGTTGAATGAAAATCTCTGAAAAAGTTACTGATGATCACAAAACAAACAAGAAGCAAAATGATTTTCCAAATACTGAAACATCCACCTTAAGTAGTGATGTTATGACATTGGTGGATGATTCTAAGGAACCAGTACGGTTACCAATACTGAGACAAGAATCAAGAAGTTTGGCTAGAAATAAAACTGACATCAGAAATGACGAGGTACTAGACGGCTCCTCTGAATCAATTAAATTGAAAAAGAACACATTTCGAGTCTTCACCGGATGATGTCACCATTCTTACAAACATTAATATGAGTTGTTTAATTCATTTTGATTATTAATTTATTTTCAATTTTGGACGAAGTATTGTAACAATATTTTTGTTATTAATTTTACATTAGTCTCAATTTCTTAATTGCTTTTTATCACATCTTTGACTTGGACTATTTATTTCTGATTGCTCTGTTTATTCATTTCTGTAAAAATTAGAATGGAGGTGAAAATTTGTCAAAACTAATGATTAGAATACGAATTGGTTTTTACAAAACTTATGAAATAAAATGCAAAGTTAACTACTTTACTTACTTGATTCACCTGACGCTAAGCATGGGTACAGGAAAGTATGATGAAATTTTCAAAGACTTTTGGATCTGAAGATCCTAAATATCATGGCCGTCGGTATGTTGAATTACATCTTATGATCTATAAGTGCTAAAATCAGGAAGTTAGAACCCTGAAAATTAATAGACAGGCAAACTGCTCATCACTGTCACAAATGCTACTGTGTTGGCCATTTGGTGATTGCTGCTCTGGATAGGTCCACTGTTATAAATATGAAAAGGTCAGCCACATGGCACATTAACGTAATGCTGTGATGAATTGCTGCAATATATGCAGCCACTTTGTTATTCATTTTAACTGCAAAAGCTTTGGGCATATCCAGTGAGATTGCCTATTCACCACCACCAGGACTAGTTACTGGTATGGGAAATCCAGCCAGATTACAAATTGCGCTGGAAGTTAAACCACTGTCAATGGCCTCTCAGCGCATGAAAAATCCAGAACCTGCACAGGATTTTAATGAGGACTCCTATCATTATTTATTCAATATGCCATGTGACATAAGGTAAAGCATCATACACACACACACACACTACAAAAATAAACAGCAGAATCCGAGAGGCTGGAGGGTCCTGGAAGAACCTTCATTAAGTGGAAGAGCTGGACTGGAGTTGGTGCAGTTGCAGTGACACCCATGAATACGAGTTTGAATTGCACATTTCTTATACCATCTTGTGATATGGAGATCAATGATGTTAAAGTAGCCAGTATTCTGAGGGCACATTACTGAAGCCTGTAGAATGACCAGGAAACAGCCTAGGGACTAAGTCTATGGTCTTTTGTATTTTATTGAATGACTTGGAAGAACCGACTGAAATGAATTTCTAATTGTTAGAACTGTTGATACAAACAAGATTCAAACTCCATCATACTTCTGGGCTCTTCCAAATAAAGCCAGTCAAAAACAGCAAAATGAAACAACACATGCTCCTGGGCAGGACCCTGAAGGAATTGGAATACTTGATACGCAATGAATGTCTGAGGATGCCAGACAAGAGGATGTGTATTTATACTGGGAGTACCAACTTGAAGAGAAGTCAAATACTTGGAGGTGGACCAAGACTAAAACAGAATTATATGTGGAGAATGGCAGTAACTAGTTACACTGTTGGTTTACATAGTTGAGATAACTAACAGACATTGTTATTTAGCACTCAGTAGAAGTTCCTGATGCTAAAAAAATGCTCATTCATTTTATGTAAGTTAAACTTTCACCTAAATAGATGAACTTGAATGTCATCTCAAATGTAACCCAGAAGTCAGTGAACAAATCAACTAACAGCCCAATTTAGCTAAGGATGCTATCAACAGATGATGTGTTCATCATTAATTCCTGGATCAAGAAGAAATTATTTTTCTGTACAAAGCATGATAAACAATCATTTGAAAGTTCCACAAGATTTTGATTATGCTTGTCTGACGGTTTGAGGCCTTATGTTGCTGAAGGACTGAATAGAAACTTCTTTACTCTCTGATTGAATGATGGCTATATTGTTTGATGTGGTGAAAGAACACACACATGCCAACCGATGTAATAAAAAGAATTATCATCTGGTATTTTAAATTCTGTGGAGTCTCCTTAGCTAGGATTAGTTTAAAGATAAATTAATCCCTGTTTACAACTAAGTAGTAACGGGCAATGGTACAGTTTACTTTACAAAATTTTTTTTTTCATCATCCACGACAATAGGCTTTTATTACATAAGCTTGAAGCTTCAAGGTATTCAAAAAGTAAGACAGTATATAGATTAATAAAAATATAGGCATATATTTTTATTTGGTATAGTTTTAAGTAGTGTCTGGTGAATGAATAGAGAGAGTAATGCTCAGGATAATGGATGGGCACAGAGGAGCCGTTTTGGTATCTTGCGATCTGTGATCACTGGGAATCTGGTCTGCCCAAGATGGCAAATATCACCTTCTTTTAGGGGATCTACATCCACATGTTTGGCGGACCAACTCATGCTTTTTGGTGTCTCCGCCCACATCCACCTACGCTTTATGATGTACCCGCCCACCCGGCTGTGGCTTCTTCCGCTAAAAACACCTGTTGTTTTTCTGGCTTTCCATTCAGGAAAGCGGAAGTAGCATGTTCTCTTGTCAGTGCACTTATCAGGATGCTTTTCTGCATTTGGACATTCTGTTTTTTGTTATCAGTGGAAACTGGATATAAGATCAATCAATTGACTTTTGCCTCCGCTATTCAACACTTTCTGTTTAAATAAAGATCTAGCAGAAATATTTTCAAGTAAATATCAACACTTTTGATACATTAATAATACAAAATGAAAGATAAAATATTTCTTTGTTGTCAACTTATTAGCCATTGTTTTCATTTGTTTAATTACTCTTGTATATGGACATGGAATAACCATTCCCAAAGAAACAACCTTAATTATTCACCTTCATCTTGATTGTTTAGTTGTGACAACAACGATAAAGATGAAAGTAAATATTAGCAAAAACTAATAAAAATGAAATATATAAATATTTTGCTTTTATTTTTCAGTGAAAACTACTGAGCTACTAAATTTGTCATCAAAACAGCTCATAACCAAACCATAATATTATTTGTAAGCAAATATGTTACAATTTTCATCAACTTGCACATGGGTCAGTAGTTATTGGCATTTGATTGGTAACCAGTAGATCTTGGGATGAAATCCACCTGGAAATGACACTCCTTTTTCTTTCTCTCTTTTTCGTTTTCAAAGTCAGTGGCGGATGCTTTTTCTGTCTTTCTCCTCTCCTTACATTCCAGACTAGTAGCAGTATGACCATCAGGCTAAGTAGACATTTCTTTCTTTCTTTTGTCAAACTTCAATTGTTTTGACTTAATTTTTGTATGTAACAACACTGATGGATGACAATGACTGAAAACAAGATAAGAACAATGACACAGTGATGTACGCAAAAACTGATGGCAAATTCATTCCCACTTCCAAAGCCCAACGCAAATCAACTTGTTTTGCAACAGTTTGCAAATCCCATTTACAGGAATTACTGATAAAGGAGTTAAAATAGGACATGTAGTTAGGAATGATATAGAATGAAGAAATTATTTCTCCTTTATTTATCTTTTGCAAGGGAGCACTGCCCCTTTTTTTTTCCTATGGATTGAAATCTCATGGACAGATTTTTTCTCCTCTTTCACTTTTTTTTACTTTTTTTTTCAAGGGGGATTTTATTGAGGGGTAATTTTTTTTGTTTCAGGGGTCCTAATCCATGGGGATTTTTTTTTTTTACATTTGAGAGTCAAAATGCGGGTCAAAATCAAAGAGCATCTTCTATTTATTAAGTAGGAAGATTTTCTTTTATTTTGGGGCTTTTTTGGGCCTATATGGATATGGACCTTCCTTTCCCAATTAAGTTTAAGATATATTGATTGATATATCTCAACAATAAATAATTAAAAACAGAAATCCTCAACCTAGCAATTATTAAAACCAAACATGGGTCTTAAATAATCAGAATCATGGATCAGAATAAAGCAGATAATTACCCCCCAAAATATTAAAAACAAAAAATCAAATGATAATAATCAACATAGCAAGTCTATATCAACAACAAAAGATTAGAACCAGTAATCCTCATCATCATTAACAGCAGCAGCAGCAGTCTCTTAAAGTCTGTTGTTGGACATAAACCTTCCTAGAATTTGTCATACTTCTCTATTGTGGGCATTGTGGAGCCAATACTTTCTGAATCTGTCTAGTTTGTCTCTCCATCTAGTATTCTGACGGCTTTGGTTGCGCATGTGATCACTGGAGATCCATGTTGGGAGTCGTGATGTCCATTGATTGTCTGCAATTCTTGCAACATTGCCATTTGAGTTTTTTAATGGATTCTTCAATGTCTCGGACTCCTGTTTTCTCCCGAATATAGTGTGCTGTCTTGCAGTCTCTCCACGAGCATGATTCTTTCATATAACAATTCCTTATTTGAACTAAACATGAACTTCAAAATTGGAAGAAAACAGTAAATCAACCAAAAACATTTACAATGAAAAAAACTAAATAGTGAACTCCTATTTTGACTTGACTCAATAAAAAATGAATTGAATTTAATTTATAGAAGAGAGCTAAGATATCAAACCATAAACAGGATATAAAAATGCGAGTTAGGAAACAAACCAAAAGTAGCAGACAAAAACAGAACTAATAAACTACCTCAATTCCTCAAGTCTACCCAGCATGTAAGAGAGATAACTCCATTGTCTTAATCTACCAATCAAGCAAGTGCAACTGTTACATATTTCAATTCAAGAAAAATGGAAAGTGCCTTATAATTGCTATAAAAATGAAAGCAATGGTCAAATAACTGCCCTTTTTGAAAAATCCACCAGATTGAATTCAAGCTGTAAATGGGACTCTATACTCATCATAAATTTCATTTATTCGAATAAATCAAAGGCACATTTATCAAATTAGTGTAAGGGTCCCCCTGATATATATACTAAGTTATACAAAGGAAATCAAGCTTGTTGCTTGATGGCTGGCAAAGATGGCCTCCTAATTTGAATATGAAAAAAAAAAAACACTCACTCATATTACTTTACGTATAAACATTTACAAATATGATACATATTTCTTAATGATATTCACAATAAAAAATAACTCATTGTATTCATGTAGATAAGTAGTGTGCATACATATACAATATCTAGTTTATAGAAATAGGTTGTAAGGTAGAGAAAATATGATATTCTGCTGATGCATCCATTTTAAAAGAATTTCTCAAATATATATTGGTTTAGCTAGAACATGAATCATAAATGAATAATAGAACAAGCAATGACATGCATGATGCATCATTTAATATAGATAAATGCTGGACTCACCGCAGAAAAAAATCTAACTGGCAAACTAAGACATATATTTATATATATTATAATAATTAATAATTGAGTCATCCACAGACAGCTGTTTTGTTGTATTACAACTCTTCAGTGTGGCTATAGACTATCCATTATCCATCCAGTCCACTACCACGAGGTAGTATCGGAACCTTCGCTTCAGACCCTAAGGCTAGCATTTTTACCCCTACCCTATGTAGAACTGGACGGTCAGTAAGAATGAATTTAAGCGATATATTTACCTACGCACAGTTCCTCATCCACCAGAGTGCTCTATTCCAAAGTTGAGTGAGCATTGCTATATAGCTTATAATAAACAAGTTACCTTACTCAAAAAGTGCTCAACCCTTAATAAGGGAGCATTATATATACATATATAACCATTTAATATTATAGAGGATATGCCATCTCTATCTCTCTATCTTTATCTCTCTCTCTCTCTCTCTCTCTCTCTATATATATATATATATATATATATATATATAATTATAATGTTTATTTTTAGATCAAAATTTTTTAATGAATTTTTTGAAGATTTTTTCAAGATCGTGGAATGTGAAACAAACAGTGCAAAAATCTATATTATCTATTTAAAAAAATTGAATATACATATTTATATATACTAGCTGGTATACACAGGAAAATAACTTCATATATAAAAAAACAGGAAAACAAATCATATTCTATAAAGTTTTCATTAAATTAAATGTTCCTTTTAGTTGATTATATGCGCGCACTCCAACATCAAGTTAAGCATTGTGGTTACCCCTCTTAAAAACATTGTTTTTACTTATAACTGACAAGTTACAGGAGGAAATAAAGGTCATGTGGATTGGAAGCTAAAAAAATTAGTTGTAAAAATTATTTTATTTCATATAATTGACTAAAACTAATATTTTTGTGTGAGTCAGCTTAGAAGCGTGCTTGGGCCTGTCTGGGTGCGTATAACATCTGATATGAGAAAAAAGATATGCAAAAGTACTGAAATATCATCCAAAATACCCACATGCACTCTCAAACCATTTTTTGGCTTGGTCGTCTATTTTGTGTAAGAGGAAATATATCATAGAATATATTTCTTTACTGTATTTTCATATTGCTGAGAATGATAAAGTAAAAATATCCTGAAATATTTGTAAAAGAATACACGGGTAAATCATTGGATAATATGAAAATGATACCTTGAAAAAGTAAATGATAAAACAAAAATTATCAAATGAAAATACAAAAAATTATTAGTAATTTATTGAGCAATGTGTATTAATCTGTTGAAAGTCTTTTGAAAGACAAATATCTGAAAAATTTTAAAATTTTTTGTGTGTGGGGGATGTCTAGAGAAAATGAGTTATCTCCCTTACATTTATCTTATTGAAAATTAGAAATGACCTTTTATGACTTTGGATGACTTCTGAGACCAACCTCACATAGCTTAGCTCTTAAAAGATGTGCCCCTATCTATAAATATCAGCTTCATTGTGCAAAATACAATTGCTTTGATTTGCTAGAAATGATCATGAATGACCCCTGGAGTCTTCAAATGACCTTGAAGCTCAACTTTCCATACATTATAATTACATTGTAAATAAAGCTTCACCATAAAACCTTTAAAACATTAGTGATCCTATGTCCTTGCCGAGAAAAGATGTACAGCAATACAAAATTTCAGCTTCCTACATGCAAAATTGTGGTCTACAAAGGGGAACAGACAAGTTGATTTTCAGTTTTATATATACATATCCATGCTAATATTTGAGCCCTCTGTTTATTTAATTGTTTTAGTTATAATGAACAGGGAATATACTGAACAAAAAGAAGGAAGACGGATCATGGATAGGATGGTGATGGCATACAATAATAGTCATACTAAAGCGTTGGACCTTGAAATTATCTTATTCTATCTTATTTTATTGTTTTTCCAGCAGATTTATGATTTTTAAGAAATATATCTTTTAAATTAGGAGAAAAGAAGAAAAATTTCCATTATATGTTTTAACAGCTATGACTACTTGTTTATTCATTTGTGCACTATTTGAAGTAAATTCTCCAATGCACTCCGTACAAATATAAATTACTACTAAACACACTATACATTTGAAGAGACTACCTGAAAGTCAACTCCGAATTTTAACTAGCTAGGGTAATATTAATCTATGTAAATAAAACTGGTAACTATAACCCATAACATATATATAATCACTATCCACTGGTTTAATACTACCGTCAATGAAGTCAACACTGGTTATTATCATCACCTAGGTGTATAACAACCAATGTAATATTTCTCATTCAACCCTGAGAAACTCCATCTAATTGGATACAAATATAGCTGAGAACTCAAACGTAAATTAAGAGGATATTATAATAATCATATATTTCCTTTAAAAAGTTGAAATAATAAGTTGAACTATAGTGAATAATAGATGTTTGATTATTCATATTAGAAATATAATAAGATTAGGATTAAAATTAAATTAAACACTGAAAATCTCAGGCTACAGTGACATTCAAACCCCTTTCCTAACCTATGCAATCCCCCACAATTCGTTAATAAAATATTCAATCTTATAAACTCTTTATAACCATTACATAAATATGAAATTCATCCAAAATACAAACTATGAAACTATGTCATGCTTCATTCCCTAATGCCCATTTATTTGTTTTTGTAAAAAGAGCAAAATTTGGTTTGATCTACTCACATACTAAGTCATAAAATGCCATGTAGCCTATGATCTTTGCTGTGAAAAGAAGTACCTTATGCCAAATTTCAGCTTCTTAGGTACAAAATTATGGCCCACAACTCGGAACATACGTCATCTTTTATGTAGAGAGAAAGATTAAAATTGATTAAATCATTATTGACAATATATTATATTAGTTTATCCATGCCATCAAAAATGACAGCAGTATTTAAATAGTTTTGCGATTGCACTGTACTTGAAAAATATAAAAAAACATTATGTTGCTCTGCATTTTCTTATTTGTGTTCAACCAGAAAGATCTCAGATTCTGCTTTTTCAAAAATAAAAAAATAGATAAGTGAAATTACACTCAAATTATTATTTGATAATTATCTTCTTTGACAAATGTTACAGACAAAAAATACAGTCAATCATGTGGTAAATTATATAAGTAGATTGCTATGATTCATGCCACAACAAATTAGTACTGGGTAGAACTTTAAGCTTGGTTACAATCTCTTATGTAACTATAATAATGATATCATTAGAAAAAGCATTGATCCAATCTTCCCTGTCTCCTATTTCTACCAATCATCTAAACATTGTTTCATCTCTGATATGCCACACTAGTAATTGCTTCATCAAGTAAAAGCAATCAAAGGTTGGATTTTCAGTAATGATCAATGGAAGCCAAAATCATTATAGTTATTTTTACCATTTATAATTCAGTCATGTTATTTTTAACCAGATTCATTCTTTATCTAGTTAGCATTTTGCTATTCTACTATTTTTTTCTTTCATTTCCCCAGGATAAACGTGTATGCCCCCAGAGAAAAAACAATAAATATGACAATACTGATTAGACCCACAAAAAATGAATGAAAAAAAAAGAAACTGAACGGTCAAGAAACAGAAAATTCTAGAATAACGAAGAGGGAATGATATAGCAAATAAGCTGCAGTGCCCCCTGTACTTTTAGTTAAGAAATAAATACAAAACCCTCCTTTTAGCTGGATATCAAAAAGATCACTTTTTATAAAAGCCCTGAACACACGTGGTCAATCACTCATACGTGTCAGCACTTCTAGCTGGTCACGCCCTTTTGGTGTCAGCACTTCTAGCTGGTCACGCCTTTTGGGCCCTGGCACTTGTTGCCAGTTACTTTCTCTCTCCCCCTTCCTCTGTAGAGCGGTATCATTTTGCTGGCCTCCTGCCTGATCCGAACTTGGCCATTTTTCCACCGTGACCAATCTCCATACTTACTTTGCCCATTTCAGTTCACTGATGTTAAAGCATTTCACATATGCACAGCTACACAGCTACTCGACCGTGTCCTCACCACGTGCTCCAAACTCATATACACTTTTAACTCTCATGAATGAAATGGTAATGCCTTTTACTACCCATCATGATGATCTGCCTTCTGATTCTCCTTACTTTGGGAAGCACACATGGATTAAACTCCATGTGTTTTCTATCTTACAATAGTCTGTTCGTCACGTGTTCTCCAGCATCAAGGAATGGCACCAAAATTGCACAAGCAACTTGGCACTTTGGTATACATACTGAACCAGGTCTCCATAACCATTCCTTGGAACACTCCAAGTCTTATGGATTCAAAAGTAGTTCAGACACCTCTGCTTTGACAACAACGACTGTATTATCATGGCAACAAAAGCTCCCACCTTTCATTAGCTCTTCTTTTCTATTTACATCCTATACTTGTATGTGTCCTTTTTACTTTGTTTCATCTCTGTGCCCACGTTCATACTTGGTGCGCATTTTCTTCATACGTCTCTCTTCCTTCAACATCTCCAGTGACATTGGTGCTAACACCAAACCATGTGGAAGCAAAATCCTTTGTCTACAATAACATCTTTGTGCTACCTATTCCTACAAATAACCATATAAGAACTATATATCTCTTATAAAGCCAACAGCCAATTTCAGCAACAAAGGTTTTTTTAGGCAGTTTTCTTGGGCAAAAAGCATAAAGTATTGTCCACTGATAAATGAAATAAACATTGATGATATTTTCTGGGTACTATAAAGATTTATTCATATTTAGTTTTCTGTGTACAAAAGAAACTTTAGACGGATTCATTATTCTATTTCACCTTTTTAGCATAATTTCTTTGTTAGTTCTCTAATTAGTTCCAGGAAACAGACTGACAAGATGTCAAATTGAAAAATTCACTAATTTGTCATTTAGAAGCAACACAATCCATTTAAGTAATTAAATGAGATATGACAAATATTGATTGCATTGGGTCATCAATTTGAATAATATTACAATGACTACTCTGAAAAGACTTTTTACTCTGGTTTTAAATCAGAGTTTGAGTAATAATTTGAGGTTGTCATAATTCCTAATCAAGTGAAGACGAATACAGTCACACCTTCTCCAACTGAACTATGCTACCCACACATAAATAGATAAAGAGCTTGGAAACATTTGGTTGACACTAAGTTGATCTAATTACTGCAACATATCCATTGACCAATGTAAGATACAGGTCTATTGTAAAATGTTTTTCATTAAATCTCACAAAATGTTGCTGAGGGCCCTTCAATCTCCTTGGCCCCCAAATCTCTAGCTATGCTTCTGCACAAGGAGGATAAATTTAAGTTCTGGTTTCAATAACCTCACTCATACTCAGAAAATTGGCTTTGTACATTGAGATTCAATTGCTGAATAGCATATATTTATTGCAGTTTGTTTTCATGATACAAATGCACTGATCTACTAAAAGTTGGGATCATAAAAGCCATGAGTAAGGAATATCTTTTTCAAATGTGCTAATTCATTCCATCTTATTTTACAAAGGAAATGTATAAAGGTTGAAGGAACTGCAGCATATTTGCAGCAACAAAACACTTGCGACCGATTGAAATTTTGATTGGCTAAAAGTTTTGTGTAGATGGCAAAAACGGAATTAAATACAGCCAATATACATAGCTATAAATAAATTGAATTTCTTTGCTTCAAGGTAACAAATTGAAGATATTTTCACTGAAAAACTACTAAGATATTTCACTTGACTAATGCAAACACTGTTTGTGTATAAGTATATTGTGTCTGTGGTTTGGATATTTCATCAAGTAAAATTTCAACATTGGAGATGGGCCACTGCATGCTTCATTTTCATTATATCTGCATTATTTATAAAAATGTGTTTTTATTTTTTCCCCTTACTGATAAGGCAGTCTAAGAAATTTCATTTTGAATGTATTTAAAAAAAAAAAAATGAGAAAATAGCTATTTCAGGAGAAATGAAGGAATTCTAATTGAAATAAATCCCACATATATTGTGAGTCTTACAAAATATGTGCACCACACATATATTGTACGTATATGAACATATTTTTCATTTGTACATAGTATGTACAAAACTGATATAGACACATATTCATACAGTTGCTTAATTTCATTTAATTAATTGTCAAGTGAATGTCACATTTTGTGAGTGAGTGTTGGTGATTTAATGCAGGGGCCATCACTACAGGCAGGTGGGACTGAGTATGTAATCCTATTTGCAAACATTTTGGTGACATTATAAGTTAATAAATCTATATGATAAAATTCATATTATGGGCCCCTGTTGTTACTAAAGGAACGGGATCAAAATAAAAAATAAAACAAGTAATCGTTAAGTGTATAGGTTTCACAAGATCAACCTATGAAATTCAACCAAAATATCAGCAAAATAAAAAAAATATTGAAAAAATGAGTTTGTGACATGTCACCAAAAAGTCACTTTCGGATAACTTTGGATACACATGTTGCAAACACACGGGCCAGTGGTAGCCTGTCAGCACATTGTTGGTGAGAGACAATAGACAAAAAATACAAAATGATATACTGTTTGCCATACAAAATGTCAGCTTTGAAGTATTTCAGTTGTTTCTCTTTACTGTCGCCAATTTAGATAAATTTAATATAAATTTTGATCATTCTAAAGAGTAGGAGTCTAGGGAGTTAATTTAAAAAATATGAAGAGAGACCTTAATTTTGTATTTATTTTGTTAGATTTCTTGAGAACTGCTGATCAAAAAAACTTTGAACAGTTGAACAAATGCCAACTTAATAGAGTTGTTGAGTAATCATGGTGCATACAGAAAGACGGAGATTTCTTTAATTGTTGTTAAATGATTTTATCAGTAAGCATGTAATGTTTGTTGCTGATCTCAGTGCTTGTCCTCAGGAAGAGTTATGTTATAGTTTCAATTATTGAGGGTACAAGATTTGATAAGTCTCTTGACCTTGGTGAATCAAAGTATCCATTCTATTTAATTTAAGTGTAAACATGTGATTTCCTTTTTTGTGCATGTTTCATGTTTCTTAGTTTGAAAGCCAATCTTTTGGTTAAGTTCCATATTTCAGCTTCATAGGTGACTATTGGAAGGATGCATTGGTTGTAGGCCCTTCTCTTTAATACTCATGGAATTTCTTGTTTTTGAAGGTGAAACATTCTAGCAAAAAAACTGGATGGAAGCTGGTCTGATGTTTCAAGCAGAACAGAATGGGAAAAGAAAAATTGTTTGAGTATACCGTGATAAAGTCACTTATCTTTTAAAACTAACCAACAGAGAATTCTTCACTTACATCTCTACAGTTTTTAAACTAGTCATAATCATTATTTTCAGTTTTACTTTATGGTGGATGAAAATTATACAACAAAAAAAATACTGCATGGAAAAAAATTCTCTAATAAATACCGAAGATGTTGAAAATAAGTAGTTTGAAAAACATTTGAATGAGAGTAGAAGCCATAAAAAGTTTAAAGAAATTATAATGAAAATAAATATGAAACCGTTTGATATTTGATGAATAAGAGAAGGAGGAAACATGGTAAACAAATTTCTGTGTGAAAAGGAAAACTGATTTTGAAAAAAAAAAATGAAGACAAGAAATTATAAGAATAAACATTGAAATTCAATATAAATCGATTTTTCCCATTTCACAAACTTTAAAGAGACTAAACAAAAGATTTGAGAAAAGTAATTGAAAGAAAATATGGATTCTGATAACTTCAACAGTAAAAGAAGATGAAAAATTGCAGGAAGTGAGAAAAAATGAAGATGATCATTTTTTTTCAAGTTATCTTATGAAAAGACTACCCACATGTTCTTGTACCAAAAATTCATGATTTGAAAAAAGAATTGTCTGGTTAATCACTCAATAGAAATCGTAATGTAACCAATATCTTGTACTGTGTTAGAAGTGATCAATCAAAAAGTTAAAAAAATGGGTGATCAATGTATAAATTACATCTCTCGCATTTTGTTGGGCAGTGATCAGTAAAAGAGTCTTAATTTTTAATAATAAACTTACATTGCAAATTGAACTCTAAACTAAAAACTCATTTGAGCGGAGTTGGGTTTCGAAAAACAAAAAAAGTTATCCCTACTCATTGAAGAGAATGTTTGTATGCAAAATTCCAAGTTTATACTATGAATGATGATACATATAAATGTCAGAAAACATGGATACCCTAAACCCAGCAACAATGTTAAAACTGGTCATTGTGGATAGCGGTAATTAAAACCTAAACCCAGCGACAGTATTTAAACGAGTTTGTTGTGGGTGGTGGTGACAGATAGAACAAAGAATTCATATCAAAGCAGTTAAACGTTCTAACCAAAATTTAACCAAGACATTAGATGTGGTAAATATTACCATACTGTTTTTCATGTACAAATTGTGTTTTTGTTCCTCTTACCTAAAAGCAATAATTGAATTATTAATACACTACTTTTTATTTCCAAAAAATGGCTTTATCAAAAAATGTGGGTCATTAGCCTATATAAATACTATGCAATTTCCTTTTGTAATCATAGCATTCCTTTGGGACTTTTTATAGTAGTAGAAATATGATGTACCATCATTTATAGAATGATCAAACAATTAATTAGGTATTTAATGTACTAGATTAAATACCTGCCCTAACTGCTTTGAAAATTTAAAAATAAAACAGATTGGTAGCTAGATGGGAATCAGATAATCTATAATTTAACTTATTTTTAAAAAGTGATATTTGTGACTTTTAGAGTTTGGTTTTAATGGTTTCAAAAGAATACTGAATATATATGAATAATAATTAAAATGAATAAAGTCATTATTCCTTTTACTCTTAGACCCTTTCTAAGAACAATGTGAAAAATTCAGCAACCAATAAACAGTCATTTACTGTTCCTACTCTCCCTCCTCTCAATGAAAGATAAAAGTATCTACTCCAATCAGCATCTTCCCTCTTACTCTCCTCTTTAATCCTCTCAATGAACAATAGTAAGTCCTCACTATTCATTTTCAGCAGTGAAGTCCTGATTGGAATGTGCCTTTTGAAGCCTTAAGTTCAAGATAAAAGTGTAGTATTTGCCAATGTAGATGAAATATTGCACTAATTTCCTGTTTGCAATTTTTAACGTTATTATGATTATATCTTAACCATTTCCTTCATGAATTTCATTCCATTTAAAAATTTTCTTTCAGTTTACAACAATTCATTTATTGCCCCCACTGAAAAGCATGTGACATTGCATTCCAATTCTAAATTTGTATCATCATTATCATCAGCCACTATAAGTTCACAGCTGGACAAAGGCTTTATTCATCTCTTTCCATCATGACCATAATTATGCTGACCTTTACTGTCAAACCTTTCTATCTCATCCCTCTATCTGGTGTCTGGTCTTTTCCTACTATGATCAAAATCCCATTAGCACCAATTGGTTATACTTTTGTCACATCTGTTGTCATCTCTTCTAGCTAAGTATCCACCCCATCTCCATTTTTGCTGTTTAATTATTTGTATAATATCCTTCATAGTAGTCTTTGTAATACATATTGATCTTTCCCTATCTCTTGAAATCATCTCTGGCTTGCTCTTTCCCTGGCTCTCTCTGAGATTCCAAGTTGGCTAATTTCTATGATTAAAAATCAGGTAGTTTTAGCTGGTTGTATCCATTCATTGTATACTCTACACACATTGGCAAGTTGCTCTTCAATATGTCTCTATTCATATCAAATGATTTCCAACAGATCTGTATTTTTCTCTAGCTTCATTACTTGTCGTAGGTAAATTAATTCATTGTTCTCTCACAGGGCATGGCCCTCAATCCTTTTAGTCTTTTTGGGGACTCTATCATTGAAGATTACTTTTATTTTGTTCTGTTCATTTTTAAGCCTATTCTTTTACTTTCCCCATTTAGATTAGCCAACATGTTTTGCAATTTGTCTAAAGCTTCTGATGCCATGGAAACATCATCGGTTAATCTCGTGGTTTAAAATATTCTCTACCTATGTTCATTCCCTCCAAATCAGTTTTCTGAAAGATGCTTTCACTATGGGTAGATTTATTTATTCATAAATTCGATTCCCAACCGGAACTTATTCTTTATTCCGATCCATGCAGTTAATTTATTCACTCATTGCCAAAGGGAAACAAATCAGAGTTTAGTTGCAATAGAAATCAACAGAAATTAGGATAAACGTAAATAGAAGCAAAAAAATATTTATGATAATTGACAATACTTCAATTAATAGAAAAAATAAATCAATTGGATTTCTAATACTGAACAACCGGTCAATAATGAACATGGCTTGGAAGAAATTGGTATAGAGGATAAATTCATGTGTTTGATTTGGACTTGCACTTGCCACTGATTCCTGTACCTAAATGGTAATATCATTTGGGTATTAACCAAGCCAGCCTCGGGCATAGTGTCATGAGTCAGATTTTCATCCAGAACTCATTACTTATTCTGACTTTTTGGAATTAGTCTCCACTCCACCCAAATGAAAATTGGAATCGATAAATTGATATGGTCCAGGATTAAGTTCATTTCTTCATATCCAAGTTTAGAAAAATTGTAAAACATCTGTTTAAAGTCAGTTCAGCAAATCAATTTCCTACAAGCTTAGTTCATGATTATTTTGGAACTGAAGCTACTCAATTTGGACCCAACAGCATACAAATTTGGTTTGTGCGGCAAAAGACAGTTGGTAGCCATTGGTCAGAGGTTTAATGTAAGGTCTCTATGAATGACAGTCAAATATGACAGTAAAATCTTCTAATCTAAGTCTTATGTCAACACCTATTTCAAATATAGGCTATGTTCAGAAAAGATGTTCTCAAGATCAGGATCAGGGTTAAAAAGGTTTAGACCATGGGGTTTGAATAAGACAACCCCCCCCCCATATATCCAGGGAGGTTGTAATTAAGCCCCTTGATATATACATGATTCAGAATTAGTCTCTCTCTGAACCAAAAAATATACATGGGGTTGGAATTAGAGTTGATAAATTGATATGGATCAGAATTAAATTTGTTTCTTCATATTCAAAATCACAAATTTGTAAAAAATCTGGGTTAGGATTCAATTGAGAAAAATGGGAATTTTCTCATGAAAATGTATTTTTAAAAAATCAAATATTGAATAAATGAAAATATTACTTATTTTATTATGATATATATATTTTTGCTGTAAGCTTTTGATATACGTAATGTAAGTAGTTTAATAAAGGTACGAAAAGGGGGAAAAAAGATTGTTTGGTAGTTTACTAAAAGGGTAGAAAGAGAGGGGGAGAAAGGAAGGTTAGGTAATTTAATGAAAGAGTAAGAAAAGAAGGGGAAAGGTAGATAGTTTATGGAGGAGATAGAAAGGTTAAGGGGAGAGAAGATAAAGTCTGTTTGATAAGGAGAGAAGTGAGATGTGAGGAACAGAAAAGTTGGTAATAAGATAGTCGAAAGGAAAGTTAGGCAGTTTTAATAAGAGGATAGGAAGCAACAGGAAGAAAAATTTTGTTGTATATGAGTGGGTGGGAGAAGGGCAAAGGGAAAATGTCAGTTGATTCAGAGTGTTTAAAGGGAGAGAGCAGAAAAAAGTTATGTTGTTTAATAAGAGGGAAGGAGAGGACATGAAAAAGGGTTATGTAGTTTATTGAGGGATAAGTAAATTTTTGCATTTGAAACTGATCCCTCTTTGTATAAAAATAAGAAAAAATCATGAATAAAAAACGAATATTGAAAGGGGAAGAAAGAGAATGTGAAGATAATGTTAGTTGTCAACACTGAGGAATTTCCACAGGTCCTGCTATGAATACATATGTGTTAGTGAGTGAGAGGGTAAAAATCTTCCATTACTAATAAATCTATACTAACAAAATAGATGCAACATTGTGTACAGGATATATTTGTACAGAATATTTGTATAATTCTAAAACAAGTGCAGATATACACAAAGAGAAGACATTGAATGTAGAGATGGACATTTTTTTATTTCCAACTCTGCTTGAAAAAGACTTTCTTTGAGATAATTTAAGTCTATCATATTTAGCCTTTAAGATATACACATACATATGAGTTCATTTCAAGTATAGATTTTTCATTCTAAATCATCCTCCATCCGGCATATACCCATCCAACTCTATTAGACCGATATACATTCATGTATTACAAAATGATTACGTCCCAGGTTCTAGTAATGGCAGCAAACATATAGTTTGGGAAATATTGCCTTCCATAAAGTGGATTTCTCTCTCTTCTCCTCAGGCAACAGAGCATTCTAGATTCACTTTTTTTATTTAGACAATCCTGTTTACTTTTTAGAAACTGTCAACAAGTTTTTTTTTCACTTTTTAAACTTGTCTGGCTGGCTCTATATGTATCAAATATACAAGCCACTCCAATGGAGTTAGAGGGCTGAAAATTTCACCATTTATTTACTGCTTATTGTGTGTAGGAAAAACCTTTTTTTGAAAATTTCCCTTTAAAAAAGTGATCCTATAGTTTGTATCATATTTTGAAAATTTAGAATCTTTTAGTGACCAATGTTACTGATCATGAGTTCAGTCTTTCCATCATTTGTCAATCTGCACTTTCTTCAATAAGAATTGTCTTTTAATCATTACCTTTTTTCTTTCTTGCTTTCTACCCTTCCCTCTTTTTTCTCTCTCTCATCTTGTTTATTTCTTTCTTTTTCCCAACTGCATTCATCTTTTCATGTGTCCCCATTTCATTCTTTATTCTCTCTTCCTCTCTTCTTTTTTTCTTTTCAGTTTTCCTCCCATTCTGCCTATGTATGTGGGATGTCTACTGGTGGCACTAATCAACCAATGAAGCTGAAAATCTGCATGACTACTCCTCTTTTTGGCCTATTTCTCCAACAAGCACCCAATTTTTGGATTTTTAAAAATGTGGGAGCTTTACAGAATGCATTTTTGATGCTACAGATTTGAAAATTTGCATTAGCAGTCTACAATACATCTTCTGAAAGCATTTTTTTCTCTAATTCAACCCCCTCAATCCTATAGGTTTTTAGTGGGGGTTCAATCTGCAATAGAAGTTTATCCTAAGTTGGTCACCAGTTTATGTCAGCTTGCATTTTAAAAAATTCAGATGTTTTCAATGATCGCTGCCTAACAAAGGGTGTAAGGATTATCTTATTTATTGATCACCCCTTTTCCCACTTTCTTAATGATCATCCCCAACATGGCATACTCTTTAATGACTAACCATGTTGGTTTTCTCTTTCTTTTATTACTTTTTTCCTTTTATTTTTTTTCTTCTTTTTCTTGCCTTTCCCTTCTTTACTCTTTCACTATATCATATTACTAAACCGTACTGTTCATTAAACAGCATGTAGTATAACACTTTGTCTCTCTTCTTCACATGAATTCCAAACAGATGGAAGCCAAGACTGGGAATAAAAAAAATCAATACTACTATAAGGCAAATTGCAGAGCAGCTCAGTTGTTGACGTAAAACTAGTAGGCATATTGATTCCTTAAGTTGCGTTGTCCTGGTGAGTAACAAGCAGTCAGACAATCTATAATCAGTCGAAATGCAGACATGTATGCAGATTAGTTGGCCATGATAGAAAAGGATAGCTGCATTGTTTGTTCATAGCTATCATCAATGAACATATATTAACAGGGCAAAATGACTATTATTATTGCCGCTATTATCATTAGGACTGTCATCAACAGCATCATTATCATTATCACTATCACCATCATCTGTTGTCATCTGCGCCATTGTTGTATTACTGTTATTTTTGTTTATGGTACACTAATAAAAAATCATTATCACTTACTATTAATATAAATATTATTGTTATTGATTTTGTACTTGATATTTCCTTTGTATTTAAGAACATTATAACTTATTTAATTACTGTATCATGAAATGAAAACTCATTTCTAATGAAAACATTTCCATGGTTGTTTTGGATTAATCAGTGGGAAATCAAAGTAAGAATTTCAAGGCAATGCATAAAAAACTCATCAGGCAATAGAATTCTGAGGTCATTTGAAAATACTGTATTTGATGTCATATAAGACCAGTCACATTTCAGCAGGGAACAAGGAAAAGAACGCATTTCCCTGCATTCTTCTCATTTATCACCCAGTTTTTTTCTCAATGCGGGACAATATATATGTAACTTCTACCTTTTGAGCAATTTTCGAGAAAAAAGCAGAGACTTATATGTTATAAAATAGTACATCTTGCTATTTGGACTTTCCCGCAAAAAATTGAAAAAAGGCAACTGAAACAGTTTTAATATAGCTTCCATTTTCAGACATTTCTTTTAGAAGAACATTTAATTCCAATTTATTCAAATAGCAAAAGCAATTTTCAAAATGAAAAAGTATTCAAGAATTTTTGAAAAAAGATACACTGAATATCAAACTACGAATAGAATAATTCTTCACAAACTAATTTTATTGAGTATTTCAAATTTAGTAATCTTTTATTCCTTTACTCTTCTATCCCATGACAAATATTAACTCCTTTCACATCTGTAATCAATGCTCACTCTTCTTAATAGTAATATAGGAAGCATATATAATTCAAGGTGGAAGGAAGCTATTTGTTTTGATATCTTAGTGGGGTTTCAGGACAATTATTAGAGGTGCTCTCTAATATTGTAATCTTTTCACATCAAAATCATATGAGGATAAAATATCAAGTGATAACAAAACTGAAATGATTTTTTCAATACTGTGCGGAGTGATATCTACATATCAGGTGGCTCCTGCTTAGTTTTATTATTGTTTTGAATCCCATGTTTTATTTGAATATAGGGAAAAACAAGACAGAATCTTTCAGTTTGATTTTAGAATTTTGACTTCATTCATTTTCTACACAGCATTTATTCCTTTCTTCCGGTATCACCAGCCAAAATGATGAATCTATACAGAGATATTTTTTGGACAAATTCTAGATGTTCAAAAATTATTCAAATCATGTACTGATTTACATCTACTAGTACTAAGGTTGTCCTTAAACAATTCTATTTCCATGCCAGGTAATCTGAGATCATCTGCAAGTCTTATCTATCTAATATTTTTTCAATGAACAGCACCTGATTTCTTTTTTTTTTCTCAAAAGTTATACTATTTTTGTTAAAATAACACATTTATGGGAAATGACATGTTTGCAAGGAGAGTGGTTTATTTGAAATTATGGCACCAACAGATTCTATTAGACCAGAATAATAACCATTTTAATGAATGCAAAAACTTAATGGGAAATTTATGGAATTTGAACATCCTGGTTTCTGAGAGTTAAAACAATGTAATCAGCTGAAAGCAAATGCATTAAAAAAGCAATCATATGAAGAAAACATAGAGGTGAATGTGTCAACATAACTGCACATATATATATGCATTTATACCCATAGATACTAATACACACATGAGAACTCGGAGTAAAATACACATATATTCATGCATTTGTGCAGGAATAAGCATGTGCATATACTATTGTAAGCATCCACTTATATGAATCAATTTGTATTCACAGGTAAAAAAATGATATATACTTGAGCACAAATAAGCTTTATGCTTTCATACACATATACACATGCATATATTTAGATATATTGTGAGGAAAAGGATGAGATTTATCTGACATGATGGTGAATTCAATGAACAATATGGAAACATGAAAATTTTAAAAAATGGATTGTATTTGTTTTGTTAGATGTTCCAAGAGACTGGTCTCTCTTGTTGTTAAATTTCAAATGGGAAAAATTATAAAATATGTGAATAACAAGGTTTGACTTGGAGTCAGAGAGATAATGCATAGTTATGCACATTTCCCCTCCAACAGGTTAGAGCAAAAATAAAAAATATTTAAAACCAACGCATGATAAAATTCAAACTAAAAAAAGATTTTAAATACTACCAACACTCTTCCAAAATCTTGGATTACCCATATGCATATTCACATGGCAAATACCAATGTAGACACACTCTCCCCTACAACAACACACATACATTTTTTCTCAATAACACAGTCACTAGATTCAACTAGATTCAACACACAAAAGCCTTCTCATTTTCACTTTCCATTCATAACTTAGTTTGACTTCCATACCAACACATTTCTCTTTTTTTGCTGGTAAGGATAAAAAAGATTTGACAGTTGACAATCAGGAGAAACTAGTCTCCCAGAATATGTAACGGAAATAAATACAACCGATTTCCTCTAACTTTTGTGTTTCCACTTCTACCATTTAAATATATACATAATCATTTTTGTACAAATAAATCCTCATCTCCAGCAAGAAGCCGATCCAGATAAGTGGCATATTGTATTTGTTTTATTTTCATTTTCAATAAAAAGATTTTGTATACTATATATATATATATATATATATATTTATATGAATTCCATACACTTATGATGAAAGAGAGCATTTCTTTTGCATAACAAATATTTATCTTTCAACGTAATTTCCCTCTCTGCCAATGCACATAAACCAATTCATGTCAATAGATCACTATGCAGTAGAGATTTCAGATCAAAATTAAGTTAATAATTGTATCAGGCTGTGGACTTCTCGATCAACAATCGTATATATATTTTTGCTCAAAGAGATAAACAGGTGCATCCATAAATGTGGGTATATTTTGATGGTAACTCATCTTAAGGATGTGTTTGATTGAAAATATGACTCCATATTTTTAGTTAGTTTTATTTGGTGTTTCTTTACATCCTCTTGATAAGGGAAATTCGCAAAGTTTCTACCTGAAATTTGCTTTTTACCAAAGAAACAAAAGAAAATGGTAGTAAGTTTTACAAATTTCACTTTAGATGGTCATGGACTATATTTTTCAAATTGTTCAATGATTTTGGAAGCAAAAAATACATTTTTCAGGTTGAACAAAAAGTAATGTTCAGAATTTTAAAGTATGGAAAGCTAAAACGGCTTTATCTTTTAGTGTAAATAAAACTAAAATATTTTTACCAACAAGTTGAAATTATTATTCTTTTTGTTTTTACATTCATCGCATATATTTTGATAGGGTTTTCAATTATTTTTTTTTTTACTTACAGCATTAAATGAACAAAAACAATGATATTATCCATGGAAAGTTAACTGCGCTTACATTTATAATTGTATTAGAAATGGGAACACTATTGAATATTTTTTTTGTGTTCCAATCTATAAGACCTTGGCTTCCTCAGGAAATTAGTAAGTTTTGAGAAAAAATTAATTTTTTCAATGCGATGATAATTTTTTTAGAGGCAGACCTACCAATTCGAGAAGTGCCCACTTTTAGGCTTCATTTATGATGTCTAAATAAAAAAATGTAATTCTAATTTTGAAGGTACAAACAACATTTACCAATTCAACATTTCAGAGACATATTTCTCCTAGAGTTCCTCCAAATATAAGCAGTCATCAGCAGAGATAATCCTGATATGTACTTGATGTAAATCATACATACTGGCGCAATACCTCTGAAAATCATTACTTAACTCAGGGTTTCATGGGTGTTGGCTCTGTGTAGCTGTGTAAGAGGGTGGATATTCTCAGCTAGTTTTGAATAATGTGTAGTGTGTTATAAGGATAATAGTATTTGAATTTCTTAGATGAAGCACTGTCAATTATGATCAATTTTTGATCATTATTCAAAATGAAATAAGTACAAGTCAAACATTAATAATGATTTTATAAAGGTGTCAGTTTAGTGTTTTAATTTTATATGTGAACATGTTCAGTGATTATCAGCAATCACCAGAATAGGCCGTTAATCTGTTTATGTACTTAGTTACTGCTCTTTACTTGATTTTCTACCTTTTGATTTTTGACATGTGATCACTTCTGATTATGCTGAAGACATTTTCAAGACTGATTTCAGGGTTTCAATATTAGAGAAAATCAAAATGTTCAAATTTTTCATTTGGAATAAAAGATGTCATTGACACATTAAAATGATAACACTTCTAAGCTAATGGAATTGGCTGAAACCACAATTTTTAAATACATCATTCTCCCTACAAAAATTTATGAGGCATAAATTACACATGTAAGCTAATCGAATTCTCAGGAACTCCCCCTTGATCTTCTTTCAATGAGCATGTCATACAAATACTAGCAGTTGACTTTAGTTCAATACATCAGATGATTCATTGAGCTACATAATGGTGTTTGCTGTGCTGTTCTTTATCTCACTGACACCCTGCTGTTCCATGTCATGAGTCATTTCTTCAATTCTCTGGCATACCATGTAATTGGACAACGGCACTTATCTTAATTCTTCCTTGCTTCTCCCGACATGATTTTAGCCATCTCCAATCACGTACGGCTTCGTTTTTCTAGCAATCCTATATGAACCTCTGTTGGAAGTTTCCAAAAAATGTTTCTCAGGTGGATCAAACCCATACCCAAAAAGAGTACCTTTCTGATTGCAATAAATTTTTTTAAATTTGAAAGCATCAATGGAGGTGCCAACATCTTGGATTTGAGATGGTCTCTCAGTCCCAATGGCTTCAAATTTCCATTGCTCATTACCAAATCACAAATTCTTCATTGCGGTCTTAGAATTCTATCGTGGTCTCCTAGCCAAATGCAACATATATATCATTCCACTTTATTTCTTTACATGCCATTTGGGTAAGATCAATGAAAGAACAAGGATAAATGAAATTAAGATGCCAAAAATAAAATGAATATTTGGCTTTGATGTTCCTATTGTCGAGTGAAAATTTAAGGGAATCTATTCTGATGAATGAAAAGGGAGACATATCAGTGTTGAAGAAAACTAAATTCCGAGGGAGGAAAAGAAAACTCACCAGGAAGAGCAAGGGGGCAAAGGAAGAAACAATCCTTTGATAAAAAAGAAAAATTGATTCTTATTGCTTTTTTTTGTTATAGTAGAGCAAAAATGAAAAGAGAATGACTAGTAGAGTAATAATGTTGAAATCTATGTGGTAAATAATAAATGATTGAATTATCAACTGTAACAAGCAAGATAACTAATTCTTAATTCTTCTGAACTACACTCATCACACCTGCCTCCTTCAAATTCCTACTTTTGACTAAAAACAAGATGGTGCCCTGCTTTTGCATTTACAATGATCAGCGTGAGGATAATTACTCTAACTAGAAACACTTGGATTCAATACTGACAGTTTGTGTGCATTTTTCATTTGAATAATATTTTTTCATTTCTCTCGCATTGTATCCCATACCCATAGAATTTTCTTGCCATGAAAACATCTGCCTTAAAAGTTGGGTTTCCCTTGGCTTTTAAACCTCTTAAAGAATTATATATAAACATAAAATAAGAAGACAAGTATGTAAGGCTGTCTGCTGTACTCAACAGAAAATGCTCCATGTGTCAACATGGAACATGAATAATTTACTTGGAAATATGCTGAGTGATAGTGTTGAAATTGCTTTTTTATGTTTTTCTTAAATATGAAATATAGCACATTTTAGTGCAGTTTAGTTGATTGACGATAAAATAAAGTTTTTTCACTGAATTTAATCTGAAATTGACAAAAACTTTTTTCCATAAATTTTTAACGATGGCAATGGCATCATTATTGATTTTTAGCTGAATATCGGAAACATTGAATTTATAACAGCCAAAATCTATGTTATGATTAATGAAAATATGTTTTTCTAATTTGTATGGACAAAAATTTGGGCTAATTCACTTTTAGAAAACAAACAGATTTGAAAAAAATTTATCATGTTTTTAGAATCAGGTATCAATTTCATGAGGAAATTTTTCTTTCAAAATTGTTCATGCCTAACAATCACACATCTCTATATTCCATTTTATCAGGATTAGATCCAGGGGAAGGATGGGCTGATCTAGCCAAGTAATCATAAATGTTATAGACATTTTAGCTGCATTGTTGTAGGATGAAGCAAAACAGTTCATCCCAGAAGGAAAAATATATTGAGATACTTGAGTGGAATACAGATTCTTCATCCCCTGAGACATGTCTGTTTCTGACCATAATAACTTTGTAACACAGCGGATTGAGCCGGGTACCTTTGTTTGCACTTATTTTTGTCATATTCACAATATAAAATAATAAAAGTAAATCCTAACAAAGATTTGGCAAAGTAATGTCAATTTTTATTCCAAGGCACTGAAAATCGAAGTATATCTTTACAGCTTGATTGTGGCCTATTTATACTTGCATAGTATTCATATTTGGGATTAGAAACCATTAACCAAAACTGTCACCGAAACATAGATCTTTTCAGTTTTCAAGTTGGTCCAGTTGGCTATCTATATATCATGTGTACAGGCCAATCCAATGGAGCAAGAGGGCTGAAAGTTTAAACATTTACTCCTTATGTTTAGAAAAAAGTTTTATTGTTTTTTTTTTTAAATTCCTCCCTAGATAAATTTTTGTGTGTTTGTGTGTGGGTAGTGTTGGGTATTCAAATTACAACATAAGTTTATGTTAAATTGATCCCTTAGTCTGTGTCTAGCAGCATTCACCTTTGTTTTTTCGAAATTCAGGCTTTTTTATAGTGATCACTGCCCAACAAAAAGCAAGTGAAGTAACTTGTACAATCATCGCATCCTTTTCAAATTTTCCAAGTTATCACTCCCAACACAGGATACTTAATGGTTTCTATTGAGTGACCAAGCAGACATGTTTTTTAATGATATTTTTATAGGAAAAAGTGATCAGAATATTCCATTTTGAACTGTGTATTTATTTTCACCTCTGCCAACAATTTTGTGAGAGGTATGTGTATTTACCCATGTTCTGTCCATCTGTATGTCTGTCTGTCCCCATGATGACGTTGGCAGAGAGTGATTTCTACTCATCTAACATCTTAATTGTGCTAAAAATGAATGCTCTACTCCTTTCTTACAGGTCAGTGACTTGGTTTAGAATTAAAATGATACCATTTGTGCAGTTTGTGGGAATATTGATTTGGGCTATAATACCCATTCTTTGTGATCCGAATTCATTTCTGATTCCCTTCAGGGACATGTCTAGACTTACTCAGAGAACATGATTTCAGGCAATCCATCGATAAATATGCTAAATATGCCAAATAGAGCATGGTTGACAGAAAGCTGGAGTAAAGAAGCAAAATGTTTTTTCCCTTTTATGATAGCAGAACATGCATAGGTTGATATTCATACATATTATGCATATCAAATAAGATATATGTCTATTAATTTATACACAGCAGCAAAATTACTGGATAGCTGAAATACTTTTTGACTACAGTGAAATTGAATTGTTACAGATAAAAAAAAATATCATTTTGTGTTGTAAGAATAAATAGTTATCATCTGCTATTGGAGTTGATCACCTTTCTTTTTGATTTGTGCTGATCATTACTTATGATACTTTTAATAATCTTTACTTATCAACCACAGTAATCATACTGGAATCATTCTTGTTAGCTTAAAAAATGACAGAATTCGTAAACAACAGGTGATTACTAACAACCCTCTAATATTTTCTTCATATTGTGCATATGTGTTCACTCCTTTACACCAAAGAACAACTCTCCTCAGAGATATTTTGATATCAAGTGATATACTTAACAACTCTTTTCAAACCTAATTATATTGCAAGCATTAAATTTTTTTCCAGAAATCATAAATGTATATCCAGTGGAACAAATAACAGGTTATGTATAGATTATAATTAATCAATAAAATTGATTTTAAATTATTCCAAAATTACTTTTTGTACAAATACAATGTAAATAAGAAACAAACTAATCTTTAATCATTTTCATAGAAGGTTTCAAACATTTTTAGGGACGAAAATTTTCTAATTGATTTTTTAAGAATATTCAGATTTAGTTTTGGTAAATAAAATTTTTTTCTGATGGCTAAAAAGCAGTCATCAAGTAGATAGGCCCAATGTCAGACAAACATCAAGGCACCATTGATAGTTAGAACTTGATCTCGGAGAAGTTGAGAAAAGATTAAAATCTGAGCGGCTATTTTGAACACATAAAGAAAGTAGAGTTCTATGCCAGCATGGGAAAGAAAAGAACTAGATGAAGGAAGAAACTAAAGAACGAGAATAACTTATGGTAAGGAGAAGTGAAATAGAGTTGAAATGTATGCAAGAACAGTGGAGAAAGTGAACAAGAAAGAAAGGATAGAAGTTGAGACAGGGAAAGGCGGAAGCGAAACATTGTATGAAAAACAACCAAGATGAGGATGGTCCGAATATCAATAGAAATAATAATAATACCTTATCTCAAAAATTCCGAGATATACATTAAAATTTGTTTTGACTGGCCATTAACGGTCCTTAAATTTTTTATTCTTTGGGTTTTTTAATTGGTATCTTCTCTTAAGGGAAATCCAAACTACATTGAAAATAAAGCAAATGTTTTTTCTTCTGAACATTTTCTTTATTTCATGATTCCAAATGAACCAAAGATATTCTATAAGATTCTTGTCAAGAGACTGACTTGACCATAAGAGTCACTTACCTTTTTGGACATATCATTCCTAATTTCTTGTTGTATGCCATGGTGCTTCTCACTCCATGGAGAGGGTGTTTTTATCTATAAAAAGATCAGTGAATATTGCCTTCTACCAAAATCTTAAAGTTTCTGCATTCCTGGAGTACAAAGAACTGTGCAAAGTGCAATTATTTCTCTTATTTAAATGAGTGATTATCAATCTCTCTCTATATATTTATATTTTGGTAGAGAATCAACTTGAAAAAGTTTTTCTGTGTAATTATTATTCTTAAAAATGATATCCTGTTGGCTTGCATGCAGTCTAATATTGAAAATGACACAATGGATTTAATATTCACATAGATGAGTACTGAACAGAAGTGACAAGAACTGTGAGTCACAACTGTTGTCATACTCATTGATCCCTCATTGTCAAAGACAATTTTTGGGTAATGTACATAAGTGAGCCCAGTGTTTCAAAAAAATCAAATGATGTATAGCATGAAAATAAAATCCATATACAATACATTATGATAATACCCTATATAAAATAGCTAACTATATGTATGTCATAAGCTATATATCAAAATCATGCAAGGGAGGTGATGTTTGATCAACACTGCCGGGGTACCACTTTATAAGTGTTTCATTTTTTTAAATCCCCAAAACAGTTGTATGGAAAATAACTGATGATCCCAGCAAGAGAAAAATTACATTGTACTATAATAACAAATGTAAAACTGAAGAAAATTACATAAACTGCATTGATAGATATTGGGAAATTAATGACTGAAGTAACAAAAAAATTTTGAAAAAGTTATTTAATGTTCAGTGTTTGAAGCTGTGAAGTTTTCTAGACTATAAATGTATATATCAATGATTGTAATGTCAAATGCCCAATCTGAACAAAATAACAGTACAGTTATCCTTTGATATTTGTTGTTTTCAACATGTTTTTTTTATAATTTGTGCTTTTGGTAATTTGCACTTTTGATAATTTGCATGCAAGTCTTGAATTATACAAATACGAATTTTGGGGGCTGTTCTGCAATTTACCTTGAAAAAATGGCATCATAGAAAATAAGCTGTGCAGTATAAACAAAATGTGGAAAGTATAGGAAATCATGAATGCATCATAATAATATTTGTGTGATCAATTTATTTATGTAGATGATATAAAACCAGGTTTATATGTGGATTAAACACTCACATATTGGTTAGTCAAATAGTATTTTAGACATCAATTTTTTTTCAAATTCACTGTGCAGTAAACAAATTTATTATTTAATTCTTTTTTAGTAGATGAAGGATTAAAAATCATTATTGACAATTTTTTCCATTTTCATACTACTATTTACCATCATCTTTATATTTTTGTTGTATTTTATTGCAACTTTTCTCAGATCGGATAAAATTTTTTAAAAAGTAACAAAAATATTAGGATGAATGTAAATAGTAGTAGAAAAAGAAAGGAAAAATTGTTAATAATTACCACACCATACATTTATGAAATTTATGATTTTCATTAATTAATTTCCTAATGATCTTTTAAAACATATAGCAATGATTGAATATCTTCTTTGAAATTTAAATTTTGGTTATAGCAGCAAGAAATTAGCATTAAATTAATTGTGAGAAAAAGAAAGAAATACTTTTGTGTACTCAGAGGATTTCTCAGCAGATTAAGGCCATTTTTACTTTTCTAACTTGAAAAAAAATTGATTCTGTCAAAATCGATGGATCTGTCACCATAAAAAATTAAATCAAATTTTAAAATCCAAAGTTTTCATAAGTTCAATTTACAATTTGGGAATGTTTTTTCCTCTATCCACAAGTTTGTAGAAATGAACAGACAGTGAGATGTTGTTTTTGTACTTTTCAAGATTAAAGGAAGTATTATGGTTAGCTAATCTGCTCTTGAAATTTGATTTAGAGATTCCTTTTTAAAATTTAGAATCACTTTTATCTGTCTGTGCATATATTTGTGCTTTATATACCATTTCTGGTGTTAGGCAATTGTTTTGAAGCACACATTACATAGATTCTATACAATTACATTTTGTATCTAGATTTCTATTCATTTTTCATTATTTATTTGATTTGCAATTTTATCAAGATTTTACTGACGTTTGTTTTACCTGCTTACTGAAGGGTGGGGTAAACCAAATTATATTTCTTTTCTTACATCTCTTGTTAATTTTGGTATTCTTTTTTTACTTTTTACTTCATTGTCAAAATTTATATGTTTAATTGATGTATTTTCTCTGCTTTAAGTATTGAGCATTGTTAGAATAAAGATTTTTCAGAGTCATATATGACTTATGGTGTATATCTGACCCACATATATATGCAATAATTACAAAGACATTAATTGCTCAGCACTGTCTTTACTCGGTGACAAATCATGCAGCCTTAGATCATGTAAATAAATAAAGAAATAAGCATCATGCAGGGATCAAATCCATGTCCAACTTGGAAGCAGCCATATATATGCAGACTCTGCTCTTACCACTGAGCTAATGACATTTTCATGGTAAGGCAGGAGTTTGAAGGGCACATATATTACTCAATTCTATATTTTATGATTGATCATGCAATCATGCTGTTCCCTTTGCTGAGAGTACAAAATATTGGTAATTGGACAGTTTATTCTTCATTCAGTAGCAAATGGATCAGCTGTAGATTTATGTTACTCATTTCCCTCTTATGCAATAGTTGTTACAACTACTTATTTAAATGAAGACAAATAGGGTCAAGTGGCATGTTATCAATATTCCAAGGTTGTTGATAATCCCAGGAATAGCTCTCGCACATGTTTAGGTCTTGCTGAGAGAAGATCACCAAATAGAGATGTACAAAAATATATTGTCTTCTGATATCCACTTGTGAGTTTCCAGCCAGTACACACACACACACACACACACACACACACACACATATATATATATATATGCATATATATATATATATAATCATATCATAGCGAACTCAAAACCTGGAAGAAGATGAGAGATTATATAAAGGTCATAGATAGCCTAGGCTGACTTTATTAGGACAGCCCTTTTCCTAGTGTGGCATAGTCTCTCTGACATGGACGAGCTGGCAGTTATATGAGGCTGATTGAACAAATCAGGATCTTCTTGGTCAGGAGTCAGGTCCTCAAGGGTTGAAGTGTGCCATATGGGCATCAAAAGAGACAATTGCCTGTATTCCCCCCCCCTCTCTCCGTACCTCTGATTTGCTGGGTCTTTTATGCCTAAACTCCAGTCCCATTATTTGACAGTGTTTCGTTTTACAAAGCTCATTTTTTTGCCTTGTACTATTACAACAATTGCATATTTTTGTCATTCATAAATTTCTTACACAAATGAAATTCCTTGCCTTGAATGATTCAATTGCTAATATATTCACATTTCACAAACCACTTTATTAGGACGAGTAATTATTTTTGCTTTGTCAGTTAATGATCTACTGTTCTCAGTTATAATAACTCATTGTCTGATTGAGGGGAGTAGCTTAGGGCAATGGTGGGCTTAGGGCCACAATACCCCTCCCTTTTTCCAAAATCATAAATTCATAACTTCTGCAGGAGAAATGAATTTCTTTCTGCTTTACTCCTCCTAAATCTCTTCAACTGTGCTCCAATTCCATAATAAAAAACACAATGCAGAAAGAAACTTTTTAAAAAAATTGAAAAAAATGAATTTTATAATCTTTTTCAATTTTTTAAAAATCTTGCATTCACATGTTAATATAGTCCTGTCTGTTATTTTTAGAGTTCTTTTAATATGATATAGCTAGGAACAAAAAAGAAAAATTTAAAAAAATCTTGTAAATGTTTATCCGATTGTTTCCATTTCTGTCTGAAGAATTGATCTCCATAACTGATAACATAGTTCTGGTTTTATTCATGGTCGACTCTTCTTTATCAGAACTCAGCAAACAACCCTTTGAGTGGTAACCTAACTCGACATATTTAACCAAATGCCTGGTAGTTTTTACCAATTTGTCTGCTGGTCTTGCATGATACTGATTTCTTGATCACCACATTTTATGGTTTCCACCTTTTGTCCTATTTGCAATGCCTATTCTGGTTTTTGTTATAGATGAGGTTACTTAGTTCACAGTTTACGTTGTTTGCTTTATTGTTTGTCCTTCCTATTTGCCATTGTTTTGCTTTCTTAGAGTTACTTCCCATGTGAATGAAAGTGTGATACTCTTTTTGGAACACTATGTTATGATGTCAGTCCCCATAGTGTAAACAATGTAGTCACAAGTTGTTGTCTATTAACAGAATAATGTCTCTATTAAATAGCAGATGATAAAGAGAAAATTTGGTGATTAACGTTGAATCTTATGGCTGCAAGGTTTTGATAATAGGATAAGTTCAAAGATGCCTCATTGTCCTTTACTCTTTTAGTTAAGATGTTGTGTCTAGTGCTATGTAACCTTTTCAACTTTTCTATTACTCTGATTTTAAAATAACATGGTCACATGGTAGATGTGTAAATTTTCAAACATTTCTTTCATGATCTTTTTCATATTTTCAATACTGTTATCAGTCAACAGTTGAAGCAGGCCCTAGACCTACAGAATACTCTATCTAGTAATGAATGCACAACTGTCCCTGCTTTTTTATTTGGGGCTGCAAATGCCTCTGGCCAACCAGGACAAAGATCTATAAATGTTGTTCTGTACCTATTCCCTGATCGGGTTTCTGGGTAAGGACCAAAGTTAATTTATCAAATGGTAAAGGTGGCAAATTGAACTCCAGCATTTGGGGTCAAAATTTCAGTAAGTTTTTCATCTGACATGGTATACACTTGCATATAAAGTAAATGATTTCTCTCAATAAACACAGCCAGAAATATTTTTGTTTCATTGTCTTAGATGTTTACTCATCCCCATGTAGCCTTGTCATCATGTTTGAGAACACTCACCTCAAGATGTGACGGAACATCAAGCCTAAATATTGGCTTGATACACATCATTCATCAAAATGTACTTTTTCTGGAGCAGAAGGCTTTGTCTTTCTGAATCCTTTACTTCCCTGATCTGCTTCTAGTTCCCTGATCATGTCTATGTTTGGTAATGAGGTCATTCATATGTTGTTCCTGAAGCTGCATGCTCTTTTTAAGAGGTGAAGTCTCAGGGTTCTAAGCAATTGGAGTTAATGATACTAACTTGATATGTCTTGTCATTTATCTCTACTTGTTTTTTGCTCCCTTTCATTGATATGTCAATAAAATGTGATAGTAAATCTGCACATCATTTATTCCTTGGAGTTATTCTATTCTACTGTCATAGCCCACTATGCTTAAAGTCCACAATTGGATCTTCTTACATTGCATGATGGAATTAAGCAGGTTTTTTAAAGTTATTTAGTATGTGAATGTTGCACTGTGGAGATAGTGATTGAGCTTTCGTAATGCTTAATCGATGACATAAGCTTTTTTTCCTTTTGGTGTCCATATCTTCTGGGTGTCTTATTTTCTGTTTCATCAAATACCAATCGCATTAGGCATATGCCTATCGTAAAGCCAGAGATGTTGTATGCAGTTTATACTCCATATTTGAGTCAGGATAGGCTAGTTGTTTACAGATAAGTTTTTGAGGCAGTGAAATGCTTTTGTAAATTAATTTCCTTTTTATCTATTTTTTAAGTCTATATTTCAGTAATCTGTATACTCTTCTTTGTATAATCAAAACCTCAGCCCCCTTGTCAATCAGTGCCCTGTATCTTTTCCTCTGTAACCTAATTTTGATCGAGTTTGGTGAGCTCATAGCACTGATTACATACATCAGTTGGTTCTTATTCCGTTCGCAGGACTCCTTACGAATAGACGTACTTTGTCCGACATTCTTTCTGAGCAGTTTCTCTTCATGTGTTCTCTATTGTAGCATTGCCAGCAGATAGTATCCTACAACTGATATCTGTTATAGAGTGAGGACAGATAGGAGCAGATACAGAAATGTATGGATAAAATGCAAATCTCTCAATCAAGAACAAATCCTTGGATCTGCTCCAAAATCATTCTTAATTCCAATGTGGCACATGCATCCACCACAAAAATAATTGATAACTTTTGGAAATATTGTGTGGACAAACATGAGTGACTACAGAAACGTATAAAAGATTGAAACAGAAAATATCTGACAATCAGAAACAAATTACTGGAACCACCCAAAAATTTAATCACTTCTATCTATCCCATATCTTACTCTTCCGCAAAATTTGATTGAAATTCTTGAAGATATTGCACAAACAGATAGGTGCAGATATAGAAATATATTTTTTTAATGCAGAAATATCTCCCAATCAAGAACAAGTCCCCAGACCTACCCCAAAGTTCAATTACTTCTTCATTACCCAGTGGTCCACCTTTCAACAAGATTCAATCTACAACTTTTGGAGATATCATGTGGACAGACATTTATGATTGGATTTTCAGGCAGATCCACAAATTTACTTTTGATTAAAAGAGGTATTTTTGCATTTTCTTCATATTTGCTCCTGACTATCCACTCTATATCTCTGGAATTTCTCAATGAATTTCAATTAAATTCCGTAGTAAGCTACGGGATGGGGAAAATGTGATTAAATTTTGGGGTGGATCAAGGGCTTCAAACATTAATGTGTTTGTGTAGTGAATCCTCCACTTTATCATATATATATATATATATATATATATATCATCATCATCATCATCAGTCTTTTAGCGTCCGTCGTTGGACATAGACCTTCCCCAGGATTTGCCACACTTCTCTATCATGGGCGTCACGGAGCCAGTACTTCCTGAACTTGTCTAGCTCGTCTCTCCATCTAACATTTTGCCGGCCTCGGTTGCGCATGTGGTCTCGGGGAATCAATGTTGTGAGTCGCGATGTCCATCGATTGTCAGCCATTCTTGCAACATGGCCAGCCCACCGCCATTTGAGATTTTTTATGGATTCTATGATGTCTCTAACTCTTGTCTTTTCTCGGATGTGCTGTGCTGTTTTGTGGTCTCTCCATGTGAGGCCCAGCATTATTCTTTCATGTGCACGTTGCGTGGTTCTCAGCTTACGGGTCTGTCTCTTGGTTAAGTTCCATGTTTCAGCTCCATAAGTGACTATTGGGAGGATGCATTGGTCGTACACCCTTCTGTTTAGGATTAATTGGATCTTCTTATTTTTGAAGGTTGAGCTAGCTCTGCCAAAGGCTTGCCATCCTAGTATGATTCTTCGCTTGATTTCTTCTTCTTTTGAGGGTCTCATGGAGTTTCGTTGCCCTTGGGTTGTTTGCTCATTGGCTTGAATGTAGAGGCTACTTCAATTATTGACGTTGTCATTTTGTGGCTTAGTTTGTTGATGTTGGTGCTGTCTTGTTCAGTAAGAATTCTGAATCTGTTCCTCAATTCGAGCTTGAAAGATTGAACGTGCTCTTTTGGTATGTTTAGAGGCTGCGGTTTTGTATGGAACATTTTCCTGCGTTCTTTCTTGGTGTTTATTTGTACTTTACATCGTACCATTCTGTGGTCGCTGCCTACATTGACTTGATTTAGGACTTGGATGTCCTTGACGATATCGTTTTTGTCCATTAGGATGTAGTCTATTTCGTTCCTTGTTTCGTGATTGGGGCTCTTCCAAGTCCATTTCCTATTGGGTCCTTTCTTGAAGAAGGTGTTCATGATTTTTAATCCATTAGCCGTTGCAAAGTTTACAAGATCTTCTCCTCTCTCGTTGCGTATTTTGTATCCAAATTTGCCGACGCAATTTTCATTTCCTTGTCCTACCTGTGCGTTGAAGTCTCCCATGATAACATTGAAGTGTTTTCTGGTGTCTTGGAGTAGGGAGTTCAAGTCATCATAGAAGTTGTCTCTTTCCTGTTGGGTTGATTGCGAAGTGGGAGCGTAGACTTGGATTATATTGAGTTTGTATTATTTTGAAAGTTGTATGGTGACGCTAGCTACTCGGTCAGAGATGGCTTTGAAGCCAGTTATATTGTCTTTCAGGTTCTTATTGATGAGAAAGCCAACTCCACTTTGTTTTACTTTCTCTTTACTGTAGCTGTAAAGAAGGTGCTTGCTTCACAGTTGGATTAGTTCTTCTCCAGGTCTTCTTACCTCACTAATGCCTATAATGTCCCATTTGACATTTCTGATTTCGCTTTCTAGATCAGTTTGGTGCATGTCAGTTGACAGTGTTCTGACGTTGTATGTGCCTATGTATAAATTTGTCCTCTTGTTGACAGTCTTAGAGTTCTGTTGAAATGGTCGTTGTTTGAGCGGTGACTCAGTAGGAACAGGTGGTCCCTTGGTGAAGGATTTGGTGAAGGATATGGGTAGTCGCTTTCGGAGCACATCACCCCTACCCAAAGTAAGTGATGTGGCTGAGTCTTTTGGGGCCGATGACCCAGCAGGAACTGACGTGCTCTTGGTGTAGTGTTTGGGTAGTCGCCCTTGGAGCACATCACCCCCACCCAAAGCAAGTGATGTGGCTGGGCCTTTTGGTACCGAGGTCCCTCAATCTATAGACTTTGGACAGCAAAGTACATAAATTTTCCTTATAAAGCACTAGTTACCTAGCTCCATGTTTTTGGATGTAACTTTTCATGCCTAAAAGATAGAAAATATACAAATTGACATAATACACTGTTGGAAAACTGATGAAATCATCTTTTTAAAAATATACATACATATGTACATATCTCAATCGGGAATTAAATCAACAATCCGTAGACTTTGAGATGCACATATATTTCAGATTTCCTAGAAAAATCCTATCTAGGTTGCTTCATGTTTCGGGCTGTAATTCTTCTTGCCCAATAGACACAAATTGACATAATACGCTGTTGCAAAGCATATACAATTATATATATATAACTCCATCAATAGATTGTTGACTATTCTGAAATCATGTTGGCTTGTGATTAAATTCAATGAGTAAAATAATTACAACTTGATGTCTGTTGACTTTAGACATCTTCTTTTATGGCAAATGATCGACTCATCAATACCTTTCCAATAATATATAATATGACTGTGTTGTTCTTGAAATGTTTAGCCTATGAAAGACTGGAACCGAATTCAAATCAATGCCCAAATATGGTAAACAAGGTCAAAAAAATACCAAATATGTTTTTCACATACTTCAGTATACTAACAGAATTAAAAAATTGCTTTAGTCATATCATGCACATGGAAGCCAATTATTGGGGAATTGTACCAAGTATTTCAAACATTGCTCTTTTCAGTGCTTTTTCTTAGTCACATTTTTGGTCACATGTTCATTTTAGCCTTTAAAAATATTGTTTTTTTTTTCCCTTTATTCAGGCTATTTTTAAAACCTTATACCTCAGGATATAGAAGAGATAGGGAGATCCAGGTAGTGACATTTAGCATCAATGACTTCGAGGCTTTCCACTGAGTCAAAGGCCTTTTTAAAGTCAACAAATGCTACAGTGTGACATTTTATACTCTGCTGCTTTCCCTTTTAGTTGATTCACTGAATGGAGATAGTTGAGTAGCTTTTAATCTAACCAACATGTTTCCATAGTTGGTTTTTATCTTGCATTTAGGTGATCAAATTTTATAGATGCCGTTGAGTATGCTTATTGGCTTGCAGTACATGAGTCTTCCAATTTCACTAATTGGAACCAAATGTAGGGATATTGGAATCTATAGCATGTATAATAAAGGCTATTCAGTGTTCAATATTTCTTTCTAACATGTAGTATGTTGAATTCTATAGTGTAGACACATGCAGTTGAAAGCTAGTAATCAAAGGAACATTATGTGCTGGCGATGCTATCAAAGGGGATATAAGATGAAAGCAGATTCATGAAAGATTGAGACACAGGCTCTAGCCATGCAGTCTGACTGGCCCCCTCTTTCTTTTTGTTAAACTTCTGGTCAGGCAAAAAAAAGTTGCGATGGTCAACCAAATTAAACCCCTATTTTTTCAAAATGACAATTCAGAGGAGGCAATAAAATAGAAAACAATTTTGTCAACAGAACAGTGTTAATCATGTTGCTTTATATTGTTGCTACATTACAATCAGCCTAACATTTTATTCTGTATGCACCTATTTATCAGTATAATTGGTATAGGTAGCAATATGGTATCCGTATAGTACTATACACTCATATAGTATATAAAAAGAATTGATTGGCCACTTAAGTCATGATTGGCCAATAATTTTCATCTGATCGATTGTTGATTGGCCAATTTGTTCATCAGTGCAAACCTAATATATCTATGTGTAAATATACATAAATAATATGTGAGTATATATGTGTATATAAATATATATATATGTGTGTGTGTGTGTATATATATATACATCTGTGTATGTATATATATATATATGTAAATATCAGCGGCATTCAATTTCCTGATTACTGAAACTTCATTCGCTCAAATCTGATTGGCCAATTCAGAATTGCCAACAGATTAAAGGAAGATAATTTGAGGGCCTTTGTTTTATGGTTAATCATTTACAAAAACACCTGCTGACTTTTTTTTCTAAAATCAGTCAAAGGGGGTATATTTATGATGTATGGAAGTGAAAAGAGCTATTGTAAAATGGTAGTTATCAATTATTGATCCAAATATACAGTGTACACAAATAAAACAACTGAACAACTTTGATGAGTTCCACTTTCAGACAAAAAAATCATAAACAACAAATACAGTTGGCTAGAAGTAGATGGACACACACATGCATGCACTCATAGAGGGGTGAAGTGAGTTCCTTGTTTTTGATGAAAATTATTTCATGCTCCTCAAATTTAATAAGTTTGGATTTGTATTTTTTTCTGTCCAATAATATGTAAAGATCAAGTGAGCTACATAGTATATGAGTGCCAGTTAAATTAGCCACAATAAGTGAAATGAATTGTTGCCGGTGCTATATATGAGGTGAACCTTTTATTTTTTACACAGCCACATGTGTGCAATTAGTACATGTTAAATGTACTTCAATTTCATCTTAATACTAACCCAAATAAGAAAGATATTATAGGAATGATGGTTGATATTTAGTTATGAGGGTCATCAGTTATTGGTATGATTGGGGTTTTAGTGGTTCTGGATAGTTCTGGTTGAAGAATGGATGCCTGCTGTGTGTAAGTGCCCACATGAATGTCAGTGGATATGTAGGAAGGATAAAGGGAGATGTATGAAGAGAATGCATACCAAGTATGTGGATGTAGAAATTGAACAGAGCAAAAAGGACACACAAGTAGTTATATGAAGAAATAAAACTGCTGTGAATCCATAAGACTTGGAGTTTACCAAGGAATGTTCATGGAGACTGAGTTTAGTATGTATACCTAACTGTCAAGTTACATGCGATGTATTTGGAATCAGGTATTAGCAAATTGGGGGTCATTCTCTGAAGCTGAAAAACACACGATGGATAGACTATGTAACTATGTAAATAGGGTAACCAGCTAATGCAGAATAAATGTTGTGTCCCATCAATTTTTAAATCAGTAATTGCAGGTATTCTAGCATATAATTTACTAGTTAGAATTATTATCAAATTATATTTTTACAATTTATAAATCCTACATTTGATTTATCAAATTCATTTATTTATCTTTGAAACTGTGTTGTGACAAAGGCCTAGGGAGTTTACGTGCAGATTGAGAGGGAAAATTGCAACAACATACTTGAGTGTCAAATAAAGATATTTTACATTTGATTTTAATAGATAGAATTTTGTAATTCCCTCATACTCTTAACCGCTCCAGCTACAGAGATTTCTAAGTCTCAGAAGCTCAAGCGGTTAGAAAAAGCCTAAGGTTATATGGAGAAAGGTGTAGGTTCAAATCCCACCTGAGGCTTGCTTCTTTATTTTTCAATCATTGCTGTTGTTTCTCTCACTACTGTGGGAAATTCCATCCAAACAAAAATTTGGTTCCCAAATAGTCATTCTTTATGGACATTAATTTCCATCACATCATACATATATACATATATATGATAAATAATGGATAATAGTTGAGGAACTAAATTTTGCTAATAGGGAATTATTTATGGTAATGAGCAAAACAACAGCAATGATGGGAAAATAAAAAAATGAGCCCTGGATGGGATTTGAACCCATACCCATTACCATGGGAGCACTTATGTAGCTTAGGTCTGCACTAAGTGATTGAGCCACCGAGACTCTTACAGTAGATAGAGGTCAAAATAACACTCAAAATTCATTCTTACTTTTTTTCCAATCGCTGAACGGTTTTGTTTATGTACTCTGTTGGTATCAGAACTAATGGTATATATGTATTTCTCTGTATATATTATTATTCCAAAAAAAAATCAAGAATAATGAAAGGTTTATAAGAATATCTTGCCCCAAATACTTTGATGAGGAATAAAAATACATTGAACAATCCTTCTGTGAACACAGCATTTCGCATACAATGCAAAGAGAAAAGCATAGAAGATCCACATGACTAATACCAAATGAAATGAAAGGAATAACAATACCACCATTAAACGCATCACATTACATACCAATTAAACATCACTAACCTCAGCTCCGTCCTGAGCATGATAAAGATACATCGCCACCAACACAACCATCAAAGATTTGATAAACAAACCACAACATAAACTCCCACCACCTTTTATGCAATACCTCACAAGGACTGTGACAAGATCTACATTGGAGAGACGTCAAGACCTCCAAAGAAAAGAACATACAAACACTAAAGAGCCCAAAAACTGGATGAGAAGACAAATGCCCTAGTCAAATATAAAAACACACACAAGCACAATTTCACAAAGCCCATCTCATCAAAAATATACATCAACATGCAGATGTATCAGAGCAGTTCTTATATCCCAATGCAAAGCAATAATCAAGAGGTATAGACATTTCCGGATTGCAAACCCTTGAAATGAATTGATTTTGAAACAGAATCACATAAAAACAACAAATGACAATATCAGCATTCAGGGTATTGGCTAGCACATTATAGAAGATTGAAGAAACAGTATGAGTACACATATAAATCCATTAAGAAAACGCCAACATGCAGGCACAAACTTCATTCCACTCACTATCAACAAAAAAGATTGAAACAACTCACCCCATTTCCATCCCTCTCTATGTACATAAACATTAATCCATTGAATTCTAGACATTACTGTTCCATTCCGAAAAAAACAAAGGCACACAAACATTCCTGAAAATTGACCATTCAGATGCAGACCTCTTCTTTCAATGTCCTTTTTTTTTCAGATCAACCTGATACTCATTGACATAGATACAAACCTTCTCTCACTGATACTTCTCATATCAGACCAACCTGATTCACACAGATGCAGATGCAAACATCTATCCCACTAGATAACCAAAAATATAGAACCTAATAGCCTTGTCATTCGATTCCTCAACCACAAACATGTAAATAGCGTACTGTTTCTCTGCAGCTGCTGTAAAGTTATCTCAAAAAGGTGGTGGCAACAATCATAAATGCATAAAAACCTGATGAACATCGACCTCCACTGACTGCTTTTGAACATGTGCTTTTACTGACTGCTTGAAACATCTGCTTTCAATGACTGCTTTAAACATCAACGTTCACTGACTGCCTTAAACATCAGCTTTCACTGCCCACTTTAAATATCAGCTTTCACTATTTTCTTCAAACATTTGCTTTCACTGACTGTTCTAAACATCAGCTTTCACTGACTGCTTCAGAAATCTGCTTCTGCTGACTGCTTGGAACATCTGCTTTCAATGACTGCTTCAATCATTTGTTTTGATTCACTGCTCTACACATTTGATTTCACTCACTGCTTTAAACATCAGTCGTCATTGATTGCTTCAAATATCTACTGTTACTGACTGCTTCAAACATTTACCTTCACTGACTACTTTATACATCTACTTTTACTGACTGCTTTGAACATCAGCTTTCACTGACTGCTTTAAACATTTTCTTTCACTGACTGCTTCAATCATCGGCTTTCACTGCCTGCTTTTAAAATCAGCTTTCACTATTTTCTTCAGACATTTGCTTTATCTGACTGCTTTGAATATCTGCTTTCACTGACTGCTTTGAATATTTGCCTTCATTGACTGCTTTAAACATTTGCCTTCACTGACTGCTTCAAACATTAGTTTTCACTCTATGCTTCAAACACCAGCTTTCACAGACTGCTCTAAACATCTGCATTCATTGACTGCCTTGAACATCTGCTTCAACTGACTGCTTCAAACATCTGCTTTCACTGACTCTTTTAAACATCTGTTTGTACTAAGTGCTCCAAACATTTTTTTCTTTGAATGTTGTAAATGTCAGCTTTCACTGTATGTTTCAAACACCAGCTTTCTCTGACTGCTGTAAACATCTGCTTTCACTGACTGCTTTAAGCATCTGCTTTCATGGACAGCTCCAAATATTTACTTTCACTGACCGCTATAAACAACTGCTTTCAATGACTGCTTGAAATATCTGTTTTCACTGACTGCTTTAAACATTTGCTTTCACTCTCTGCTTTAAAAATCTGCTTTCACTGACTGTTTTAAACCTTTGCATCCGCTGAATGCTTTGAGTATCTGCATTCACTGACTGTTTTTAACTTCTGCTTTCACTGACTGCTTTAAACATCGGATTTCACTAAATGCTTTGAATATTTGCTTTCACTGACTGCTTCAAACATCAGTTCTCACAGTATGTTTTCAACATCAGCTTTCACTGAATGCTTTGAACATCAGATTTTACTGACCGCTTTAAACATCTGCTTTCACTGACATCAGCTTTCAGTGTATGCTTCGAACATCAGCTTACACCGACTACTTTGAACATCAGCTCCCACATTATGCTTTCGAAATCGGCTTTCACTGACTGCTTTCAACATCTGCTTTCATTGACTGCTTTAAACATCTGCTTTCACTGAATGCTATAAATATTTGCTATCTGCTTCTGCTCCTTAAAAGATTTGCCCCTCCCGACTTCTTTCAACATCAGCTTTCACAGACTGCTTTCAACATCAGCTTTCACAGACTGCTTTAAATATCTGCTTCTACTGACTTTTTCAAACATTTTCTTTCACTGACTGCTCTAAAAATTACCTACTGATTGCTTTAAACATCCATTTTCATCGATTCCAATAAGCATTCACCTTCACTGATTCCTTTTAAACATTCCACCATCATTCACATTTTCTATGCAAAAGAATATGTTTCTTACCTTAAATTATTGAATGCGTAATTGAAAATAAAGAAAACAAAATGTTTAATCTCTACCAAAAGGATTATCAGGTATACATTTTTTTATATAACTGTTACTTTAGACTTATAAGGCTGCCACTATTTTTTTTGATCTTCATTGGAAAAATAATTACAAAAGCTTAACCTCTCTAACTTATGAATTATAATAAATATTCAGAAAGAGACAAAGTTATAATATTGATAAAATTAGTAATCATCAAGTACAAATATTCATATATTTAGTCTAAATATCATCAGCATCATCAGTCTTGTCCGTTGTTGGACATAGACCTTCCACAAGATTTGCCAAACTTCTCTATCATGGATGTTGCGGAGCCAGTACTTTCTGAATTTAGTTCATTTCTCCATCTTGTATTCTACTGACCTCGGTTGTTCATCTGATCTCTGGGGATCTATGACGTGATGTTCATTGGTTGACTGCCATTCTTACAACATGATCAACCAATTGCCATTTGAGTTTTCGAATGGATTCTATGATGTCTCGAACTCTTGTTTTCTCCCTGATATACTGTGCTGTCTTGCGACCTTTCCATGTGTGAGTTTGAGCATGATTCTCTCATGTGCATGTTGCATGCTTCTCAGTGTACAGGTCTGATTCTTGGTTAGGTTCCATGTTTCAGCTACATAGGTGACTATGAGGAGGATGCATTGGTTGTATACTCTTCCTTTTAGGATTAATGAGATCTTCTTGTTTTTTTCTTGCTCTGCTGAAGGTTTGTTATCCTAAAGTGATTCTTCACTTGATTCCTTCTTCTTTTGTGGGTTTCATAGAGATCATTGTCCTAGATAGATGTAGTAGTCCACCTTCTTCAGCTTTGCATCCTTGATGCTGATAGTTGTGTTCTTATTTCCAACATGGTTGTTGCACATGATATTTGTTTTGCAGAAGTTCATGTGTTGGCCAACTTTGGTTTCTTTGTATAGTTCATCTAGCATTAGTTGGAGGTCGTGTAGATTTTCTGCAAAAAAGGTGATGTCATCTGTAAATCTGAGGTTGCTCAGATATTTTAATTCCTCTATTCTCCTAGTCTAGGTTTTGGAAGATCATCTCAAGGTAAGCTGTGAAAAGTTTGGGTGAGCTGGTATCACCTTGTCTTTCCCCTTTTAGAAGCTGGAAAGGCTCTGCGTCTTTATGTAGCCTGATAAAGGAGTTGCTATGACTGTATATATGTCACAGAACTTTGACGTACACAGTCTACACTTTGTGGAATGATGGCCTCCATGACCATGGGGATTTCCAAAGAGTCAAAAGCCTTCTTGAAGTGTATTAAATGCTACAACAAGCGGCATTTTGTATTCTGCTGCTTTTTCTTTCAGCAGATTTATTGAGTGGCGATGATCCATGATCGATTAGTTTCTTCTAAAGCCAGCTTATTCCTGTGATTGCTTTTGATCTAGTGTTTTAATGATGTGATTGGTGATGATTTTTGTGAAAAGTTTGTAGATGCAGTCATGTATGCTTACAGGTCTTTCAAATTTCTTTTTTTATGCAAAAGCATTGATTGCTGAATTCAAGTCGTCCGGGACTTTACTTTATTTTTTATATAAATTGAATAGAATAGCTTTTTTTTTTAGCCATAATCTCACTAGCTTTTTTGAGTAGATCGATGGTGATATGATCTAGTCTAGGGGCTTCTCCTTCTCTAGTTTGTTCAATGGCTTGTTTTACCTCCCATGGTGTAACTTCAGGGAAGTCCTCGAACTGATAGCTTGCATTTTGTGGATCCTGCTCAATGTTTTGTAGTTCATGTCTTGAAGAGTAGAGTGTTTGGAAGAATTCTTGGGCGCATTCAACAATCCTGTCACTGCCTGTTTTATGTTTCTATTTTCTTTGAGCATGCTAGTTATTTATTTCTGTCCTATACTGAGAGCTTTGTTTTTAGTTTTGAAGGCCTGACATTATTTGAGAGTTGTTTTGATGATTGCTCTTGTGTACCTTCTTTTGTCTTTTCTTAATTTCTTTTTGATTGTTTTGTACAGTTTTGTCTCCTCAATTTTTTTCCATTGTTGTCATTGGTGGCTTAAGGTTTCAGCACTTTTTAATGAGTTTCTTGATTTTGTATGAGATTTTACTAATGGTTTGTTTGTTCCTTGGTTTAAATATAGTGGCAGCTTCTATTAAAAAGGTTATTATTTTGTTGTGGAGTTTGTTGATGTTGATGTTGGTGTTGTCCTCTTCAGTAAAGATTTCATGCCTGTTTTTCAATTCTAGCTTGAAGGATCAGATGAGTTCTTTTGGCATATTTAGTGGTTGCAGTTTGGTGTGGAACATTTTTCTATGTTTTTTTATAGGTGTTTATTTGCATCTTACATCTTATCATTCTATCGTTGCTCCCTACATTTACTTGGTTTAGGATTTGGATGTCTTTGATGGTGTGGCTTTTGTCTGTTAGAATGTAATCTATTTTGTTCTTGGTTTTATGGTAGGGGCTCTTCCAAGTCCATTTTCTATTGGGTTTCTTTTTGAAGAATGTATTCATGATTTTGAAGCTGTTCACCTCTCCCATTCTGTACTTTGTATCCAAACTAGCCAATGCAACGTTCATTCCCTTAGCCTACCTATGCATTGAAATCTTCTATGATGACATTGAAGTATTTTTTAGTAACTTGCAGTTGGGAGTTCAAGTCATCATAGAAGTTATTTATTTCTTCTTTGGTTAATTGTGAAGTGGGAATGTAGACTTGGATGATCTTCAGTCTGTACCTCTCTGAGAGTTTTATGGTGATGTTGGCTTTGAAGTCAACCACATTGTCTTTGAGGTCTTCATTGATGAGAAAGCCTACTCCACTTTATTTTACTTTCTCTCTTCCATAGTTGTAGAGAAGATGTTTAAATGAACACTTGAAAAAAAAAATTTGGAACTTTTACCCATGCAAACTTGGTGGGGGTACCTGGGAGTTAAAAGTACGTCTCCATAGAATTTCAAATAAGATTGAAGGTTATAGGTGAATCAAATTAAACAAATGTAACAATAATTCACAACAATTGAAAACAGTGCAGTTAAAAAAAAAACAACAAAACGAAACACAAGGAGGCAAATTAGCAAGCAAAAATCAACAAATTCATGAATTGTTGCTTGGTGTCAAATGACTGCATTAATTTCATAAAACTCCTTTCCTTGATTTTTGTCTAGTTAACTGATTCCCTCTGTGGTGACCCATTATCTAGCATTGTGCTTCAGTAATCAACTCCTGTCATTCAATGCCTGTGTCCAAATCAGTGAAGCTGGTATTTTCAATTTCTTCTCTTGACATGTCGGCAATTACAGGAGGAATCATTTGAATTCTGATAAGGTTAGCCAACTCATCAGAGGATACTGCTTTCAAGTTAATGAAAGGAATTTTCTTACTGAAGTATATCTCTGATATAGGGCATTATCATCTCCTTCATCTTCACTGCAATCAGATTCAGTGTGTTGAAAATCCCCTCTTTTACATTTGGAATGAAAATTGACACTTCATTTTCAGTATATTTCATCTTCAGGACCAGGTTCACAGCTTTCAGATCATCAGTATCAACTAGCATACTCAATACAATGTTATCTTGATGACAGAAGAAAGCATTTCGCTGGAGATTCTTCAGAGGAGTGTTTCTGACTCTGTTATATGAAAATTTCTTTGTTCTTTCTAAAATGGCAAAGGAGTTTTGGCTGCCATCTGTAATCTTATCTCTTTTGATTTGAAATTAAGATGGGAAATATATTTTAATCGCAAACTTGCTGAGATTAGATTCATGGTTACTTTACTACTCTTTGGAGTGACATATTTTGTCAGGATCCTACAAGCAAGAGTTAACCACCTTGAAAAGTTGATCCAGAAATTTCAAGAAACTCTAAATCTTTGTCAACAATTCCAGTTATTACTACCAACTATATTTTATTGGTATAATACTGATCTTGACGTTTATGGTGATTTAGTTTTAAATGGAAATGTATAAACATGTAAATTGTATCGATTGTAGGAACTAAAAGTGATGAAAAACAATATTTTGGGGGGGAAAATAGTGTTTTTTTTTATCTATAGTATATACTGCTAAATAATCTTTAAAATATTTTTTAAGTATTCAGGATGAATAAATACATTATTATAGGTTTGTAGATAGTGTAATTATCCTATTTGAAACAGATTTTATGTCAAATATCATATTTCATCAACACAGGTAAATGCAGGAAAAGCATCCTATGGGTAGCAAAGTGGGTAATGGTTGCTACTCCCCAAAACTTTGTGAAATTTAATTTCATGTTAACACGTTAGATGGACTAAGCTTTGATAATTTTTTCTAATAAAGATAGATAGATAGAATAAAAAAACAGCCCAAACCATATATGTATTACATAAAGATTAGATGTATAAAATTTTACCAGATGATTCTCTTGGTAGAGATAAAAGGGTTTTTTTTTTTCAAAATTAGATTTTCTGAGATTAAATTAGATGTTGTTACATTCTCATACAAACATTTTGAAGTTATTTACAATTTAAAAAAAAACATGAGTCTAAGTTTTGAGGTGATGCAATCAACGGAATTAGAACTAATTTTATGGCTAAATTTTAAGTATATGTAAATGCACTAGTGCAAAAAAGTAATGAAGTGGGTAATAGTTGCTAATCCCCAGGACTTTGTAAAATTTAATCTAATATTATCTGATAACTCTTAGGACTATGCCATTGATGATTCAACACATGAGTTCAAGTTTCAGTCCACCCTATTTCTGCAAAATGTAATTAAAGAGCTAGGCTCGTTGTGGCCTGATGTAGTTGTAGACAATGGCAGGTCTTGCCACTCTCAATGTCTAGGCTCAGTTAAGAGGAGTAATTTAGATTAAAAAATGCAATAATTGCTTGGTTGGATACCATAATACATTTCGTCAACTGGTTTGGGATTCGTCCAGTTATCTCGAAACATCACACAACATTATGTAATAAAGATTCAACCATATGAAGCTGCTTTTGGCCACAAAGCTTTGATGGGTTTAAAAGTACAAATCCCACAGGAATTCTTTAAAAAAATTGCAAATGGGATCTACGATGATGGTATAGTTACAGCTATAAAAGATCCAGCCATGTTGGGATGATAAAGTCAATATCTGATCACTTATAGATGCAGGAAATAGATATTTAGCATCCAGATGGTTACTCTAAAATCTGACTGGGGGAAGTCTGGCTGCATAATGGTGTTAAATGTATACATCTAGCCATGTAAGGATGCCAGACATTGGTGCTTAGAATCCTTACATGCCTGTACTTCCGCTGGATTCTTATACATTTGCTCTAAAATCAGTGCAAGGGAAGTCCAGGCACGTAGGTATGCTGAATGCCAACATTGGGCACCCTAATGTAGCTGGGCATTGTCTTCAAGGATTATTTAGAGGTTTTGACTTTGATATTTTGTATTTCCCCTCAGAGAGATTTTGTACTTTCTCTAGAGAGATTTTAAACTGCTACTCTAAAATAGGGATGCTAAATGCCAACATCCCCAATATATTTAATGCCAAGTTCTGAACAGACTTGAATGTCTACTGTTAGAGCAAGTCTATGTTGTTTCAGATGGGTTTAAATCTATCCAGACCCATAAGGCTACATCCAAAGAGATCCACACATGGTCCTTGTAGACCTGTATATTGTCTAAAGTGATTGGACTTTTTGGAATTTGTGTGGTCGTTCAGATTTTAGTCATCCTGTATAGTCAAAATCAAGTAATTGTATATTGTGATACATAGTTTAGATATTTTCAAAAATAAAGATATTTGTGAAAATCTTTTTTTAAAAATTGGGAACAAGAGGAGAAGTTTGATCAAAAAAATTATACTTTAATAAAAAGGTTCACTTTTCTCTACAGATTAGCTAAATTATGAAAATTACTTATCTGTTAAATAAAATATATACTCTAATATATGAATGAATTACACTATTAGTCATGATTATTGCTGGAGAGGGGTAAGCAGAATTGTACACAAAATCACTCGTGAAAAATTTGCAGCTTTTACTTTTTGTAGTCTTTCTTTCAGTAGCATCTTTTGTGATCTTGATTGACACCAACAAATCCTAATAACAAGAACGAAATTCCACACTGCTGTCTATATGTTTTGTGGCACATTATCAATTGTGACTTTGGTATATTTAGTGTTAGCCTGGCAGTTTCTCTCTAACCAATTACTGATAAATCAATTTTTTGTACCGATTTTATATCTTCACTCTTTTTTCCTTACAACGACACCTATAAGACTGGAAAGTTGCCTTGACCTCTGGCAATAAGTTCTTTGAAATGCATTGCTTGTTTACTATCCTTTTCCATTTCCTGAGCAGTGTTGTCAGTATTAGAGATCACTTCTGCCACTATATCATATGTAATGCAGTTGATATAATTATTTATATTGTCTATTACTACAACTTCTACAGAAAAGTTATTTGATGCTGCATTCACAGTAGGAAACTGTGTGTCAAGGTCATTGATTCTTTCTTGCTTCATTTCTAGTAGAACACATTGTTTCAGGGTGAAAGATTCCTTTCTTTTTTTCAACTTCATTGGTCGTAGAAAGCTCTGTGTCAGGGAAAGCGTCTTTAGCTTTAAACCTTGGACTCCAGTCTTTCCTCTAATATACTGCATTGTATTATGATCTCTCTATGTGAGGTTGAGCATGATTCTCTAAAGTGCACATTGCATGGTTCTCTGTTTGAGGGTCAATCTTATGGTTAGGTTCCATGTCTCTGCTTCGTAGGTGATTATTGGGAGGATGCAATGGTTGTCCACTCTTCTTTTTTGGACTAATGGGATTTCCATGTTCTTCAAAGTAGAGCTTGCTCTACCGAAAGCTTGCTAACCCACTGTAATTCTTTACTTGATTCCTTCTTCTTTAGAGGATTTTATGGAGATTTGTTGTCCTAGGTAGTAGATCTACTTACGTCAGTTCTGTGTTTTCAATTTAGATTGTTGTGTCCTTGTCCTCAACATGTTTGTTGTAGATCACATTCATTTTGCTCAAGTTCATGTGGAGGCCAACTTTCTTAGCATTATTTGGAGAGCATAAAGGTTTTTAGCAAAGGGAATATTGTTTTCTGCAAATCTGAGTTTACTTAGGTATTTTCTGACTATTTTGATTCTTTTGTGTTCCCAGTCTAGGTTTTGGACGATCATCTCAGGGCAACCTATGAAAAGTTTGGGTGAGTAAGTATCACCTTGTCTCACTTCTTTTCTAGTTGAGAGGGCTTAGAGTCTTTATGTAGTCTGATGAAGGAACTGATGTATTGGAGATATGCTGCAGTACCCTTGCATATATAGGGTATACAAATTCTTGTACTATTGCGTCAATGACTTCAAATGCTACCATTCTATATTTTGCCGCCTTCTCTTTTTGTTGGTTTACTGAATGGATATGGAAGGTTGACTAGCTTTTTTTAAAGCCGGCTTGTTCCTGTGGTTGCTTTCCATCCAACGATTTGGTGATTCAGTTAGTGATCACTGTAAATGCTGTTGAGTAGGCTTGTTGGCCTGTAGTTGTTGAAGTCTTCTGGGTTTCCTTTTTTATTTGACAGCATTATGAGAGAGGTGTTCCAAACTGCTGGGACTTCACTTTATTTGAGGCATAAGTTGAAAAGAATGGCTAGTTTCCTAGTGACTTTTCCAGCTCTTTTAGAAGTTTGATGGTGATGTTATCAGGTCCAGGGGCTCTTCCATTCTTTGGTTGTTTGATGGCTTGCTTCATTTCCTGCAGAATAACTTCTGGGAAATCCTTGAATTGATCACTCTTGGCTTAGGTTTCCTGTTCATTTTTCTGCATCCTTTGTTTGGTGGAATATGGAATTCAAAAAAATTCCTGGGCAAATTCAACTATTCGGCCCTATCCATTGTCAGGTTACTATTTGTTTCAAGCACACTAGTTATTTGCTTTTTTCCTGTAACAAGAGATTTTCCATCAGTTTTGAAGCTCCTACTTTTTTTGATAATGTTTCCTATGACAGCTATTTCATACCTTCTTTAATCTTCTCTTCGTTTTTTTGGGATGGCCTTGTTCGGTTCTGTTGCTTTGATTTTTTCTATTGCTGTCAGTAGCTTGAGGTTTCTGCATTTTTCAATGAGCTTCTTGGTTTCTTTTGAGTATTTTTTTATGGTTTGTGTGCTATTTGGCTTGAGCATATTGGCAACTTCACTTAAGGAGGTTGTTTTTCAATTCCAACTTGAATGATCAGGTCAGCTCTTTTTGTATGCTAAGTGGTTGCAGTTTGGTGTGGAACATTTTCCTGCATTCTTGGTGTTAATTTGAATTTTGCATTTTATCATTCATGGTCACTTCCTACATTGACAATTTTGGACATGAATATTTTTGATGGTTTGCTAGGATATAGTCTTTTTCATTCTTAGTTTTGTGATTGGGGCTCCTCCAAGTCCATTTTCTATTTGTTATCATTTGAAATTGTTTATGATTCTGAACCCATTTACTGTAGTAAAATTAACCAAACCTTCACTCTTCTCATTCTATATTTGTATTCGTACTTTTTGTTTCCTTGTTCCACTTGGACATTGAAGTCTCCCATAATGGTGTTGAAATCATTTTTGGTTTCTTGGAGAATGGAATTTAAGTATTCGTTGAAGTTGTCTATCTCCTCATTTGTTGACTGTGAAGTGGTAGCATAAACTTGAATGATGTTCAGTCTGTGATGGCTTTGAATTCTACAACATTGTCTTAGTATTTTTTTTATAAATAAGAAAGCCAACTCTGCTTTGTTTTCCCTTTTCCTTTCAGTAGTTGCATAGAATATGTTTGCTGTTGAGGTTTGATCAGTTCTCCGGGTCTTCTCATTTCTCCAGTAATGTTCCATTTAAAGTTTTTGATTCCATTTCCCTGATTGATCCAGTGCATGTCAATGGAGAGTGTTCTGATGAAGTAGGTGCCAATGTACAGCGTTGTTCTCTTAGTGATGGTCTTGAGATTGTGTTTGGGTAGCCATCCTTTGAGCACCTTATCCTCAACCAAAGAAAGTGATGTGGCTGTGCCTTTTGGAACCAATGACCCAGCAGGAATGGCTAGTAAATTTTTGATCTTGCAAACCATAGGGAATATTAGGCCATGCCCAGGCATGCTGGCCCATGATGTATTGAATGGGGTCTGGGAATTCAGTTTTGAAATGAATATTGCTTCAAACAGACTGTTGTAGGAATCAACATTCCAACAATTGATGGTTTGTGAGAAAAATAAACTTTTCTTGATGAATATAGTGGCTGGTTAATTATGATCAACTGAAATCTAAAAATCCCTTGTCTTATGAGGTTGCGTATTTGTGTATATTTATTCCAGATTAAGGTCAAACTTGAGTAACAAATCTTTATTTATTTACAGGTATGTTTTCTCTCTTTACTAAAATTTGGAGCTATCTGTTGTAGCATTTAATTCTGAAATACAGGTATTATTCATCTAATGGCTGACAAGCTCCATGTCCATTAACGCTTTTTGAATTAAACTAGAGAAAAATGTAATTTTTAACCCAAAAGACTGCCTGTAACCCCCCCCCCCCTCCGTGGACAAGCTTAATGTAGGGGGAGATATTAACATACACCTTATTATTTATTCCTCTCAACATTGACAATTATTCGAATCTGCTGGATTATAATGGGAGATCATTACAAATACAGTTTCAAAATAATGAAAGGCAATCTATGATTATTTCTATCGGGTTGTATAACCATTTCTTAATAATATAATTGTCTGTGTAGAAAGAATCATATAAGCAGATGTAGACAATGAATAAACAAAATGAGAATTTGAAGTGAAAGCAGGTAACATCACTATCAACCTACTCAAAAAAGTTGGTAAGATCATCACTAAGAAACTAGCTATTCTATTCAACTTATGCCTTAAACAAGTGAAGTCATGGAAAATTGGATCACTGCAATCATAAGTCAAAGTAATATCAGCTTACCCAAACTCTTTACAGCCTGCCTTGAGATGATCTTCCAAAACCTAGACTGGGTAAATAAAGGAATCAGAAGAGATGGCGAATATCTGAGCAAAGTCAGATTTGCAGGTAACATCGCTGTTTTTGCAGAGAACCTCCATGGCCTCCAGCAAATCTTAGATGGAATAAATGAAGAAAGCAAGAAAGTCGGCTTTCACATGAACTTCAACGAAACAAAGATCCTGAGCAACAATCATGTCAGAAAGAAACATACTACGATTAAAATTGAAAATGTAGAACTGGGAAAAATGCACCATCTCCCCCTTATCGATAAGCTGTCAACATCCATTATTGATGTTTTCGTATAAATTGAAAAATTAAAAAAACAGAGAGAACACCCTGGTTCAATAAAGAGGCTGAAAAAGCTATAAAAGATGTGCTTAGCAAAAATACCTTAAACAAACAAAACAATAAGAAAATATATAAAAAAAAAATAAGGGGAGTTGCACTAGAAACATTCAAAATAATAAAAGGTAACATTGTAATGCTAAACTGGATGCTTATTTTCTGCCATTCATACAGAACAGAAAGTTGACTTTCTTACAATAGCTTTTATGATAAATTCTAATTTTTGGTGTGTACTACAGTATTACAATATTTTATAACCAATTTTGGCATTTGGCTGTTTATGGACATTTTTGCGTATTTTGGGCCAGAAACGTCTCCAACTATCTGGCAACCCTGGCTGTGAATTGCATTGTATCGTCAAGATGACCTGGAGGTGAACTTGGCCCCCTGGCATGACTTGAAATGAGAAACACCCTCAAGAAATGTAAATAGAAATTGCAAACAAAGTTCTTGCAAAATTCTTATTTCTAAAATGTTGTTCAAAAAAGCAAGATTATTTTTTTTTAAATTTAAAACAAAGTTTTGAGAATCAAATCCCCTTTTTTTGAAAGAAGATGCTACAAAATACGAAGAAATAAGAGAATTCATAGAATAAATAGGTTCTCGGCAAGGGGAAAATAATTCATGTAAGGGCAGAAAGTAAGGGCAGCTACGGGGTTGGTGGAGCCCATACGCCACCTCTGCTCACACGTATACGAACTTGAAACCATTAGTAAATATTTCTGAAATAATTTTCCAGAGGGCAATATAACGTCTGTAGTTATAGAGTTGGAGGGGGCTGATTTGTATTAAAATACGGTTCCAATTCAAATCTTTTAGCAGAAGTGCATGCTTTACTGTTCTGAAAATCTTAGACCATAGGAAAAAAGAAAAAATAGGTTAACAATTTTTTTTGTTGACATTTTGTATATTTTGAAAAGCTTATAATAATGACATACATTCATTTCAAGTTTGAAGGCTGAAATATGGTATCCTATGGTGATTTTGGTCATGGATTAGAAAAATAATCCTAAAAATATTTTTAATGAATATTTTCCTGATTTGGGCAATTTCTAGATTTTCAATGCCAGTATATGGTTAAAATAAGCAAAAATTCATATGAATAGTCAACTAGAAAGTGAAGCATCATTTTTGGTGGGTTGAATCTTAGCAACCAGGTTAAATCATATCTAAAGACCATCCAGATTGAGAAAAAAAATATGTTGTCAATTTCCAATGAATGTTGAGGACAGCCATTTTGAAATTCAAAATTCATAAACTAAAAAGTCATTTAACTCTTCACATTCTGATAAATTCATAATTAGATGATAATGAATTATTCAGACCTGCCAAGTCTCCTGCATTTTGCATAATTACTAATGTACTTTGTACACCTGAATGATATTTCCCGCATTTCACTTTACTTACCTTAGCAGGTCTGATTATGATAATACAACCTAATTGTATGTTTTGAATGATAATTCTTTCCAATTTTTGAATTAAGATGTTTTCATACATAAGTGCACATGACACAGAAAAATTTGTGGACCAACTGCAAAATTAATCACTTCTTCTTCACTTCACAGCCCAATTTTTCACAAAATCTCATTGAAATTCATAGAGAGCTTTTGGAGATATTGTGTGGACAGACATGAGTGGAAACGGAAATGAACATAATTAGTATTTGGAAAAAGAATTTCAAAAATAAAAAAAATGTCTCTCGATCAAAAATAAATTCCACCCAGAAGTCAATCCCTTCTCTTCTCATCTTCTAGTAAATTTTGCTGAAATTCGTTGGGAACTCATGGTGATATCATGTAGACAGACATGAATGACTACATAAATTTATAAAATATCAAAGACTGAACACGTGCCCCGTGAATCACCTTTTGTATTGTATTGACAGACAATCAAAATCTCATTCAAAAAAAAATTTCTGCATCCTACCCTATATTTAATCATTTCTTTATTTTTCACAAAATGTAATTGAAATTCATTGAGAACTTTCGAAGATACTGTAATAAACATTTGCAAATATGAGAAAAAAATGCAAAAATTAAGGACTTATGATTGGTCTAGTCTGTAGAATCATCAAAAAAATTGTGAACGTATTTTTTTTGTTTTTAGTGTTTTTCGAAATGTATAACACTCCCATCTATAGGATTTTAGATTACCTGATGACTGATAATATAGTTCTGAACATTTTATCACCTGCCGACAAAATATTTGCTGGAGTATTAATTAGTCGGCCACATGAAGGGAAAGAGAAGGTTGTCGTGTGAAAAGATTTAAAATTTGAAAAACGCTCAGAAAACATTATAAATGAAAATTTCATAAAATTATGTGAGGGTGGGGGGGTCTGCAGAGAAGCTGTATTTATCTATCTGAAGCAGAAAATGTTCACTGTAGCGACGACAATCACACCTGCATGCCCCAAACCCAGTCCGCTTAACCTAAAAATATAATAGATGTGAGAATAATTATGATCTTATTCTCATATATACTTAGGTACTTATACACACACACATCTCGATTAACGCTGTTTCGTCATAATGTTGTTTCAGAAATTTCTCTATTTTCACAAGAGTTACTTATTTTTAGGGAAATCTTCAATTTTTGAGAATAATTAAATTCTAGTCTCGTGTCTCATTTACAGTTATTCAAAATTAAAATAGCTGAAATGAAAAAAATCCAAAACCCAAAAAGTCACTCACTGTATATGTATGTATTTAATGTGTGCTATCATCTTGTTAGTGTGAAATACTTTTTAATGTTCATGAATAAAAAATGTATCGGTAATGATGGTTAATTTGCCTATCTATGTAATGGAATAGACTGTTCCTTATGTTTTTGTGCATTTTTACTCAATTTTACTTTTAATCAGGTTTATAATTCATGTAGTATTAAACATTAGAAAATGCTTAAAACAAGATGCTTTTGAGTTTATGTAATTTTGAAATTACTTGAATATCACCCATTGCTGTCTCTTTTTTTTTTTTTTGATAGCAAGGGCGAAAAAAACAAAACCAAAAAAACTCAAAAATATTGATGGTATAGCGAATTAGGTGATTTTTCTGAATAGACATGGCAATTGTACGTGTAGGAAAAAAAAAGGTTAAACGCAATATTATAGTTGCCGTAATAACACGTATGTGTTGCCGGCTGGGGACGAAATGAGATGGGTAAAGTAGTGTAGCGAGTGAGGCAATAGAAAAGCCAAGTAGCAAAATTTTCATTTTGATGACTGGACGTATCAGTTTTGACCTCTACTTATCTAATAAATTCGAAAGCTCTTTGAAATGGATCCTCAGAGTAGATTGGATTTTTTATACACCTATCTTCTTTTGGCAAGGTGAAAGACCACTTAAATAGCAGGTTTGAACATTTTGGCCTCTTTTAAGCATGTCTTCAATGATTTTTAGTGTCCTTCTGGAGTATTTTGGCTATTTTTGAGAACCGAGGGAACATGACCTCTCGTCATACGATTGTTTCTATGGTTCATTGAACATTCTTTCATTTTAAGTTGCCGTTGCCAGGAACCTATCAATGATGTACAACAGTGAGTAATATATATATATATATATATATATATATATATATATATATATATATATATATATATATATATATATATATATATATAAATATATATATATTCTTTAATACATCTTTCATTAAAAATGATGGATAGGTAGCATTTTTTAATTTTTTTTCTTTACTCGTATGATGAAAAGCAACATCACGTTAAAATGGCCACATGGTGGATGGAGGTTTGATTCCTCCAGCACTCTGTTTCTCCAATTGTTTATTTATGTTGTCTAGGCCAATTGACATATTCATCATGCAAAAACTGGGTATTGGTGCAAAGTTCTCAATGGAAATGACGTATTTAGAATTGGATATACATATATATATATATATATATATATATATATATATATATATATATATATATATACATATATATATATATGTATATATATATATATATATATATATATATATATATATATATATATATATATATATATATATACACATACACACACACATAAAATTCACAAGAATAATTAACAATAAATGTCTATACTTTTCAATTATACGTGTTCAAAAGGAGGGATGCTACCTGTATAAACAATAATTACATAAATATGTATATATATATATACACACACAGGTCTAGACAGCTCAGATAGAATAAACAATTAAAGAGGATAGGCTGCTGCAGGAATCGAATCTACGACTGATAAGGTAGCTGCTCCAATGTAGTGCTGCTCATACCCGGATATGCAAAAGCCCAAATAACTGCTTTAAGTCTAATTTACTGTCTACATCGGCTCTATTTGTTTCTCAACATGCACGATTATATTATTAAGAAATGGATGTATAATCTGAATGAAATAATTATATAATGCATTATATTACTTTAAAACTCAATTTGAAAATTGTTATTGCACGATGAATGGTTATTTGGGCCATTGCATTGCTGGTAGCTGCTTAGCTTGATGGTAAGAGTAATGCTCATTGAAGTGGCTACTTTATCGTTCACTAGTTAGATTCCTTCAATTCCAATAAAATGTATTCCAACAGAATAATTATGAATACATTATTTTCATTAGGAATTCTATTTGAACCAACACACTGTTTTACACAGCAGATATCTTGATTGGCCTAGACAGCAGAAACAGATAAACAACTGAAGAAATGGGCTGCTGAAGTTCAGGTTAAATGTCTGTTTCATTGCAATACATATGTGTACATATGATGGAATAATGGATTTGGTACTCAACACATTTATGTTTTGGCTCTTTTGGGCTTCTTTTAGTGAATGATTTGGTTTATTAAGATTCCTATTCAGGTAATTTTTATGTGGCGAGGTCTAATTTCTGGGTTGGAAAACCTCTGTCTTATTCTGTTTATATTTTCTTTTTTTCTTGTTTAGTTGTTGATCTCTGTTGGTAATTTTTTTTTCAATCTCCCATAGGGGAAGTGAATTCATGGCTGGTTGTTATAAATTTTGGAATGTTTCATACACTTTCTTTTCATCAGTATGTTGTTAATCTACCAGCTTTTATGTGTTTTTAGGGTTTCAGGTGATACATCTTCTTACTTTTATCCAACATCCCAGTGTTAGGGTTCACTTTCACATGGCCTTTGTTGTTTATGTTTGATTCTCCTGATACTTTTGGTGGATTAACATCTACATTTCTAAGATAATTATCAGAAGATGATTAGGTTGTACTCTTAGTGACTGGGGGTATAATCATACTAATATCAATATTAAAACTAATACTGCTATTTTTACTGATGATAATAATAACAACGAAAAGGATAAGATAGCTATGGTGGTTGTTTTTTTTAAAACCTGTATGTAGGTTGTTAAATTACTTTAATAGAAATTTTGAGCAATGCTGACACTTTACAGCTACTTCATTTTTTTCTATTTTGTGAGTCTGTCTTCTTAATGAAGGTGACAATTTCTAAGTTTTTGATTTCGGCATAGGTGGCTTTGGGTTTTAATATTCTGGCATGCATGTGTTTGTTTTAATATTTTCCATTTTATTATGGATGTGAGATTGCTGTCTTTGAGGGCCAGTAATGTATGGATCCAACACTACATTCGTTTGTTTTTTATGGCAAGTCAAAGTTAGGTCGAAGTAGGGGGGGGGAGTATGGGGTCAGTTTAGCTTTTAGATATTTAGATTTCGGCATTTGGGGGAGGGTTCTTTCTTTTTTTTTTTTCCTTGTAGATTTATGGTTAATTTCGGGGGAGGGGATTTAGGGTTCTTTGGAATATACGGAATTGGTGCACATTCAGAGATTTTTTTTTTTTTGCTATTTGACCAACGATTCGACGCATAGGACATTTACAAGCATGTAATACAGAGTTGGATGAATAGGCAGGCATTAAAGATTATCACAGAACAATGAGGAAATGAATAATAAATCAAGAAAATTATATACTCATCTAAATTTGCGGCAATTTTAGTTAGTCTGGGGACTTCATTTTAGCAGTTGAAAAAGTTTCAATTTTTTCATCGTTCCTTGCTAAATAATTTGTGCCTGTCTCCCAGCAAGAATTTACTACTGACAATAGATACGGCCTTGATATATCCAACACTACATTCGTTTGTTTTTTATGGCAAGTCAAAGTTAGGTCGAAGTAGTGGGGGGGGGAGTATGGGGTCAGTTTAGCTTTTAGATATTTAGATTTCGGCATTTGGGGGAGGGTTCTTTGCCGTATCTATTGTCAGTAGTAAATTTTTGCTGGGAGACGGGCACAAATTATTTAGCAAGGAACGATGAAAAAATTGAAACTTTTTCAACTGCTAAAATGAAGTCCCCAGACTAACTATGCTGATGCAACTGTGTTTATAAACTTAAACCTCTGTGGACTTTATCTAAGTTAAAAACTCAATATATAAGGGAAAGGTATCCTCCAAGTTGTCCCCACCGGAATTTGCATCCAACTTACTTCGAAAATTGATCGGATCTTTTTTTTTTTTTTTTTTTTTTTTTTTTTTAACCTTGGTGCTCCGAACATCCACTCTTGTTTCACAAGAACAGTTTGGATGTGTATCAAGAGCCGGTGGAGCTCTTTTGCCACTGACCTGCAGTGGACAATCCACTAGACCCCCTGCCAACACGTCCTGGGCCAGCGTGGCAGGGCATGGCCCATTACTCCCCATGATTTGCACACCAAATATTATATCGGCCGTTCCTGCTGGGACCTCGGTACCAAAAGGCCCAGCCATATCACTTGCTTTGGGTGGGGGTGATTTGCTCCAAGGGCGACTACCCAAAAACTACACCAAGATTACGACAGTTCCTGCTGGGTCATCGGCCCCAAAAGACTCAGCCACATCACTTACTTTGGGTAGGGGTGATGTGCTCCGAAAGCGACTACCCAAATCCTTCACCAAGGGACCATCTGTCCCTACTGAGTCACCGCTCAAACAACGACCATTTCAACAGAACTCTAAGACTGTCAACAAGAAGACAAATTTATACATAGGCACATACAACGTCAGAACACTGTCAACTGACATGCACCTAACTGATCTAGAAAGTGAAATCAGAAATGTCAAATGGGACATCATAGGCATTAGTGGGGTAAGAAGACCCGTAGAAGAACTAATCGAACTGAGAAGCAAGCATCTTCTTTACAGCTACGGTAAAGAGAAAGTAAAACAGAGTGGAGTTGGCTTTCTCATCAATAAGAACCTGAAAGACAATGTAACTGGCTTCAAAGCGGTCTCTGATCGAGTAGCTAGCGTCACCATACAACTTTCAAAGCGATACAAACTCAATATAATCCAAGTCTACGCTCCCACTTCGCAATCAACCCAACAAGAAATAGACAACTTCTATGATGACTTGAACTCCCTACTTCAAGGCACCAGAAAACACTTCAATGTTATCATGGGAGACTTCAACGCACAAGTAGGACAAGGAAATGAAAATTGCGTCGGCAAATTTGGATACAAAATACGCAACGAGAGAGGAGAAGATCTTGTAAACTTTGCAACGGCTAATGGATTAAAAATCATGAACATCTTCTTCAAGAAGGGACCCAATAGGAAATGGACTTGGAAGAGCCCCAATCACGAAACAGGGAACGAAATAGACTACATCCTAACGGACAAAAACGATTTTGTCAAGGACATCCAAGTCCTAAATCAAGTCAATGTAGGCAGCGACCACAGAATGGTACGATGTAAAGTACAAATAAACACCAAGAAAGAACGCAGGAAAATGTTCCATACAAAACCGCAGCCTCTAAACATACCAAAAGAGCACGTTCAATCTTTCAAGCTCGAATTGAGGAACAGATTCAGAATTCTTACTGAACAAGACAGCACCAACATCAACGAACTAAGCAGCAAAATGACAACGTCAATAATTGAAGTAGCCTCTACATTCAAGCCAATGAGCAAACAACCCATTAGCAAAATCTCGGATGAGACTAGAAATTTCATGGAAAAACGCAGAAACCTCAAGCCACCGACAACAACGAGAGAGAAGATTGAAGAGGCTGAACTAAACAAATTAATCAAGAAGAAACGAAGAGAAGACAGAAGGAGATACACAACGGCAGTCATTGAATCAACTCTCGAAAAAGGTCGGGGCTTCAAAGCTATAAACAAACTCCTCAACTCGGGACGAAGGCAAATAACTAGCATACTCGAGGAAAATGGAAACCTAACAACAGACAGAGACAGGATTGTCGAACGTGCCAAAGAATTCTACCAAAAACTTTATTCGTCTAAACAAGGACTGCAAAACAATGAGCAAAATACGCAAGACACGGGCAAACAACTAGAGGACTTCCCAAAAGTAACCCCGTGGGAGGTGAAGGAAGCCATTAAACAGACGAAGAAAGGAACTGCCCCTGGACCAGACAACATCACCATCGACCTACTCCGAAAAGCGGGTAAAATCATCAATAGGAAACTGGCCGTCCTCTTCAACCTGTGTCTAAAACACAGTAAAGTCCCAGACGATTGGAATACTGCTATCATAATGCTTTTATATAAAAAAGGAAACCCGAAAGACCTCAACAACTATAGGCCTATAAGCCTACTCAACTGTGTATATAAACTTTTCACAAAGATCATCACCAACCGAATCACAAAAACACTCGATGAAAACCAGCCACGTGAACAGGCTGGCTTTAGAAGAAGCTACTCAACCATGGACCACCTGCACTCGATAAATCAACTGAAAGAAAAAGCAGCAGAGTATAGACTACCACTTGCCGTAGCATTTATCGACTTCAAAAAGGCGTTCGACTCCGTAGAAATCCCTAAGGTCGTGGAGGTCATCAGTCGGCAAGGTGTAGATCCAGTATATGTTGAAGTGTTGAAACATATATACAATCACGGCAGCTCATTTATCAGGCTACATAAAGACTCAGACCCCTTCCAGCTCCAGAAGGGAGTAAGACAAGGTGATACCAGCTCACCTAAACTCTTCACAGCCTGCCTCGAGATAATCTTCAGAAGGCTAGACTGGGAGAGTAAAGGAATTAAAATAGACGGCGAGTATCTGAGCAACCTCAGATTCGCAGTCGACATAGCCCTTTTCACAGAGAACCTACACGACCTCCAACTAATGATAGATGAACTAAATGAGGAGAGCAAGAAAGTCGGCCTACACATGAACTTCAGCAAGACGAAGATCATATGCAACAACCACATGGAGATAAGAACACTAAGATCGAAATCGAGGACACAGAACTCGAGAAAGTAGACCACTACATCTACCTAGGGCAACGAATCTCCATGAGACCCTCAAAAGAAGAAGAAATCAAGCGAAGAATCACACTAGGATGGCAAGCCTTTGGCAGAACTAGCTCAACCTTCAAAAATAATAAGATCCCATTAATCCTAAAGAGAAGGGTGTATAACCAATGCATCCTCCCAATAGTCACTTATGGAGCTGAAACATGGAACTTAACCAAGAAACAGACCCGTAAGCTGAGAACCATGCAACGTGCACATGAAAGAATAATGCTGGGCCTCACATGGAGAGACCACAAAACAGCACAACACATCCGGGAAAAGACAAGAGTTAGAGACATCATAGAATCCATAAAAAATCTCAAATGGCGGTGGGCTGGCCATGTTGCAAGAATGGCAGACAATTGATGGACATCACGACTCACAACATGGATTCCCCGAGACCATATGCGCAACCGAGGCCGGCAAAATATTAGATGGAGAGATGAACTAGACAAGTTCAGGAAGTAGTGGCTCCGTGACGCCCATGATAGAGAAGTGTGGCAAATCCTGGGGAAGGTCTATGTCCAACGACGGACGCTAAAAGACTGATGATGATGATGATGAATGTATGGATAGTGATTTATTGAGTGGGGTTTTTTTTTTGTTTGCAAAGGATGAAGTATGGTTGGCTAATCTTAATTTAAAGGAAGTTTTTGATATTCCTATATAATATTTCATTTTTAAGGGTTTTTCTAAGGTTGATTTTTCAGTTTGATGTATAATATTTGACTTGAGACATTTGTTTTGCAAAGGGCACCTGTTGCGATTAGAACAATGGCAGTCTGGTCTATTTATATTTTCTCCACTTGTATTATTTTTTTCATTATTATGTTTCTTTTATTTTTTTAAACAACTATAATTAGTTCTAAGTTTGTCCTTGTTGAATATTTTACTCAGTGGGTTACTCTGGGGAAGTGTTTTCCTATTAGCTTGAGGAAGATTTTCCTTTTATTGATTCCACTTGTAGATTAAATGGTAGTGTCTACCAGATCATTTTCCAACCTCTACTATTTATATTGTAGCTGTATTTTACTCTTTTGGTTTTCACTTTTTGATTGTATCTGAAATTTATCTTGGTAAAGTTGCTGTCCTTTAAAGCTTTAGTGTATTATTTCTAACATTTTGGACGTACTAGATGGACCTTCAGTGGGTAAGAATATCTTACGTAGACATTCCAGATGAGGTGCAAAAAAATTTAGCCATATTTTGGGACATATTGTATATCATTGGAAAGGAAATTTTATGCTGAGTAAAGTTTATGCAATAAGCATTTGCCTCAAAGTCATCTCAAATCATCTACAATCAAATTATTAATCAAAGATGTTGTTCACATAGAATTATGGCCCTTACACTAATGGTGCTTCCTAATTTGGTGGACACATGACCAGGCAATGGTTGGCCATATTGTATTTACATAAAAAACAGTTTAAAATAAACTGTTGTCTTCTTATCGGTTGTTAGTGTTCTTTTTTTAAACCTTTACATTGGTAGTAGAGCAGCAAACGATGAAAATATGATGGCTTTAAAATTGCTTGCTCCTGGAAAAATGAGATGCAGGTGTGAGAAATGACAACAAACCTAGCACTTATATGTTGTGCGCATACTGTTTTCTTATTTCTTGAAGGAAAACCCAGAGAGGCTGTTTGACCCCAAGTATAAAGGTTACAATGGAACTGTAGACAAATTTGAGTCTCACATTAATATGGAACCAGTACTCTCGCCCCAAAGAGAAGGGAGACTGCCTCCATATTCTCGAGACAAGATATAAGCCCTACAACTGAAATGTGATGAACTTGAAGCACTTAGGGTGCTTAGAAAGCAGGAAGACCTAAATGTGACAGTTGAGTATCTGAACCCATCTTTCTTAGGGAAGAAACCAAACGGGGTTATAGACTTGTTACTGTGTTTAAAAATATGTGTCAATACTGCAAATGATACCAGACGTCAACTAGATTTTGTAAATCATAGGACAATGGAATATTGTCATTATTTCCAACCTAACGAGCGCCTTCCATCAGATTCCCTTTTCACAATCATCATTGAAGTATTATGGTATAGTCAGATGTGCCTTGAGTATGCCTTGATCTGTAACTACCCGGAAGGAGCTCATGTGCCAGGTTCTTGGAGACTGCATACAAACAGGAAGCATAGTCAAATTAGCAGTTGAGCTATATTGTGGCAGAGCAATAGACAAACTCTAGCACAATTTGGGTCGTGTCCTAGATTCGCTAGTTGACTCTGTCTGTCACCAACTAAGACAATCATATACTTGCTCACAACTTCAATACATGGTTGGACATCGTGAGAAGGAAGGATATCAGCAAACTGACATAAGGTTGCTACCCTATCTTTGTGCCAAGTTCCAGGCACCATGCTTGAGCATGCAAAGTCCTCAGAAATGTTTTACCAAAATGTTCTGAACTGGAAATTGTCATATCTGGTTGTCAACTAATAAGGTGACAAGGTGATGATACTACCCATGCCATCTGATGAGCTATGGACCATTATCGATGGATTCATGAGCGAGCGTGGAGTAGGTGCTACCCTGTATGCAATGCGTGAAAGAAAGCTCTACCTAGTGGGTTTCTTCAGAGCAAAGTTACGAAAACACCAAGTAATATGGATTTCATGTTGAATAGAAGCATTATGTATTGCAGCTGCTATCAAACATTATATATAAAACAATCACTCTATCAAACACAAGTACTTACAGATATCAGACTGTGTGTACAAGCATTTGAAAAGTTGAGACGTGGAGAATTCCTTTCCAGCTCAAGGGTGACATCATTCTCATCTAAAAACAGCTGATACTGTACATCTATTCAACTCCTTGCCGGATCCACTTATGTACCATCTGATTTTGCAAGTTGCAATGTGCCTGAGTGTTCTGAGCCTTGCTGCCAGTTATGTCACTTTATTGTACAGACAGATGACTCAGTCGTATGCTCAATACGCATACAAGACGAAATAGACACCAAAACCAGCTTACCGGTTACAACTTGTTCAATATGGCTGTCAATGCAGTCGGAATGTCCTGATCAGAGAAGAACACATGCCCACCTGAAACAGGGGACAAGTTTGTCAGAAAAGTTCAGCATCAAATGCGTCAAGCGTTATTTCAGAATTGCTTCCATCGCAAGGAACGGTCTTCTTGTGGTACGCCGGAGTGATACATAATTGTGTAACAATTTGTACTCGCTGGTGTACCTACTGCATTACATATTTTACTCAAGAACCCAACTCATAATCAAATGAAACTAGTAGTGAGTTGATATCTATGCATAAGATGATGCCAGTATACTAAAATGCAACTGTCAGTTAATGTTTTTTTGAGGAAATACGTGACTCGATATACTACTGCTATCCCATCCCAAAAAAGAAACGTGTGATCCTTTATGAGGTTATTCTATGTCTAAGCTTAGACCAGCACTCTTGATAGACTGGCCCCTTTATTCCATGTTGATCCCATAACCGGGTTCATGGCATTACAAGATGATGAGGCTCTAACCAGTTTCGAATGACTCTAGAAGTATGCTGTGTAAAGAATAAGAATATGAGCCCTGTTGCAGAAAAGGCCATTGGTGAACTAGAGGAGAAATTATTACACCAGGATCCAGGAAGAGAACCTGTGACCGAACCTTCATTAATAATCTTCAACCCTCTCATCCATGCAAGTTATGGACACATAGAGTCAGTATACCAACAAACAAATACCAGTGTCCGGTCAGTGGATGTTCCGATAACCAAGTTAGCTGTTCACAAAAGTAATCACTCCACCAGTGTATTCTCTGAATAGAAAAGTCACAGGATGACACATGAACAATCATTTCACATTGGAGCCCTTGTCTACTCATATGGTAATCCCGACAAGTCAAGAGGGTGAAGCTATTATACTATCATACCCGTTGGTAGAGTATAGTGTTACGTCAGGGATTTTTCTAGAAGATGAATTCATTCCAGCAAAGTGAAAGTGATAGAATGCTATTGCATTCTATGCAAAATTTCACCGACCGTGAATGAACTTTTAGTTCAGTCAAATCAAGAATGAACTCTCTGTCAAAAGACAGTTATCACAATTTGTGCAAGACCAACCTAGTTACCATATGCGCGACTATTGTCCACCAAAAAATCTGGAGGATTATTTGCTCTATTGATGTTGATCAGTGCCTGACATTTTAAGGATGATTTCACAATTTTTTTTTCTTTCCTTTCTCTGTTCATTTATAAGTAGTTTTAAAAAAAAGAAAAAAAAAGAAAAGAAGTTACATCATTCTAAACAAACTAGTATCATAAGAGTTATCTTTCCTGAAAATATGATGATATAGTTTGGTTAGAGTTATCTCCCATTATTGATGTAACTCTCCTATGAATACCGTAAATATCCTCAGTATTTTTGCTGATTGAGAGTTGCAACTTTGTTGATTTGAGTATCCTGCGTTATTCAGTACTGATATAGCTTTCTTCGAGGAATGTCAATTGGAACTCTTGTGATACCCAGTTAATCATTATATACCCAAGTAATACTTTGTTTCTGAAATTCAGACAAAAACAGTTGTTGCTATTCGAGACAGTTGTTGTTAATAGAATGTTTTATTGGTTCCACTGGCAGTACATAAAGGGAGTGGTGGTGGCTGATCAGTTAGTTGCATAGAAAATGGACTGGGCGAGTTCAAACTCTAACTGAGTGACACGTATATGAAGCATGGGCAGGGATGATATTACCTTGGCCAGCTTAAGCGCACTTACTACTTGTAATTTGTATTGTGCCTGCTTTACAAATTGTGGATAAGCTAATTTGCATAATTAAGCTGATTCCAACATGATCCTTAGAAAATTCTCAATGTGTCACTAAGTAGTCATCCACAATTTATGCAATCAATAGAAGAATCAGTAGAGCACTACTTATAGCAATGAAATGTCATTTTTGATTGTTTCCTATTATTTTAGGCAGACAATTCAATTTGTTTCAGCTAACACCACTTGTTTCCTGTATTCACAAGTTGGTGTTTCTTCATTACATTTCTTCTTGTAGGAGTCATTTACATTCTTGTCTCTCTCTTTCTTCATCAATCTTCTTCCTTTTTTCACTCTACTCTCACTGTCACCTCTCATTTTCGCTTATTTTTTCTCACAAACTCTTCTCTATGTTTCTGATCATTGTCTCAACAGCTTTAGCTTTCTCTTCTTCCTTCTCTTAGTTTTTCTTTCACTCATGCATATTTTCCTTCCTTGTCTCCTTCCTTTCTTTTCATTTTCTTCCTTTTTAACTCTTCCCTCTCTCATCACTGTTTCTTGTATTTGTATTTTTAAGCAAACATGACAAGTATCTTTATATCAAATCTTTATTGTTATTTTGTACTACTGTCCCTGTCTTTTCCTATGATTTTTTCTCATTAACTTTTTTTTTTTACTTTATCTCTGATAGCATCTGCAGTTTTATCATTTTTTGCATATATAGATCTTTCTAGCTTTTCATTTGTTCTATACTCTCTTAAATGAGTAAAGATTTATTTTTTAGCCATTGTTTTTATGCTTATGGTAGTAAGAAAGGCTGAGTTAATGCAGTTATTTATGTTATATCAGGTGAATACAAATTGTTGTTCTTTCAAGAGGCTAAATAAAATTTCAATGATATAAGAAAACATTAATTTTGGAGTACGGTTTTATCTAGAATTGATTTTGCATTTCCATTGAATTTATAACAAATACTAATACTTGGTGAAAAAAATCACTAGATAAAAGAAAAATCAGATTGCCAATTTCAGAAAATATTTTTTCTACTGAGCCCTACATTTTAATGGTAATGGATTTTGATAAAGAAAATCTCTTTATTTTCTTACTTCTCTCTTGATCTGACATTTTGAACACCATCAGAACTCAAGTTCTTAGTACTAATCCTGTTCTTAAAGATCAGTTCAATTTCAGATTACCTGCTATCATGCTTGGACATCAAAATCTCTGGAAAGTTAATTAAATCTTGATTTAAGACACCATTTGCTAGAAAACCAGTAGCTGCTAATGTTTTTTAGTATTCTGGTACATTGTGTTCATCTGATGGGAAGAGGGAAGAGCTGCTGATAGAAAAAACAATTGAAGACTGTTAGTGCCTCCACTAAAATATTGCTTTAATCTATGTCTGTTTTTATCATCTTTTTTTTATCATCTGTTTTTATCCCTGACATTATAAGAAAATTATTAGTATATCTTTGGATTTTTGAGATGAGGTATTATTATTATTTCTATTATTATTCGGACCATCCTCATCTTGGTTGTTTTTTATACGACGTTTCGGCCGTTGCACTCTACTTCCCCACATCTACCAGGTGATACCTGACGAAGGCCGTAGAGTGCAATGGCTGAAACATTGTATGAAAAACAACCAAGATGAGGATGGTCCAAATATCAATAGAAATAAGAAAATTATTGTTACCATAGTAAGCATACTCTTTTTATCATTGAACATTCTCTGTCTATATGACAATATCTATATATTTCTACACTGCAGTCATTAGACACTATTTCAATAGATCATTTTGAATGCGAGTCTAACATGATTCTCACAGTTTCAGAATGAATAATGAATAAAAGATTGATTAATCTATCTAAGTTAATTTATTTCTCAATTGTTATAGTCTCTAGTTTTGGCAATAGAGAAATGCTGCTGAAAGTATGAACTATTCATCCAGTTAAGGGCATCCATAAATAAATAGCTGGTTAGCTACGATTAGAATTCCAGCTTCAATCTTTGAAGATGACTCTAGTTCAACTCACCAAAGCTGATAAGAATGATGAGACGAAATGAATGGTCAGTCATACAGTTAGACATACATGATAATTGAGGAATTTCATATTTCTCTTGATAGGATACAACTTATATTTACTTCTTTTGCTGTCAAAAAAATATTCATTACACTGTCACCTTTTAAAGCAAACAGCAGGCAAAAGAGTAAGTATGATCGGAAATAGTTCAAACAGACAATGAATCTTTTAGGCATCTAAATAGTGAACAGTTACTAAGTTCTTAGAGTTCAAAGAAATATTGAATCAAATAAATCTCTTAGATGTCTAGCACTGGCTAACTGTCAAAAGGAATACTCCAACTATTCATTAAACAACTATCAAACGTTTTATTGAAACAACTTTTCATCAAAAACAACAATCAAAACAACATTTCATCATAACAGAATCGAAATAACAACATGATATTACTTTACATACAATTCTTTATTATTGGCCGGAACATGTGTGTCTTCATTCACCCCATCTAACACTACAATAATATGGTGGCTTCCTTACCAGAAGTTACTAAATCAAATTCTCCTTTGTGAGGGAGATAACTGAATATTGAGAGATATACTGAACAGTTCTTCCCCTCTTTTCCTTTTTTCTCTTTAGAAGTAGTAAAAATGGTAATAAAAATGTTTTTCAGTGTCTTACTAAACACAAAAACACCCATTTTTCAATAGATTGTCCATTCAGTCCTTCGACAACACAATGCCTCCAACCCTCTGGCAAACATTCAAAATCTTGTGGAACTTCCAACTGATTGTCTATAACAAAAAAAAAAAATTCTTCTCAATCCATGAATCAATCCCAAACACATTGTTTGTCACTCTGTTAGCAGCATCCTTAGCTATATTGGAATGTTAGTTGATTTATTCAATGACTTCTGGGTTACAATTAAGATGACATTCAATTCACCTGTTTTGGTGAAAGGTTTGTTGGTTGATTTGTACATTAACTTCTAGGTTACATTGAGATGACATTCAAGTTCATCAATTTGAATATAAGTCACACTCACATGAAATGAAAAAGTGTTCTTCTTAGCATCAGGAATTCCCACAGTGTAATGAATAACTTTGGTTGTCTCCTTTGCTTCCACTCGCCAATTAGGGTTCTTCCAAGACCCTCCTTCTCATATTCTGCTTTTTATTTTTGTAGTGTGTGTGATGCTTTATCGTTTGCTACTTTGTATATCATGATAATAAGAGTCCCCATTGAAATCAAGTGCAGGTTCTGGATCTTTTTGTGCGCTGTGGGGCCACTGACAGTGGTATTACTCCCAGTGTATCAACAAACTTTCATGGTTCAGGACACCTTTCTGTAATCTGGCTAGATTTCTCATACAAGTAACTAGTTGTGGTATCCATGGTAAGGCAAACTCATCAGATATGTCCAAAAGTTTGCAGTAAAAATAAGATATTCCTTATTGAGCCACTGGTAAGCAACATGACCAAACTGGCTGTATAAATAGCACCTTTTTTTATCACAGCCATGTGGCCAACCTTTCTGCACCTGTAGTGGTTTGAGTTGATATATCGATGGCAGTGACATTTAGAAAATTTCATCTTTCCTTCAGGTGAATGTTCTTCATTTATAGGAAATTTTTTAAAACCAGATCTCACCAGGTGTTCAGAGTTTTTCTACTTTATAACAGGTTGATGTATATTTTGTTTTCAGTTTGGTCTCTAGTCAAACTACTCCTCAATTTTTGTTTACCTTGTTACCTTGTCATTTCTATTGTCACTTTTGTTTTCAGTCAAACTTTTGAATTCCTGTATAAGTGTTGGAACTTATACCTCAGAATCATCCACTTTTGTAATAACATCACTTTTTGGGGGTGGGTGCTTCAGTTTTTGAAGGATCATCTTGCCTATTGTCTGTTTTATTACCTTCAATTTTTTTCAGAAATTCCTAATTTTTCATTCAACAAACATTCTGTGCCATTATATTTCCCAGTGAATTCTTTAATAATAACCTTATCAGCAATGAAATTCATATGAAGAGAGCAAGAAAGTCGGCCTACATGTGAACTTCAGCAAGACGAAGATCATGTGCAACAACCACATTGGAGATAAAAACGCTAAGATCAAAATCGAGGACACAGAACTGGAGGAAGTAAATCACTACATCTACCTAGGGCAACGAATCTCCATGAGACCCTCAAAAGAAGAAGAAATCAAGTGAAGAATCACACTAAGATAGTAAGCCTTTGGCAGAGCAAGCTCAACCTTCAAAAATAAGAGGGTCCCATTAATCCTAAAATTTAACCAATGCATCCTCCCGATAGTTACTTATGGAGCTGAAACATGGAACCTAACCAAGAGACAGATCTGCAAATTGAGAACCATGCAACGTGTATGTGAAAGAATTATGCTGGGACTCACATGGAGAGACCACAAAACAGCACAGGACATCTGGAGAGGACAAGAGTCAGGGACATCATAGAATCCATTAAAAAGCTTGATAAATGTTTCATATTTAAACAATCCATCCAAAGGAAGTCTTTTTTCCAAAGTAACTTTTGATCACTCAGAAAGTAAATTCATCTTTTGTGATGTTTTTGTCTACTTGAACATTGAAGTATTTAAATTGATATCTTATTGAAGCAATCAATTTCTATTACAAATTAGAAACCATCAACCAAAATTGTCTATCTAAGTTTCTTTAGTCTCCAAGTGAGGCAGGCTGGCTATTTATCTATCTCTGGGTCACACGTACATTTTCAATCTATATAAGATTTACAAAAACCTCCAACTCAAGTAAAAATCTCAGAGAAAAGAGTGAAAAAACTGTCAAAAAGACTGATAAAAGAAATGAAAGACAGAAGGAAGAGGAGAGGGATTAAAGGAAAAAAGAAAGGAAAGAAGAGCAAATAAATCAAGTAGAAGAGAAAAGAATTTGAAAAAATAAACCAATAAAAAGAAGGTGAGGAAAAGAAATAGCAAAAAAAACATTGAAGAAGGAAAGAAAATTGAAAAAAGAAAAAGTAGAGAAATCATTTTTCAAAAATGAAACAAATTTAGAGAAATTAAGCCAGCCCAAGTGCATAAAAGATAGAAGATACATCAAAACATAAGAGAAGAGTTGCTCTTTTTTATGGCATACAAGTGAAGGTTGTAAAAAAAAACTTCTTTTTATCATAATGGCATACATTTTTCTACCAATAAAATCAACTCCTGAAGAAGTTTTTTTTCGTCACGTATTGCTTTTTTGGCTATGAAACAGTTGATCATTTAAGTATAAGTAACACCTGAAGGTTTTTTGTTCCTCCCTCTACGGCTCATTTCTCAATGACACAAACTGAACAGGAAGAAAAGGTGATGAAGGGGTGAAATGTAACACAGCCGACCCGGTGTTACTGCTAAATCAGGTCACATAAATAGTGCAGATAGGAGGTGGAGATTTAGGTCTCTATGTGAATAATGTTTTTTCCATTTGTCGTGTTAGCTAAGAAGAAATGATAAACATTTTTCAATGTTGGCTTTTAGAAGTTCCTTTTTCCACAGGCAATGCTAGGTATCTCTGCTAGTGTGTGTGTGTGTGTGTCTACTTTACACACACACACACACACACACACTGATATATATATATATATATATATATATATATATATATATATATATATATATATATATATACGGGGGTTCATTACTGTATATCATAGAGAGGGTCTAATGGAGGTAGGATTCCACCCTTTTGAGTCTACTATTTCTCCAGGTGAAATGTAAGCAAATTACATTTCAATAAATGAGATACATTAATTGGTCACAAGTCTTTTCCTTTGCATATTATCAACTTTACACAACATTCTGCCAGATCTACATCCATACTTCTCATAGTCATTTCACTTTCATATATATATATATATATATATATATATATATATATATATATAGAGAGAGAGAGAGAGAGAGAGAGAGAGAGAAAGAGAGGGAAATAGAAAAGAACTAGTATTTGAAAAAAGAGTCCAATAAATGCAAGAAGCAAGTAATAGGTAAGGAAAAGACATAGTTGTTGGAGATTATTTGATATTTAATAAATATTCTGTAAAAAAATTTCTGTTAATAGTTGCATTTCTCAGCTCACAGAAAAAATTTCTCTGACCAGTTTCAATGAAATTATCAAGATAGAATCACAAAATATGTACTAGTATACATATGAAAATATTTCTCAAACATTTTTATATTACACATACATATGTTTTAAAAACTGTTTGAAAAATTTTTTGATAGCTTTTATTTAAGAAATAAAATCAAATTCAATGTTTATAACTGAATTATCCAATTCATGCCAATTATTCCCCTCAATCAGTTAGAAATAAATATAAAAAGAAGCTCAATCAAATATACCATAAATGAGAACATATTTTTACCTAATGTGACAGGCATACTTTTCATAAATTTAAAACATTACATAATTATAGACCATATCATTTGAGCACTTAACTTAATGGAATGATTGACATGCTTGTCTAGCAGACTATGAGGCAATGGAGTAAGTTTGGTTTTCTCAAATGCCCTCCACTTATGACTTTTACCAAAATAAGCCAAACCTAGAAAATACCCATATACAGTGGCACCTCTCTTAATGGGGGATATTTGTTCTACAAAATGTCTCATTAAATCAAAATTTGTAAAATGAATGAGTAAACCAATGGGATTTCAGTGATTCATTCCAAATAAAAATATCAGACTCCTATAAACTTAATGATTATCTTGTAAATAATTTATAATGTTATAATTACTTTCTAAATAATGTTAAATACTGATAAAGGTGTTAATTCAAGAATAGCAAGTTTGTTCATCCATTAATTGAATTTTGGAATCTGTAGTTTCAACTTTTGATTCAAAAGAAAAATTTCAGTATATCAATTTTCCCTATGTTGGATTTCATGCATAAAATCCTCTAATTTTCTCTGGTAATTATTTCAACACATTCCTTCATTACTTTTTCTTCAATAGTGTGCACTATCAAAGCCATTGGTTGTTTAAAGAAAATCCAGCCTGTCCAATTATTTCCACCTTTAGAAGGAGATCTAGCCTGTCCTCTTATTACCTCCTTCAAAAGGAAATCCAGCCTGTCTAGTTATTTCCACCTTTGAAAGGAAATCTTTGTCTTCACTGATATAGTGCTGGGAAAATGCAGCCTTGGAGCCCACATTCTGGGGGATTGGACAGGAAACTGCTGGCCCATAGCCTGGCATGCTGAACAGATACTCAGGAAGAATCTACCTGGTCAATCCTTAAACAAATTCTTATATTTTAATTTGAGAGGGTGGCTGTAATGACATAACTGGGTATGAAATAAAGATGTTCCATTCAATTTTATTTGATGCAAATATTCTTAATTGTTGCTTTTCTTATGACATACAACTTTTTGGCTTCAGCATTATTTGGATTATTTCCTATTTTTTTTAAACGGCCTGAATAAAGGTTTTGAAGACTCATCCAAGGACCTATTTACTTGTTATAAAATTTCCATTTACATCTTCCATGCGTAAAAATACTGTTAGTAGATTTTTTTCATTTTAACTTTTATTTCAGTTGGTTGAAAAATTTCAAAAGAGCAAATGAAAAAAATTAAGCTGAGGGTATGCAGTAGTTGTACAAAAAAATAATAATATGATATTTCATTGGATAGAATTATTAAAAAATATGTGATACACTTTTTCAAGATATTTTTTTAATTGATAAAAGGAATAATAATCATAAACGTGCAACCAATGTTTGGACACAAAGACTGTTCGTTGTCTGTGTGCTACTGTATGCTAGTGATTCTTTCCAAATGTTCATGAACAAACAGTACTTGTTCTTGCCTCAATATCTTGGTGCTATTTGCAAACAGTTGTGTGCAAACATTATATGAACGTTCAAATGTTTGGTGTGGGTGGAATTGTGTGTCATTGTTATGCTGAGATGAAACACTACTACATATTCAGCCAGCACGGTCATATTGTTCGTCAGTGTGACAAGGAAATCAGGAGAGGAGGTAATTTTAACTGCAGAAGCTTTGGGTATATCTGGTGGGATTTCCTTTCCACTGACACCAAAATTGGAAAAAAGTGGGATCTCATATTTTGTTGGACAGTCGTAATTGAAAAAAAAAGGGTGAAAGCTGCTGGACACAAACTAGTGATCAATTTAGCATAAACTTACACTGCAAACTGAACCTCCCACTAAAAACCTGGGGGGGGGTGTAAAAAACCCCAAAGAAATGTCTCTTCTAGAGATAATGAGTAAATGTTGAAATTTTCAGCCCCTAGCTACATGGTTAGGCCAGTATACATAATACATAGCCAGCCAGACAGACCAACCTGAAAACTGAAGACACCTATACTGTCAGTTTTAGATGACAGTTTTTAACATGTTATTTACTTTGTTGAACTTTGGATTCATTTCCACATCTTTGCTGTTTGATTTTCATAATGTATTGGCCTTGTACCCTATGGCTTAAAGCTCCCAGTTTAAAACATACTTATAGATTATTCTCTTTTTGCAATCTCAGTAGACCATTCATCAACGGCAATTTCTTTTCAGAGTTATGAATGGTAATATTTATATCAATAATCTATCAAACAGAATTCTATACTAAATCCATTGAAAATTATTTGATATCCAACAGACTTGTGTGAGGAGAATTACCAAATCTATCCTGAATTTTCAAAATGAATTTGCTGCATGGTAGACAAGACAAATGTTGATAACTAAATAAACTTATCGGATGGTCAGAACAATGTCTTATGGGATCTTCAAGAGCAGGAATGAGACATTGTCCACCATTATCATTTTTGACATATTACTTTCATCTTAATTTCAGTTGCTTTTTCATCGCAACTTCTCATAACTGTACATTGTTTTTAACAAAAGTTAGAGTGATTTTCTCTCTTTGTCATCAGAATTATTTGTAAAATCTATTCCAGCTTCAATTTATCACATCACTCATTTTGATATTGTTGCTGGATTGTTGCTTTAAAATTAAAGTGAGGACCGTCCATGCAGTGGTGAAGAACCACATCCTCTGCAACTTATTTTATACAGGATATAGTAGATCTAGAGGAGTAAACCTCAGAAATAAATTCTCCACAACCCAAGATGTTAACTCTGTTGATGGGTGAATAATTACTGTGTGATGAGGTTGTTAACAGCGCCTGATAAGATGTCACACTTATCAGAAATCAACCTTATCCAGAGTTCAGATCAATTTTGGATGGACATCTTAAACCCATGTATAAATCTCCTAGTTCCATAGAAATTCTTGACTATTATTATATTTATAGATAATCAAATGAGAGCTGCTTATCTCAGAGATTATGTATTAGCAGGGAGTGTTCATCTCTCCGTATATAACAGAGTTGTGTCATTTAACTCTTGGACTCATTGGCTCACAATTGTTGGGGCCACAGTGGGTCATATGAGGAAAATGAGGCAAAGCAAAGTTACTCTATTTTTACAAAATGCTAGTGGTCTCCGAAGTTATTCTTGTCTACAAAGAGATGTTATGTCTTTGCTACCTGTTGGCAAGAGACATGGAGAGTGGGCAAGAGTGTTTTGGAACATGGTCAGTGTCACTTGATTTTGGATGGATTGTACAGAAGCTGTCACTGCTTGTTTACAGCAGACTCAGAATTTCATCGCAATTTAGGTGTAAGGGTTATAGCATATTGGCTAATGCTGAATGACGGAAGAACTATTTTTAGTAGCTACTTGTGATATTCTCTGTATTGGCACTGATGATTCCAGGGTTTGCATAGCTTCTTGTGAAGGCACACATATGTCATTTGAGTCTTGGAAACTTTGGTATAGATTATGTTGATGAGTGAGGCAGGAGATTCTCAAGCTATCTTTGTTTAAAAAGCCTTGTTACAATCACCATCTGCTTTTTAAAAAAAGAGCTATTAGACCTTAATCCATCCTTACTTGCAAACAGTACACCAGCTGGATCATTTTCTTGCTGATAGAAGTCTTTTTGTCAATTTACCGATGCTTGAGTGGCTGAGCCTCTGCTCAATAGTGATTACCAGGCTGTCAAGCAAAAACTATGTATGATGTGTCATCTCAAGAAGATGTTTACATCTAGGCACTGTCTTCCACATCTCAATTACATGTCACTAGCGGATAAAGATACTTTGGCTTCTTGCTGCAATTATATGCTAAATGGAAAAGATTGTGAAATCAAACTGCTATTACCGGGTTGCCAGTGCATTTCAAAAAGCTTCAGTTGAAACCTAATCAGAGCAGCATTTTAAACTTTAAAAAGAAGTGTTTTAATTTCCATGCAGATAACTTTTGAAGCAAAGAAAGCAGTGTACATGGGTTTGATCCTGTTATAAGATATATATGGTTCTTGTATAGTTCTTGTTAAGAAATGGGTAGCATTAAGATGTTGGAGACAAAGGATTTTGCTTCCATGTGGTTTGATGTTAGCGTTGACGTCACTGGAATGTTGAAGGTAGGAATATCTCCCATATATGAAGAGAATGCCTACCCAGTATGAGCATAGACGTGGAGATGAAACAAAGTAAATAGGACACATAAGTAAACAAATGAAACGTACATTTAATACTTTTTATAAGGGTTATCGTTGGAAGTTTTCAATATCTAGCAAAAAGAAAGGTTTTGTATTTAATTCTTAATTAAAAGTATAAGGGACACTGCAAGGTGAAAATTATTATATGGGCTAAAGCATAGAGATTTTGTGAAGAATGCTAGCATCAATTTCATCTATTTCATGCCAGATGTGTTCAAGCTTTGTGTAGTGTCCAACAAACATTAGACTTGTTCTCATTGTATCAGTACTGAAGACCTGCTGAACTACCTGAAAGTTCTGCTAATAGATGATTCTGCTTAGGCCATATATGGCGAATGTAATCAGAAAGACTACCAGCTGGGTTCCTGCACCACCTCCCCCTTGAGTTCAACTATGAATGAAGTCTAATGAAAGCTTTAAAGAAAGCAAACTGAGGGAAAAAATCTTGGACTAAAATGTTGGTAGACCTGGGGACTGGGCATATTAATGAAAGTTTGCTATAGATAGTTTTGGTATTTTGATGCTGTGATCCCAGGCCACTTTCAATGACCTTGGCCTATTCCCTGTGCTAAGAGAGGGTGTATGATTAACATACTAGCTAATTGGTTAATCAAAATTTACATTGAGAAAATGATATAGTTTATCATGTTTTAATTTTGTTTTGTTCTGACAGTATTAAAATGTCTAAAAGATAGGGCATCAGAAAAGTGAAAACAAAAAAAAATCATGGTCACAAAAAGCTGATATTCTATGCTTCTACTTGAAAAGACATAAAACCAATATTTTTAATGTATTCTCGTAACTGACCGAGCCTGCTGAAACATGAGAATTACAAAAGAAGTGAATCTTTGGTATATCCATTTCAATATAATACAATTTTATGTTTCATAGATTGAAATCCCATTATTCTAACAAGGATGTGACATACATGTGAGTACATCCTCCCCATCTGTACATATATTATTGTATTTACTGATGTTTATTCATATAGTGAAGATAAACGTCTGATATTGTTTGGGTTAAGAAATGATTGATGATATATTATGTATGATATATAATGCTTAGATTAGCCCATATTCATTCTTCCATCATTGGTTTATATTCACATATTTTCCTCTATGTCTTCATATATGTACATATACAAAAATTGAAGAATGTGTTTTAGAATTTCATGGTGATGTATGCATGTATCTATTATGCTTATGCATAAAAATGTATATATTTATATGAGTGCATAGCTAAATAAACATGAGTTTGATTATATTCAGATATTTAAGAGATATTATATGTATTTGTAAGTATGTAAATAGATTCCTTTGTATAAATCAACGTGAACTTCAAGTGCTATGCATGTATATCTATTTAGAAATGTTTACATATGTGAGATTTTGCATGAGTCAATATGAATGATTTCCTCTGGTGTCTATTTTTGTAATTCATATTCATGCAGTATTGACTTCCAAAATTTAATCAATGTGACCCCTTACCTATAGATGGAACATATATGAGTGAAAAGATTGTCTTGAGCAATCGTTTATCAAGCAGTCACAAGTTCATGGTACAATGCTCAAAACAATGTCTTCTGTTGGGCCTAGAAATTGCTTTTACATTCAAGTGTACTGTTCATGTTTCTGTGTATATAGCTAAAATGATTCTATGACTATAAATTGCTGCTTTTAGATTGATATCCAAATCTTTGTTACTCTTTGTAGCAGGAATTAGATGAATCTTTTGATACACTGCCATTTTGAGCCTGGCAGTTACTTGTGTATTCTAGTGCTTTTTTTTTAGTTTTTATATGCATTTCCAAGACCTACTATTCTTGCTTACTCTCTCCAGACTAGTATCCAATTTTCCGCTAATTTCTTCAGTCATGGTATTCTAGATGGTCTAATTTTTCAGTAATATTTAAAAGTTACACCATGTAACAACTGAAGAGGGAAGGACTGGAAACAAAGATTATAACAATTCTCCAAAGATGAAAATACAGTCTAGTGCTGACATAAGAGATTTTTTACTTAATGCACAAGTATGACAGTATAATTTGAAATAATATACAAAAATAGTGTTTGCATTACAAGATGATAAAAATGAAATGATTTTATAAATTCATTTTAAAACTTTGATAGAACCAAGACAAAATTACCTATTAAAAAGTTGGTATCTTAGAGCTTATAGACATGAAACCAACAGTTACAAATTAGGGCTCACATAGCACATTAGATTAGTAAAGATATAAATTTAAGTATGCACACTTTGATTATCAAGTTGTACAAACCTTCATTTTAGTTCATTACTTCAACACTGAATGGATTGCGCTTTTTACAGTTTTCTGCATGGCAAAAAAGCATCTGAAGAAGCCGATTGAAAAATGATGAAATGCTTAAAGCCTTATCTTAATAATAACAAGAGTTTGAGACGTAACACACCTTTTTCTTAATCTTTTGCGTCCACAGTTCCAAAAAATTTCATTGAAGTTCATGGGAACTTTCAGAGATAACACATGGATAGCCATTTTCATAAGTTGGGATGCCTGTTATAGGATAAGGGTTGAAAGGTTTAAAATTGTTATCTCCCCCTAAGCTACCAGTCTGCAATAGTCATCATACCAAACTGTGAACAAGAGATGTCTAGCAAGTTAAAAAGTACAACTAGAATTTAATCCCCTCCATGGTACCCAGGAGTGAATTTTGGGGTCTTGGCTCATAGACTAAATATATGATAATGTTTTTATTGGTGCATCATCGGAAAATAATCTAGCTTTTTAAAAAAATTCTCTGCCCTGGGAAAATTTTGAAAAAAGACATGGGAATGAAAATATAAGCAGAAGTAAAAGAATATAATAGAAGTCAACTTTGATTGTGAAACATTATTGTTTCAATCAATCTGTTCATTTCCACTCCATTTCTTGTGAATAGCAGCCAGAAGTCAAATGAACTTACTTTGCTTCAACCAAAGCTAGCAAGGTTTGGAAATTTGTGCTGAATATTGATTAAGTTGCAGAGTAAAAAGATTCAACTAAATTGGGTAGCAAGTTCTCATGCACTTTTTTCTATTTTTTGTTCATGTTTCTACTTATATATACTTCTGCTTTCTTTCTGATCACTTTCCTTTAATTCTTCCTACCTTCTTTTTGATATCTTCTATTTTTTCCTTCCTTTTCACCTATTTTTGTTTTTCTTCCTTTATCTTTAGTTAACATTTTTTCATGTTTCCTGACTTAATTTTTTCTATTTTCTTTCCTTTCTTCCTTCTTTTCTTGAAATATAAAGGAAAAAAGAACAGAAACTGAAAAAATAAAAGTGAGGAAAGAAATGAAGAGAGAAGACTTACACTCTGTCAAAATAGTTAAAAATAGTTAACTATGAATTTTAAAATCAGTTTTAATTGAGGTAGTGCCAAGTAAACTGATTGAAAGTTTTATAATAATAGTGCTTTGTTTTGGTACCAATTTAGGCTCTATTTCTCTTGATGATTTTTTTAAGTTGGAATAAGCATTTTTGGCATTATTTTAAAAACGGGTGCATAACATTTTATATAGTCAATATTGTCTATCGGAAAGTAGGATTTATCATTTTGAGGGGAGAATTTTGGCAACGGGGCTAAATCATCTGAAAACCATCTACATCAAGATGAAATTGTTGCCAATTTTTCAATGAACTTTATTTGTGGCCACTTTAAAACTCAAAATTGAAAACATTTCTTCTAATCATGACCATCAATTATATATATAGAAACTGATTATCATTACACTTGTCAAACTTTAATAAATTCACCTTCAAATGATGATGAAATCATCAATTTTCCCTAAATTATTCATCATCATCATCATCGTCATCATCATCATCAGCAGCAGCAGTAGCAGTAGTAGTAGTAGTAGTAGTAGTAGTAGTAGTCATCTATTATTGGTCATTCGACATAAAACCTTCCCCAGGATTTGCCAGATCTCTCTATTGTGGGCATTGCTGAGCCAATACTCTCTGAACCTGTCCAGTTGGTCTTGTTATCTCATATTTTGCAGGCCTTGGTTTCACATTTGATCTCTGGGGATCCATGATGTGAATCGCGATGTCCAGTGGTTGCTGCCATTCTTGCAACATGACATGGATTCTATGAGTTAGACTCCTATTTTTTCCCTAATATACTATGCTGTCTTGTGATCTCTCCATGTGAAGTTGAGCATGTTTCTCCCCTGTAAACATTGCAATTCTCAGTCTCTTGGTTAGGTTCCATGTTTCAGCTTGTTAGGTGACTGTCGCGAGGATGCATGGGTTATATGCCCTTCTTTTTAGAACTAATGAGATTTTCTTACTCTACTGAAGGCTTGCCATCCTAGAATGATTTTTCACTTGATTTCTTTTTCTTTTGAGAATTTCATGGAGATTCGTTGTTTTAGGTAGATATAGTGGTCTACTTACTCCAGCTTCAAGTTTTCAATTTTGATCATTGGATGTGTTTATATCCAACATGTTTGTTGTACATGACCTTTGTTTTGCTGAAATTCATGTATAAGCCAACTTTCTTACTTTCTTCAATCAATTCGTCTAGCATTAGTTTAGGAGATTGCAAAGGTTTTCTGCAAAAAGGATGATGTCATCTGCAAATCTGAGGTTACTTAAGTATTCACTGTCTATTCTGATTTCTTTGTTTTCCAAGTCTAGGTTTCAGAAGATCATCTGGAGGCAGGCTGTGAAGAGTTTGGCTGAGCTGGTATTTCCTTGTTTTATTTTCTTTTTGAGCTTTATGTAGTTTTATGTAGCCAGATAAATAAACTGCCATGTCAGTAGTTATGCTGCAAGACTCTGACATATACAGGATATACGCCCTGTAGGGTGATACCATCACTGACCTTCATCAAGTCGATAAATGCTACAATGAGTGGTATCTTATAATCAGCTGCTTTTTATTTTAGTTGATTTCCTGAATGGAAATTGTCAATGGTTGATAAGCTTTCTCTGAATCCAGTCTGTTCTTTTGGTTGGTTTTCATCTAATGTTTTGGTGATTCAGTTGGCGATCACTATGGTAAAAAAGTTTTAGATGTAGTTAAGTAGGTTTATTGGCCTGTAGTTGTAGTAGATCTTTCAGGTTTCCTTTCTTATGTAAGAGCATTTTATCGAATTCTTGTTTATTTGGTCTCTTTCTGTTGGTAGGTCTCAATTTTCTTTCAACATCAAGTGTAATCAGATCATGCTGTACAAGCTCAAGACTGATGCATACACTGATTGCAGGGAAGAGATAACTGACAACACTATCATCAGTTTTGAAAGTTTGTGCACAGAATAGAAGAACCCACAATTCAAGTTCTGGTTCCTTGTTTATAGGATGTAGCTGACCATTTTTATAAGGCCTTTAAAGAATATAGCTTCCAGACTAAACTAACATAGCTCAGCTCAGAAATCTCTCCCAAGAGAAACATGGCCACAAGGATTGCACAAGGATTATACAGTAATACAGCTTGAAGGCAAAAACGATGTCTCTAACTTGAAATCTATCAGTTGTATCATGGAGATCTTTGTGCTCATCAATGAAAAAAGATTGCAGAAAAAATTATCAGCTAAATATTTTTTCTCTTGACAATATGAAACTAATGATAACTAGGTTAGAAAAGTTGTTTTCATTCGCAACCCTATATACTGGTAGAAAAAGCACAGGGAAATTTTAACCTGATTTCCACACACATTTTAAAATTCCACCTGAAATATTTTGATGGGCTGATTTGAATAGAAATTAATATTAAATTTTGAGTGAATTTTCCAATTGGATGTATTTTGTAAGAAAATTTCATGGAAATTTGTCTTTTCTTCAAGTATACCCCATCCTTAAATGTTGTAATAACTCAATGAAATATGTCATTAGCCCGACCATATTACAGTTATATGAAGATAATACTCTAGAGAAACTAAATCAGTTGGAATTTTATTCAATCCTACAGTCTGATTTTTTTTAAATCACCTCTAAATAGGAGAAAATAAATGCCAAATATGTTATATTTCCTGTAAGGAAAGTTTTTTGTTGTTTATTTTATCAAAGCACAATGTAAATTTTTTTGAGCAATAAAATATTTGCTGGAATTATTATCATCAAATTATTAATTTTTTGGCTACTGCATGAATTATGAAATTTGATTAACATAAAAAATCATCTTCTACTTATCAATAAATATAAAGTTTCACAAATTCTTGGTGGCCTATTTCTTTTTAAAGAATTAGATTATTTCTGCTTTAATTACAGATGTTACCATGATTTGTATACGGTAGCCAGTAATTGACTATCTTTCTTTGCTTGCTACCTTGTTGAACAAGTGTTCAACATATCATATTTGACCATTCCAGTCAGCCAATACCAGACACACTTTGTGGTAGTAGGAGGTTTAAATCACATTAAATTACGAAAGATCAAAGCTGACCTCTTCTTCTATTGTGACCCCTTCAAGTAAATAAACGCATTTTTCAATATATCCCCAGAAATAAGTAAGCAATATTTTTGCATAATCCAGTCAATTATTCATTAAATAAACTATTTTTTCTTATTTGAATTTCTTTAAAGTTAAGTCTATTTTTGAAAAATTCAAAAAAATTAATTTCTAGTCTTTAAAAGCTTTCAAAAATTGGTTATAACTTTCTTTGTTGATGAAATATAAAAACTATGAAACTAAAAACTAATGGACAAATAATGAGGCTTTTTATGAATTTGGTTTATAGACAACTTGGAAAAAATATAGAAAATAATACCTCTCCAGTCTATAGATTGTGGTGGACATTTTATTTGTTATCAAGCACACCTGATACAACTAAAAAAACTGTTGAGAAAGTTTGTCAAAGATAAATAACAGATGAATACGGGCATCTTAAGGATTTGCCTGCCATCTTGGAAAAGTAAAAAGAGGAAACCTCAGGACTTTTAATATGTTGTACCTGATCATATCTGGGAGCTATTCTAAAAAATTCAGGTCCCTTGTATTTTTTATGAAAAAGTCACTATTTTCTTCAAATTAACGTCATAGAAGTCATAGTGACATCTTGGAGACAATGGATAATTGAAAATTTACTCAGTAACGTAGATCATATTACTATACACCATTGTACTAGGTTTTAGCCCCATATCTGAACAACTGACAACTTGTGGCAGGAAAAGTGTACTCCTCCATAGTACCGCAAAGGTTCAAGATCCCTGATCTCAATGATAGGCTTACAAAAGATAATTATTTCCTGGAAAACTCTAAAACTTTCAGGAACTGCATCCAACTGTTCCAGATACTACATGTGTAGGTCTATATAGCAATAATATAAATATTTCTCTACCTTTTGGGGTTGAACATAAACTATGAATAAAGGTCCTTACAGAATTCAGCCCCATGACTATCTTGAAATTTCCATGAGGATTAAGGAAACAGTGTCATTTATAAGGGCTAGCTCTTTAAGTACGGCTTTATGATGGATTATCCTGGATAATGGCAAATGTTGTGGCATGAATAAAAGTGTTTATTTCAACAGTCAAAAAAACTGATTGCTATCAACTTGATATTTTCAGAGGTTACTGACCTCGCAAAATTCTTAGTCACTGTTGTGTCATTCAATTCAGAGTTTCAACCACTAAACTATTATTTTAATTACAGAAAAGAGGGGAAAAATTATCAAGTTTTGTCCAAAGACAATTCAAGGTGAATTATTCAAATAACCATAGTCAAGGATTAAATAGTAAATCAAAATCACAAAAAAAAAGTTTTTCAATAAACAACGAAATGTCAATAAAATAAAATGTTTTTTACTTTGATGTTTTTTGCTTGATATTTCTACTTGAAAAGATTGAAATGGAAAGAATTTCCATTTTTGTAACAATTTTTTTTTTCTTATCCGAAGGAAGATTTCTTAAATGGACAAATAAAATCTTAATCACTTAATAAACAAGAAAATCGATGAATAGATTGATACTATTCTGTTTGATTCAAATTGAAATTGACTGAGACCATAAACCAGTATATCATTTACATTACATGACTTACTTTTTGTAATAGAATTATCATGGATAAATCAAAAGTGAACTGTATCACTTGTCGATGAAAATACCTTAGGTTTTTCAATAAAACTTCAAGGAGAATAATGTGAGCTTTCCTCTCACCAATTGTAGTCAGTCAGATGAAGAAGAAAATATAAGGGAGAAACCAGATATTCTTCAAGACAATTTTGAAAAATATAAAAAGCTGTATCCTAAGAGGAGGTAAAAAAGTATGATATTGCAAACTATATCTCGGATGGTCCAAATGATATAGGAATCATAACTTAAGTGAGAAAATTGAAGGAATCAACATACATTACCCTGTTGGGTATAAGCATAAGTCTGGCGAGAGTAGATTTCAGGGCGCTGTGGTTTTCTTTGCTTGGAGGGAAGGAAAATGGACAGCATGCCAATGTATAATATGGAATCACCTCTGTTACATATGAGTGGCTCACATTGTTGGGGATGGGCCAAACCAGTCAATATAGTAGCTACCATTTCATTTCAGTTCATTAATTTATTTACTTTATAAATTAGATCTTTTTTTTTCTTCATGGATATGCACCTAGATTAGCCTAAACATTGCGTAACAAAAAAAGCAGCATAAAGAATGAATTCTGTCTTCTCAAAGTTATACAACCAAAAACATCCTGTATTTGAATGAATTGTTATTGGTATCATTTTGCAGTTCTATATTTTAATCAAATAAGTTTTGAAGCATAATCACCAAGTTGTATGTGAACTTCATAATGAATTGAAAATGTCCAAAATAATAAAATATATAATACTTCATCAACTTAATTTCTTTTGTGAAAGAAATTGATTTCCCTGAAATTTACTCAATGTTTTAAAAAACTATCAACAGTTTTCTTGGATTATATGATTATATATTTATACTTAATTTTCCTAAATTTTTCCATTTGATGAAATAATTATTTTTCAAAAATTTTACTTCCTATTATTCACCAGATTTTTCATCAAATTACCCCAGAAAATCATCCGTTCAAAATTAATGACAAACTTTATAAAAAAAAAATGAATAATATGATTAAAAGTATAAATTACATTTATTGTGGTCAATCACTGACTACAGAGTAATACCAAAGTGAATCTTGTACTACCAAAGATATGACTCATTATGAAAGAAAAAAACAACAGAGGAATGAAGGATGTGAATGATGGGATAGGAAATATATACTGAGTAGGCTATATGAATGCAATAGATGAATTCTAATTGTCAAGAATTGACCCCCTAGCATACATTTCAAAGTTATTAAACCTATGTCTGGATAAATTCCAAGTTAAAAAAAAGGCTTCAACTCACTGATACCAGATTAGAGACCATCTATATAACCAGCATTTTCAAGTCTTATTGTACGTGAATATAACAAAAAACTCTTCTGTTTTCATTACATTGCGAAAAAGTGAACCAATCCTGTTCTAGAAACACTTTATGAAAAACCATTTTTTAAGGATTAAATCATTAAAAAGATCAATATTGGGGAATATTTTCCAAGATGAGAGAGAGAGAGAACAGGAAATATATAAATATTTGTGCATGTGTGTATTTTCATAGAAAGATAGTATATGCAAAATATAGACTGATATAAAAGAAAAATGGAGCATAATCTCAATGATATACACAAAAATATTAAACATACATAGGTGAGTTTTGTATATACATCATCATCATCATAATCAGTCTTTTAACGTCCGTCGTTGGACATAGACCTTTCCCAGGATTTGCCACACTTCCTTATCATGGGCGTCACGGAGCCAGTACTTCCTGAACTTGTCTAGCTTGTCTCTCCATCTAACATTTTGCCGGCCTCGGTTGCGCATGTGGTCTCGGGGGATCCATGTCGTGAGTCGCGATGTCCATCGATTGTCAGCCATTCTTGCGACATGGCCAGCCCACCGCCATTTGAGATTTTTTATGGATTCTATGATGTCTCTAACTCTTGTCTTTTCTCGAATGTATTGTGCTGTCTTGTGGTCTCTTCATGTGAGGCCCAGCATTATTCTTTCATGTGCACGTTGCATGGTTCTCAATTTACTCTTGGTTAAGTTCCATGTTTCGGCTCCATAAGTGACTATTGGGAGGATGCATTGGTTATACACCCTTCCCTTTAGGATTAATGGGATCTCATTATTTTTGAAGGTTGAGCTAGCTCTGCCAAAGGCTTGCCATCCTAGTGTGATTCTTCACTTGATTTCTTCTTCTTTTGAGGGTCTCATGGAGATTCGTTGTCCGAGGTAGATGTAGTGGTCTATTTCTTCCAGTTGTGTGTCCTCGATTTCGATCTTAGTGTTTTTATCTCCAATGTGGTTGTTGCACATGATCTTCATTTTGCTGAAGTTCATGTGTAGGCCGACTTTCTCGCTCTCTTCATTTAGTTCATCTATCATTAGTTGGAGGTCGTGTAGGTTCTCTGCGAAAAGGGCTATGTCGTCTGCAAATCTAAGGTTGCTCAGATACTCGCCGTCTCTCTTAATTCCTTTACTCTCTCAGTCTAGCCTTCTGAAGATCATCTCGAGGCAGGCTGTGAAGATGGAATCATGGTTAAAAATTTGAAAAAACATGATGATAAACGCTCTTATACTTTTGACTTAATACTATATGTTTGCAGTTTCAAGAGAATATATTGCAAGTATATAAACCAATAATCATTACACATAAAGGCATATCATCTACTTATATATCCTATTTAATAAAATAAGGCATTATGATTCAAATGAAAATATACAAAACGCAGTCACAAATTTAAAAGAATATAAAGAAAGAAATAGCATACTGTGAAAGACTTTTTTCAAAGATAATTCACCACAAACACGAAAACCATAAAAAATTGAATATTGCCCTTGGAACTAAATGTATGTAGAGAAATATGGTATAGGCAAGGTCTGAACTATCAAACCAGTGGAAGAAAAAACTCATTTTTTTCAATGAATTTAGGATTTAAATCTTTATAAGTCCATTTTACCACTTGAATTCTTTTCAAGAACCTTATTTGGGAAATTTAAGCAATTATCACTATTGTTTCCCAGGCAACCCCAAAATATAAACATTCATAAATAGAAAACTCACAAACTATCAAGAATTCTCTACCTTCTCATCTCTTTTACTATTCTTATATTTGTTACAATTTCTCCAAGCTTTTCAATAACTCTTCCTTTCTGCAGTCAGTGCTACAATCAGTCCTCATTCATGCACTCCACTCAGTTATCAGAATCAGAAAATCTATATACTAGTAGTAGCATGCACATCTCTGTATCACATTATGGATGCTGTAATTACCCTACTTTCAACATATTACACTTTATTATTGCTGCACACTGATAGGTTCACTAGACTTTGTTTGAATCTATCTTAGAAGAAACTCTGGTATTTCCGATATTGTTATCAGATCTATATCTTTAAATTGATATGAGAGTAAGACTGCAGAAAAAGTTTTTGGAATCATTCTTAATGAATATTGTGTAATTCCTTTTTGCCACACCCATTTTTACAATATAAGAAAAGGGAAATTGAGGGAACAGAAAACTGTTATATGGAAAATTTAGAGAAGTGTTTATTTGCACTGAAAGAAAAGAACAAAATAGAACTGCTCAAATTTCTGTTCTAGACTTTGATAAAATGATTTTTTTTCTATTTGAAGGAAGATGATTTTCACCTTTAATTTGAAGGCATTAAATACACAAGTCAATTTCTCTTAAAAAATATCCCCTTATCAATATGTTTTACACTCCTGAATTTTTTGTTTTATATATTAATTGTTGAAAAATCTGATTTTCTTGGGACTAAAAATAAATCATATTTATCATTTTCCAAGAATCTAATTATAAATTCAAAGCCTATGAGATACATTGAAAACTGAAACGCAATTAAAAGAAACACAGTTTTTATGCTTCTAAAATCATTTCTTTTATCTCCTCATGCATAAACTATCAAAATCACATTCATTTTTTCATGAAGTTCTATAACAATTTTACTACATTTCATAGATTTTCAATCAAATATTTCAAGAAAAATGGCCAAATATTTGATTATCTCAAAGTTGTGAATATTAGATTGTATGTATGAATAGATTAGATAGAGTCAAAATTGATAATATTTTTTTAGAGAGTCTAATATACAGTACGCATATATTTCAACTATCAAAAGCACTAATAAACTCCTGAAACATGAAAACTAATGTAAAAACATTGCATGTAGGAATTTTCATAAGAGAAAATAGAATTATTTTCATATAAAGGATAAAGGTATTTAGTAGTGTTAATGCTTTATTTTTTTTTTCTTTTACTAAAGACAAAAGTAGCTCTAGTTGCACAACAGTTAAATTTATAAAGAATTTATTTACATTCCTTTATATTATCTATAACTTGAAATTATTATTTTTCATAACAGTTTAAAAACCTGTATCTTGAATACAGATTATCTTATGTTTTATGTTTGATAAAATTAGATTATATATCATTATCCCAAACTTGCTCTCACCTATCTCCTGAAAGACCATGCACATATTTCTTAATTTCAATTTCTGTTTGACACAAACAAAACTATCCAAGTATGAAAACAACCTATATTACAATAATTTCATACACAAATATAAGTTTATATTATTTCTATTTAGATATTTTCATGAAAAAAGTACTGAAACTTGCTCTGAATTCAATTGAATCAAATATACCTGGTCTCTTTATATCAGTGTGAGAAAAAGATAAATAAAGAAAAAGGTTATTCTATAATCTGTAAAGACAACAAGTAGATCTCTTATATCTATCTTATTATTATATACAATCTCTCCTATTTCATGCTGAATAAGTTGCCATGTTAAATGTGAATGAGAAAAATAGGAACTAATGGTCCTCTCAAAAGTTATCATAATCAAGGTAAGGTGCTAAATCATTTTCCATGTGGATTTTTTATTTTATAGAATTACTTGGAACAATGATTGGTCCAAGGGTTATCAATTTTTTTTTCCCTTCTAATTCATCAGATTGATTAGTGAATAACATTTTTGATTCCATAATAAAAAACATCATGCTACTGAAATAGCAAAAGTAGGAAAAAATTAAATTATGTAACACTTTACATACATTCGGCATACAAAAATTGATATAAAAAGCATTAGTGAATAAAAATGTGATATAACTTGAACTTCGAAATTATTTGGCACAATTATGCTATTGACATTTTAGAATCCATTGCTTTCTGCTCAAAATCCTTCAGGCTCATGTTAAGATGAATTATTTATGTGTTATAGAAATGTTTTTACACATTGCAAATCTAGTGGGTTTAAATGAATTTTCAGTGTATTCTTTTTCACAAAGAGATTTGAATTATGTAGTCCTATTACAGTCCGTCATGGGCATCTATTGCCACTTTTCCAGGGAAGGGCAAAAGGATACATTCTAGGAAGTTGGAGTGGAGATAATGGGGGCAGGGAGGCCCAAAAAGATGTATCTAAAAGTCAGTTTCCAAACTGCGACTTGTCCTCATCTGTCATTGTTCATAGTGACTCCTGACAACCCTATAGTGATGAGTTTCCAATTTTCAAACACCCTCATCCTTGATCCAGGGGAGGGCAAATGCCCCGTTTGCATCTCTCAACAGCTGCCCATGTTCCCTACCTTGTAACTTTTTAGACATTAAGTGAAGTTAAATTCAAAAACTATAATTTTCATATTGTAAGATATAACAATCATTTTTCTCTTTTGCATGACTTTTAATTTGAGAATATTATAGTCTACATCATATGCTCACATTAGTATTTATTCATCTTTCCAGTCTGTGATTAGAGAAGTATCATCAAACTACAGTCTTTCTGAATGTTTTTCTGCTATTTTCTTCTCTTCAGTATAGCTGTTTTTCATGCTACTTCCCATTTGTCTTCTTGAGTTCTCTCCCTTTAGCACATATACTCAATCCACTCATCTCATAATTAATCCTTTAGTAATCACTTTTGGCTTTGTTCTTCTTTTCTGTATTTTTTTTTCTGCTAGAAAATAGACACACAATAATCTGTTCAATGATTCTGTTTTTTCTGTGTATAATCAATTTAATATAAATCAAAGACCAATCACAGAATCTGTTATGATGGCCATGACATGAAAATACTCTCGCTCTTTTGAAAGCTTTAACTATAAAAGTATCAGCTAAAAGGAATGACCTCTTCTTATGAGGTATGTCAGAAATTTGAAATAAAAATTGAGACAGCAATCTTTTCCTTCCTCTTCAAACAGTTCAGTTAATTTTTGTTAGTGCGAATTATATAACTGCTTCAAAATTAGATAAACTTCTTTAAATTAATGTGTAATACTAAATAAGTTGCTGATAACCAACCCTATCAAGCAAGTTTAGCTCAAACTGAACCCTTCACTTAATTGAAAAATCATTTTCCTGAAACACAAAATTTGGAGATTGGAGATTATGAAGATAATATAAAAGATATTTTTTCAACATTGGGGGTCAATATTGAAGGGAAAGTTTATTTTACTTTTAGGGGTCAAAATGTGAGCAAAGATTTTTTTTTCAATTTTAGGGGGCTAAATAGAGGGAAATTTTTTTCATCTTTTAGGGATGAAATAGACAGAATTTTTTTTTCATGTTTAGGGGTCAAAATCTGAGGGGAATTTTTTTCTTTCATCTTCGAGTTTCCCACTTTGAAGGGTCATAATGGAAGGGATCTTTTTCTGTATTAGGGTTCAAAATCAAGGGGAAGGAATTTTTTTCTCCTCTACAGTCCTATAGGGGGAACTTTTTTCCTTTTTATGGGGTCAAAATTCCTTTTACACTTTTGAAGAAGAAATCTGGATGGATCATAATCAAGGGAGGAAGTTCCTTCATTTTCAGGGGTCAAATTCAAGCAGAAACATTTTTTCACTTCAACGTGTGTAAAGCATGGAAAATTTTTCCTTGGATTTATTTATTTATTTTATAGTGGTTTAAAGCAAGGGGAAACAGTGTTGTTATAATTACAGTTACATTCCCACCTCTGGCAATGCTAGTCTACAATAAAATATTGTAAGTTTTAACAGAACCATAATGTTCCAATGACATTTTTACCAACAATTTTCACATAACCGTTATCCTTTCAAATTTCAATTACTCAGTATCTTTTATACCTATTTTAAAGTCATATAGCTTGAGTAATGAACATGTATCTAAAGATGCCTCTCTCATTGGTGCAAAAATTAACAACAGGATACTTTCTTCAAAACTCAAATAATTCAGTTGCCAATGTCATTACCCCTCGATTCAAACATAATTTGATCCAGAAAATACAAAGCACATGAAGAGTATACAATCCTGGAAGCTAAATTTAGCCTATTCTTAATACTGGCCATCTAAAATTTCTGGGGTTGGAGAACTTGAAATAATTATACAGAATTAATTTGTTCAATATGCCAGTCAAAGGATCTTATTTAACTGGTGTAAATGGATCTTTGAGTTCATGATTTACAGAGATTGCTTGCTCAGATTCATTCAATGAAAACCAATAAACAGTAACATTTCCTTTCTTTAAGGTAAGGGTTGCAGCATTACATAGTGTAATTTCAGAATTTGAATTTATTGTCTTAAACTCCTCACCATATACTGTATTTGTGCTCATATTTTTTTCTTGAAAGCTTATATCTAAAAACACTTTTTAAAAAATATATAGGATGACCCCAATCGAATCAGTACAACCACCCAAAAATTCAATTCATTCTTTTCATTTTGTTTTTAGTCAATTTACTAAATCATAAATTTATGGGTTTAGTAAGACTTTTACAAATTGAGTTTATCCTAAAGTGGCCAATAACCGCTCCTAATATGGTAATTGAAATCAATCCATGTATTAGAAACCATCAACCAAAATTATCATCAAAACTGTCAACATAGGTCTCTTCAGTTTTCAAGTTTGTCTGGCTAACTGTCTATGTATGTATGTATGCATGCATGAGGTGTACTGGCTGCACCGATGGGGCTAGAAGGTTGCAAATTCAAATATTTACTCCTTATCATGTCTAGAAATCTTTGACAATGTTACTTTTGTTAGCTAGGATGTAGTCTATTTGAAAGGAAAGGCCCCTTGACCAGATTACATCACCATCAACCTACTCTAAAAAGCTGGTAAAATCATCACTAGCCATTTTATTCAACTTATGCCCAAAACAAAGTAAAATCCCAGAAGATTGGAATACTGCAATCATAATGCTATTACATAAAAAAAAGGAAATCTGCAAGACTTAAATAACTACTGACTAATGAGTCTACTTAACTGCATCTACAAACTTCCCACCAAAATTATCACCAACCAAATCACAAAAAACACTAGATGAAAACCAACCGTGGGAACATGCTGGCTTTAGAAGAAGCTACTCAACCATGGACCATCTCCATTCGATAAACTAACTGAAAGAGAAAACAGCAGAATATAAAATGCCACTAGCGATGACATCCATAGACTTCATGAAGGCCTTTGACTCAGTAGAAATTCCCAATGTGATTGATGTTATCACCTGACAAGGTGTAGACCCCCTATACGTCAGAGTATTCCATCAAATATACCATCACAATAGATCTTTTATCAGGTTACATGAAGACTTAGAGCCCTTTCAGCTCCAAGAAAGGGGTAAGACAAGGTGATACCAGTTTACCCAAACTCTTCAGTCTGATCAGAAACCTACACTGGGTAAATAAAAGAATCTGAATAGGCAGTGAATACCGGAGTAACCTCAGATTTGCAGAGGACATCGTCCTTTTTGCAGAGAAATTCCCCAACCTCCAACTAATGCTAGACGAAGAAAGCAAGAAAGTTGTCTTTCACATGAACTTCAGCAAAACAGAGATCATGTACAACTAATATGTCAGAAATAAACGTACTGTGATCAAAATTGGAAACTTGACAAAGTAGACCACTACGTATACCTAGGATGAGTCTCCATGACATTCTCAAAAAAAAAGAAATCAAGCAGAAAATCACTCTGGGGTGGCAAGCCTTTGGTAGAGCAAGCTAAATTATCAATAACGAGAAAATCCCATTTAACCTAAAAAGAAGTGTATACAACCATTGCATCCTCCCGATAGTCAGCTATGGAGTTGAAACATAGAACCTAACTAGGAGACTGACCTCTAAAACTGGGAACCATACAATGTGCACATGAGAGAATTGTGCTCAACATCACATGGAGAGACCACAAAACAGCACAGAATATTTGGGGAAAAACAGGAGTCTGAGAAATCATGGAAACCATTAGGAAATTCAAATGGTAATGGGTTGACCATGTTATAAGAATGGCAGACAACTGATGGACATCATGACTCACAGCATGGATCCCCAGAGACCAAATATGGAAATGAGGCTGCAGAATATAAGCTGGCAAGACAAACTAGACAGGTTCAGGAAATATTGGTACTATTACCACCATGATAGAAGGATGTGGCGAATCCTGGAGAAAGTTCATGTCCAATGATGGAAAATAAAAGACTAATGACAATGATGGTGATATCTAGAAGAAATGTTTTTTGTTTTTTGAAATTCCCCGCCCCAAATAGGTGGATAAATTTACTATGCAAGTTTTTGATAAATTGATCCCTTAGTTTGTATCCAACAGCATTTACGCTTGTTAGTAGAAAATTGAGATTATTTAGTGATCACGGCCCAACAAAAGCTGAAAGAAATAACTTAGTCATTGATCACCCTTTTTTCCAATTTTTTCATTAATTCATCACCCCCAATATGTTAGTCACGTGATAACGTCTGTTGAGTGACTAAACAGACCATTCTTCCTCTTCATCTTATCATTTTTTCAATTCTTAAAAAACCTATGGAGATAATAACCAACTATTATTCGCCAAATTTCAATTTTATCCATTTCTATCAGTAATCAATTAAAATTCATATTTAAAAGATCAAACAAAAGCCAACATAAAAGAAAAAGGGGGAGCTTGTCTGTCTCCTTAACATTGAAGCATAAAGCTATCTTTAGCTTTTAATCATGATTGCCATATATCAAAAAAGATTTTTTTCAATTTCTTCTGAGAAGAGGTTTTTGTTTGAGTCTTATCTGTATAGCACTGTTCATTTCATGATTGGAAAAATCTGTTATTGGGACAACTCTTGAAACAGCCAGATATTTCTTAGGAAATCTCCCCATATGATTGGATGTAAAATGCTATATAAACATTTTGGTACGTTCAAGCTGTCAGTATAACAAAGAAAAAAACAAAATCATATAAAACTAGCAATAACCCAATTCTGAATAAAACATCTCCACTTGTAACAATACCACGTTTTCAAGCTAGAATATCAGCATCATTTATATTATATTTCTCATTACAGAACTTGATATCAACTGATATCAATCAATTTCACTTGGTGAGTGTAGAAAAACCATCCCAGTCCTCACTATGGTTACATGAATGGTATTAGATTTAGAATGCAACTGGCAAATAAATTACAAGGTTGACTGATCTAGTAAGCTTACTACTGTCGCAAAAAAGAGAAACTTTAAACAGGGAAACTTAATGATTTTCCGATTATTTATTTACAGATGTATGAGTAATGAAAATAATTCATTTACACCTAATAAGTAGACAGAGGGCAAAGCTGAACATTGATATCTTATATTGAAATATGTGTGTTGCATGTGTATGCGATAATGGAATCGGCAAGCCAACTTTAAATTCTTTTAGGAAAGGCATGAATCCATCTCTTCTCTCCCTAGCTATGGGATAAATAGGATGGCTCTAGAGCCTTAGGAAGCAATCAGTCTAGGAGGAAGATATCTTGTGATATTACAAGGAGATGCAATTATACATGTAAAAACCAAACTAGAAGTTGTTTTAAACTATTGAGGACTTACCTAACTTAATTTAAAAAAGTTATCCAAATATTTTCAAGAAAAGTGCCTACTGGTAGGATTTGTGGATGAAAACTAAGTAATGGCTTGCAAATATAAAAATGATTTGTGTGAATCTTCAAAAGTGCAATGGGAAAGACAAAGAAACCTTGTAATTGATTGTAGAGGGACTGAGTTCTTTCAAAGGCTAGGCTCTAATACAGCATGGCTGACAGTGATTGTAGAAGAATTCAGTTCTTTTAAGGTCTCAGCTCTATTACAGCATGGCTAACAGTGATTTCAGAGGAATTGAGTTCTTTTCAGGTCCTGGCTCTAATACAGCATGGCTGACAGTTATTGTAGTGAGACTAAGTACTTTCAAGGTCTGAGCTCTAAAAGAGTATGGCTGACTGATTGCAGAGGAATTAAGTTCTTTTGAGGTCTTGGCTCTAATACAACATGGCTGACAGTAATTGTAGAGGAATTGAGTTCTTTCAGGGTCTAGGGTCTGACACAGCATGGCTCACAGTGATTGTAGGGGGAATTGAATTCTTTCAGGGTCTTTACTCTGATAAAGCATGGCTGACAGTAATTGTAGATGAATTGACTTCTTTTAAGGTCTAGGCTCTAATACAGCATGGCTGACAGTGATTTTCAATGGAACAGTTCTTTCAAAGTCTTAGCTCTAATACAGCATGGCTGACAGTGATTGCAGAGGGACTGAGTTCTTTTGAGGTCTTGGCTCTCATACAACATGGCTGACGATGATTGTAGAGGAATTGAGTTCTTTAAGGTCTAGGCCCTAATTGAGTATGGCTGATAGTGAATGTGGAGGGACTTTCTTTGAAGGTCTAGGCTTTTGCGGTGTAGGCTCTAATACAGCATTGATGACAGTGATTGTAGAAGAATTGAGTTCTTTCAGGGTCTTGGCTCTAAAACAGCATGGCTGACAGTGATTGTAGAGGGACTGAGTTCTTTCAAGGTCTAGTGTCTAATACAGCATTGCTGACAGTGATTGTAGTGGAACTAAGTTCTTTTATGGTCTAGGCTCTAATACAGCATGGCTGACAGTGATTGTAGAGGAATTGAGTTATTTCAAGGTTTTGGCTCTCATACAGCATGGCTGACAGTGATTGTAGAGGAATTGAGTTCTTTTAAGGTCTCGGCCCTAATTGAGTATGGCTGATAGTGAAAATGGAGGGATTGAGTTCTTTCAAGGTCTAGGCTCTAAAACAGCATGGCTGACAGTGATTGTAGGGGGAATTGAGTTTTTTTAAGGTCTTGGTTTTAATACAGCATGGCTCACAGAGATTGATTCTGCAAATTTTATCTATTCACCAAAATGCAACTTGGCAGTACTTACAGACCTAAGATATTGAACAATAAGGAATTCAAAGGGGTTATCTTGGATTTTTCTGAAGTCCTAGTTTCCACCCTGGAGAAGTGTTCTGAAAAAAAAATTTGAATTAATATTTGGAAAACGTAATAATTGACAAGACCCTAAATCTTATCTTTTGCCCATGCCATTTGAATTCGAGTCAGTGAAAAAAAACGACACTTAGTTGTCATGTGATACGACACAAGAGGTGTGGTCATCCCTTAATGATGATGTTGTAAGGGTTAGATCCAATGGAATTATCAAAGTTGATTTGAAGAAATAGATTTAGATGGGTTTCGGAAGAGGAATATCAAAATGTGTTTCCAAATATGATGAAAAAAGGACCACTACGAGAACTGATCAATTAGCTGATAAAGGTAATTGATATCATTCCCCAGTAATGTCAGCCCTTTTTTTAGATGTGAGCTATTTTCTTATTAAAAAATACCAAGTATAGAGTAGTTTCCCTCATTTATTTATTTGTAATATTATTTATGATATTAATCCAATACAAAATAAGTCACTTGATATCAAGCTGGAATAGACAGCTTTTAAGCAAGTTATTATGGAAATTCATTTATTGGATACTTCCTGGTGATCAACTAATGCCAATTAATGAATGGCTTTTTTAGCATTGCTTTTTACTGGATGAATTCAGTTCATCAAACCAATTTGTAACGTTGAAGAGAAAAAAGTAAGAGTAGAAATGTTCCATGATACCGACAAACACGTATGCATTTGCTGTACAAGATTTGTTGATGAAAGATAAACAGAAAATTACACTCTGATCATTACTCACAAGGCCAGACAGGCAATTATTGTTGGACAAAGCCAAATTTGGCATGTAGCTACTTTTATAAATAACCCAACGAGTCATAACTCACAATCAATGGCTTGCAAAACCAGTATGCTAACCATTGTGCTATGACAGGTGCCCCCTGAGTTCACTCTCAAGATAAGAAGTGAATAAGTTCCTCCTCTGTCCATCTATGTTTCTGATTCTATTTTCATCCATTATATCATGTAAGAATTGAAGCCCCCCCATTGAATGATACAAAATACAAGTATCATTTTAGCTAATAAATCTATATCTATGTGCTGATACATTTGTATCATAAGCACAAAAAGATTTTGTTTGTTGTATAAATTCTTTTCAGAATAAAAGGTATTAATATATTTACTTTTATAAAGATACACAGTATGCATATATAAAACAGATATCTGTAAAAGTAATTATGTAAAAAAGATGGTGAATTGGTAGCAGCAAAATAGATTTGATTTAAACATTGGTAATGATGGTGATCAAGTTCAAATCATGTATTTGACTAGCATGTGTATAGATGCATAATAAATTCAGTCAAGATCAAAGATTAGATATTTGTATCTGAGTAGGTAACTTGTTTCAACTAAAAATTTCATTATTTTTTTTTCTGGAAGAGAAAAGATATCATATTTGATCTTTTCTAGAATGAAGTAAAACTATCAATGTAAAAAGAGAAAAAGAAGAAAAAGAGGAGAAAAAAAATCAAATACAGCCAGATGCAAAGACTATTATTTCATCTTCATAACTGGAAATTTTTGGAACTTTAAAATAATAGCTGAAATTGTCCTTTTATCATATCAAAAAAATTTATGATACTCAAACCAAAAACTTTTCCTCTATTTTGAGGGGTAAACATATACTACACCTTGATCTTGGGCAGCCCCAAATGTCAGACTCATTGACAAAGTAGTAAGTCTGAATATTTTTCCACAGATTTCTTTCCAAATAATTTGATTAACAACGTCAAATGTTGATATGTCAAACTAATATTAACGATGATCTCAGTAACTATTAATTTGATTAACGTCAGCAAACTCTACTGTCATACCAATATGTTCAATAAATCAGATATTCACTCTGTATGCAGTGAGCCTGTGTGGGAGTTCTTTGTGTATATTTGTACTCATTGGACATTTGCAGCAGGCAAAAAGCTATCAATTAAATAAAATAGTATTTGAGAAATGAAATGGGAATAGGTAAATGGAAAAAAATATTGACATGGGCTACCTATTCTTTTTTATTATTTAGAAAATCATATAGACTTGAAAATGAAATAATTTACAGTCATAAACAGAAACAGATGTAGATTTTATGATTAAGAAAAAACTGCATACAAACTGGTGAAGATTAGTATCCATCATTACTAAGACAGAACACTGAAAAAACATGCAAAATCACTCCATATTCAGTAAATGAAAAGGAAAAAACCTGTATGCGGCTGGTTGAATGTGAACACCTGCCAAAAAGAACCAAGGACAGAATAAAAAGAGGCAAGATGTTCATAGAGAGGGAATACCCTTTCTTACTATCTATCTATACCCTCTCTCTCTCTCTCTCACTCTCCCTATCTATGTATCAACATATTCTGACAATCATACAATAAACCTACAAATCTCTCATCATCTGTTTGGGAAAATATATTCAGCCTCTCACAAGAAGTCATACAGTGAGAGACAACATTCACCTACGTCATGTGGGTTATACATTTTTTCTTAGCTCCTTACACGATTGTATAATTGTATTGCATATGGCTAAGGGTTAGACTAAGTTATGCCTATCCACATTTGTACATATATCATCTCACATACTAACTCTGTTAGAAACAAAACAAACTATTTCTATTTTATTCTTATGAATGTATTGTATTCATATTTTAACACATTAATAAATTATGTTAAATTTATGTCCATAATTGTCAGAATTTTCTATTTTTCTTCCATTCTCCTACTATCAGCTCCTTCTATCTTGGGTTGACAGCTCCCTGTTAGTGGTTGACACTAGTTTAGGAAACGTATAATGACAAATTCAAAGAGGGAGATGTATTTGAACCTCAATCTTTTATTTTTAATATTTAGATCAGAGTCTAAAGACTCACAATATCCATATTGCATCTCATGCGGTATTTGTCTTCTTCTTTACACACACATCCACACTCATGTACAGAAGTGCAGAAACGTACTAAGCAGGGTCAAATACATACACAAGTATACTTTCACAAACACTCTAACCTTCAATAGACACAGACAATCATTCACGACACCTTATATCCAAGGAGAGAGACACATACACCAGCCAAGATCAATGTAAATTCTAATGCGGTAGACTTGTTGCTTAGCGACAGAAGCCATTGCTGCCCCCATCCCCGTGTGACGAGGGTGTAGGGATAAAGGAGACTAGGTTTGAAAATTCGGTAGTAGAGTAGGTGTGAGGCATGAGGGTCGGATGTGCGGATTAATAAAAGAGAAAAGAAAATGGGGGGGGAAGTGGAATGAATAAAGGCTTGAGAAGAGGGGGGATGAAGGGGATAGAAATCGATATTGGCTGCTGCTGATGTTACCGCTGCCGCCATTGCTGCAATTTCTACTGCGTAATGATGGTACTGGAAGAGAGAGTAGAGAGGCTGATAGGGTATTGGATTCATGGATAAAGCCTCAAGGTATTAGTGGTGGGTACAAACAATGAACAGAGTGGACGTAGAGAAAAAAGACGATGGTTGAGCAGTAGAATGATATGGAGAGGAAAAAAAAAAAGAGAAAATATGAGACAAAGAAATGAAAAAAATGAATGTAAGTAAGTGAATGAAGCAGACGAACAATAGAGACAGACAGAGAAGAACGACTACTACATAAGTAAGATGAGGAGAAGGGGGATAGGGAGAGGAATCAGCGGAGGAAAAAATGGGAATCGATGAAAAGAAACAAAGGTAAAAGACAGGAATGAAAGATGAAAATTAATGAAAAGGAAAAAACAAAGCAGAAGGAAAAAAAGAAAAGGTGGACTGAAAAGTGAGGAAGAAAATTGAAATTAATGTCTTTGGAAGTGAAAGAAAGAATAATAGAAAGACTAAAAAAAACAGGAAAGACTGAGACAAAATGAACAATTGAACATATAGCAATTGAATGTACAGAAGGACAATTTCAATCTAATGAAAAAGCGGAGAAACAATGAGATGATAGCCATTTTCTCTTAAATAAAATTGAGTGAAGAAAATTTAGATGAACAAGGAAAGTAAAAATGATGAAGAGAAATGAGTGAAAGAAGAAAAGGTGAATGCCAGTGATGCTGATTGAAAGTGGAGATAATGGATTGTTATGTTATCAGATGAGGAGGAAAAGGATGGTGTGATAAATTATAAAAGATTCAAATGAGAAAGAGAGAAACAGTAATAAAATGATAGAGATGGAAATAGAGGAAATGAGGCTGAAGTGGATTTTAAAAAGTCAAGGAGAGAAACAAAGAGAAGTACATGTAAGAAGAGAAAGAAAAAAATAACTGGTCAACAAGAAATACCTGGGGGGAAAAGATGATAGAATATGCCAAAAATGAAATAACAAGAACTGAGGGGTCCACTTCTAAGTTTATATACAATTATTGACAGTTCATGTGACCCTGAGTGGACTTTTTTTCATATCTTTGCAATGCATGAGGAAGTATCTTACTTAAATAAAACTTAAACTTTATCAAAATCCTAAACCTTAGAAAAAATTGATTCAACAAATTATTTCAATATGTCATACACCAGCCAGCCCATCTAAGACAGTTGTTTTTTTTTTTCATTTATGTGTGGCATTAAATCTTACTTGGGTTTTACCACTGAGATATTTTTTATCCCAAGTGAACAGAAGCAAGGAAAAGGGAATTTTTTCTGTACATTGGAATGATATTTATTTACCTAAACACACTGACCTTAATATATTCACTCATTCACACACCCAAGATTGATTGAACAAAGATCCTCGTTGAATTAAACGTATTAATTTTGTTCTACCTGCCTGCATTTAATCTCTATTTAAGCATAAATAGGCTGACACAATGGAAAAAAAGTTTACCCCATAGTCTAATGTATTTTTATAGCCCTGATACAAAATTCAGTTTTCTTTCAAATGTATTAGGAAAATCAACATTTCCCTCCCTTAAGATGAAAATATTTTTAAAAAACATAAATATGTCAATTTAAAAATGAAATTGACCCAATGTAGATATATCTATGTAACATTAGCTGGATTCCAGCTGAAACCATCTTTCCTACATTGCACAATAAAATTGAATGAAAAAGGTCTGATTATTCACTCAATAGAGATCATCACATGACCAACGTCATGTGTACAATTAAGAAAGCAGAAAGGAATATGCAATGGCAGTTGAAGTGCCTTATATATTATGTATTAGAGAGGTGATGGGCGCCCCTAAAATGAGGTAAGAAAGAGGCAACTATGTTATTTCAAGTCAGCATACCTCTCGTGAGGAATAGGTGGGCATCCAATCCCTGTTGAATGGGTCAGACAGCTTATATCTGACTTTTATACTGGTCATATCCATTGCAGAAAATATGAGAGGCTGTGTTAATCTGGGATACAGTTTCCCTGTATAGAATGAAAGCAACAGAGATAGAACAAAAGACAAAGGCAACTCTTGGGGGAAAACAAACCTTTATTTATCCAACAGATAGAGGAGTAAAATACGTGTTTTTGTGTAAGTCCTTGTAAACAAGATGTGATGAGTTTGAACTCTTCCATTAAAAAGTTTTTCTGTGGTGATAGGTGAATATGTATATATTGTTATAATTTATTTTAAATGTGTGTCATTAAACTGGGACATCTTTTGTTCAAAGTGTAAATGTGGGAAATAAAGATCAAAGTGAGTTGCAGAATAAACTTCAGACTATATACTTACATTAAGAATGAAACTTTGTTTCCCTATCTGGGTACACGTGGCCGTGTCCCTAGATGGCAGAGAGCGATGTTGCCTATATCCGTTTATGACAAGGTCTACAGGGAAAGAGAGCAAATTCAAATATGGCACTTGTCATATGACTGCATTTTAGGGGTTTTATTTTTTTTAACCAATGAACTGTGTGTATTAGATTGATTCTTATTTATTCCTGTCTACCTTGGAAATGAATGACAAATTTTATTTGATTTATTTCAATTAATCATTATTTTCTTTATAATTTGTAGTGCCACCATAATGGAATTCTCACTCTTCTCTACGATTATCAGGTACTAATAAAAATTGGTACAAGATCTTATCCATACCCATTTTCATACATAAAGTTTTTCCAGCATTCTGAATTTGAAATTTCAGAAGAAAATATGTGTTACAGTTATCAGAAGACATTAGAGTTAACAATTCATTGAGTACAAGTCTCAACAGGTTTAGTTTGGCCTTTGAAGATGAATTCTCCTAGAATTATTTCCTTGGGGGAATTGAGTAGTTTGGGTCACCATTGAAATGAAGTATTGTTTGTCGAGAAATATTCATAATTTATAATCACCAATAGACATGCATCCCCATTAAATAAAACAAAAAGATATAACAAGCAATAGCCAACCACCAAATTAAAACAAATAAAAGAAAAGATCCCACTGCCTAGCATAATAGATACCCACCCCCAATGTCCTGAATGGCAATCTAAAATAAACCAAATCGTTTGCCTGAAGAAACCAAAACAGGGCAGAAACATTAACATGTTTGTGTAGCAAATCCTCATTCCATTATATATATATATATATATATATATATATATATAAATATATATATATATATATATATATATATATATATATGTATGTATATATATATATATATGTGTGTGTGTGTATGTGTGCATTGATGAAAGTGACAATTGGAAGGTGAAGGGAAAAATTTGAGAGAAAGCTAGTGTTAGATCTCAAAATTTTCTTTATTATCACATGGGCATGTTTGGGAATGCATTGAAACACGACCATGTAATGTAACACCTGCTTTCTTCAAGTTTTTTTCTCTCGTTCTTCCTATTGTCACTTTCATCAACAATCTATCGGATCACTCCACATCTACCATACGAATATATTTATATATATATATAACCCGGACCTGGGCTCCCTCCTACACAAGCTGCTAAATCAGTAATAATTGCAATATTTGTGTATTTGATTTGTTTGCAATCAGGAATCTTATAATTTTTGACTTTACAACACACAATTTACTCACTCCATAGACATAGAAGTTTTTTTTCAATTGAAACATTTTTTGCTTACATATTAATAATCATGTTGATAACCATAACATTGATAACAATATAAATTACAATAACATTGATAATCATGTAAATAATCATAAAATTGATAACTATATAGACAACCATAACATTGATAGTCATACAAATGACCACATAGATTAATATAGCATCTACAACCATTTAGGAAACAATAGCATTGTTCACCACACAGATTAACATAGCATAAAATAAATTAATATAGCATTGATAACCATATAGGTAACCATAGCATTTGTAGTTGTATAGATAACCATTGTACTGGTAATCACGTTGATAACATATAAACAAACGGATAGATGATCATAGCCATAGAGATAATCATAGCTTTAATAACCATATAGATAACTATAACAATGATAACCATAGCATTAATCATAGAATTGATAATCTTGTAGATGATCACAACATTAATGACCATACTAATATTGATAACCACATTGACAACCATAGAGATAGCCAAAACATTGATATCCATATAAGAAATCATAAAATTGATAACCATTGCATTGATAATTGTATAAATAACTACAACATTAATAACATTTAGATAACTATACTATTGATAACCATAGATAACCATAACATTGATAACTATGTAGATAACCATATCATTGATAACCATAACTTTGATAACAATATCATTGATAACTATATGGATAGCTATAACATTCATAATCATATAGTTAATCATAGCATTGAAAACCATTTAATATTATCACTAACTTGAAAGGAAAATTCAAATATATAACAATAGCATTGATAACCATTAGGTAGATAACCATAACATCTATACCCATATAGATAACCAAACCATTGATAACCACATAGGTGTTTGAGTCAGGGTAGTAGTACCCACCAGATTCAATCAAAACATGTTAAATTTATGGCATATCTGTGTAATTCAGGCAAAACTTTGTAAAATTTTAGGTGAACCAAGCCCTCTGCACCATTTAATGAAAGAATTCCAATACTTTTATAGCATTGATAACCATATAAATAAACATTGCATTGATAAACTTATGGATAACCATAACATAGATGGCCATATAGATTAGAAAGTGCCAACATATTTGGATTTTCCTTACAAGTTAGTGATAATATTGAATTTAAAAAAATGAAAGAAAACTTTGCTCATAGCAATGATCAATAAGTTGATCGTGCTAGATGTTGTAAGTTGGTTCAATCCTCATTGGATCTCCCAATATTGATTGCTTGATTCCAAGCTGTTAATTTGATCAATCATGAGAAAAAAGGACCAGGATGCATATTGTTTAGCAATGATCAGCTAGCTAATCTAACTGATTAACAATGACCAGTAAGATTAGCTTGCTGTTCATTGTTAAACAACGTGAATCTTGGTCTTTTTCTCTTTTCATATGATTGATTAAATTAGTCGCTTGGTATCAGACCATCTCCCACTATAAATGATCTGAAAGTAAACTGCTGTATTCATAAACAATATGAAAAGAGAAAAGAAAAAACAGATTGAGACACATTGAATAGCAATGGTCAGCAAGCTAATCTTGCTGGCCATTGCTAGTGGGTTTGATCCTCTCAGTATTGATGGTTTGATATTATCTTATGTTAGGTTAATCTAGATATATAATGAACGTTGTAATTTTTGTTCTGCTGTCTGTAATAAAGCAGCTTATTGGCAAACAAGAAAATAATTAAAATTGGACAGTTCCTTCATCCTTGTGACCCTACATTGAAACAGCTTATTCACAAACAAGAAAAATTATTAAAAAAGTGAAGTTGTCAAACACTATCTTAATGGTCTTTAATGAAACTTATTTGAAAGAAAAAAATGGAGCCTAAATTATCATTAGCATTCAGAATAATGCTAAAAACAGAATTAGTACACAAGATAACAGAATACCATCAATGGTATGAATGTATTAGATATAATTGATAGTAAATTATATAAACCAAACATCAAGAGAGAAAATATGATTCTCCATAATGTATGTGTTTTTTCGTGTATAAATAAAGGACTTGATGATATTAAATTGAAGAAAATTTTAGAGAATCAGAAAATCATACAAAGTCTACCAAATGACCTGAGAGTAGAACAGGTATAATCCACAAAATGCAGATTAAGGCTAACGATACACAACAATATTATAATTAACATTAGAAGATATAGTTGGGAATAACGAAAGTACAATAAATATTCCCAAATGCAAATGCCAAGCATCGCAATTTTGTGATAAAACCTTAGAGTATACATTAAAAAGTAATTTACAAACAGTTAAAAACTCTAAATAGAGAAAAACCATCATAAAAGGTCCGAAAAAAAAATAATGAAATCAATAGGTTCATTCATTCAGTCTTTGTCAAATAAGCAGAAATAGAAATGGAGAGAAAGAGCTATCAAAGCTGTCAATAGGAGAATATAACATCTAAAAACTTCAGACACCCACAAAACCCAAACCAGTACCTAGAAACCCACAAATATTAGAATATCTTAAAGAACTTCTCAATAAGTATATCATAATTCCAATAGAAAAAGTGAAAAACAAGAGCTACAATATCCCAAAACTTCTGTCAGAAGTTGGAATTATTGGGTCACCATCATCAACATATAAAATATCTAAAAAGAACCTAGAGGAAATCATCTTTGGTAACATTGAACTACGTAAAATAGTAAACCTAAAAGTTAGGGATAAATTAAAAACACAGCTGAACATGTATTGGTTACTGAAAATGCATTAAGCACCAACCAGAGCTCAAAATTTATTATAAACTCTAAAACATGTAGCACTAAAACTTAAGTAGAGCAATTTAGAAAATCTTGAAACTATTGTACAATCAAATATAAATTCCACATTAAAAGTAAATTTTACAGCATCATAACCTGTTCTGGGTGATAAACAACTCCATAAAAATGGATGGTATAAACACTCATGAAAAGGCTTACCTTTTCTACGTACAATTTTTGCACAGTTTATACCAAAATTCCACATAAAAGCCTTAGTAAAGAATTGAATAAAGAATAAATCCGACATTCACAGGAGGTAAGAGTAAATATACACGTCACCAGCTTTTTTGGTTTCAAAGGATGAATGACAAACCTTATTTCACTAAATGTACCTTAAGAAGACAATCAATCATTCAATTAAAGAAAATTACTTCTAAATAGGTAACAAATTACTTCTATAAACAATCGGTATACTTATAGGTATCAACCTTGTGTCTATCTGGACCTTCTTATACTTACTCAAATGATATGAATATAAATTCATGTTGTCCTTAATTCAAGTTAATATTAAAAAGGCATGGATGTAAACACTACATAGATGATATATGTTGCTTGAATGATACAAATGACCTCAGTAAATCCTGCAAACATATATTCTCAACAGTCCTTGAACTCGAACCAGGACATAGAGAAACACTTAAGCAATGATCAGGATACACAAGATACTGACAATCACTTTGAGGACTTCCCAAACGTTACACCATGGGAAGTGAAACAAGCTATCAAACAGATAAAAAAGGGAAGGCACTTTGACCAGATAATATCACCATCGATCTACTCAAAAAAGCTGGTAAGATCGTCTACAAAAAACTAGCTAATCTGTTCAACTTGTATCTAAAATAGAATTGAGTCTCTGAAGACTGGAACACGGCCATCATAATGCATTTACATAAAAACGGAAACCCCAAAGACCTCAACAACTACAAGCATATAAGCCTACTCAACTGCATTTATAAACTGTTCACAAAAATCATCACCAACTGGATCACTAAAACACTAGATTAAAAACAAACATGGGAACAGGCTGGATTTAGAAGAAGCTACTCGACCATGGACCATCTCCATTCAATAAACCAGCTGAAAGAGAAGGCAGCAGAATATAAAATGCCACTTGCTGTAGCATTTATAAACTTCAAGAAGGCATTCCACTCTGTGGAAATTCCCATGGTCATGAAGGCTATCACTCAACAAGGTGTAGACCCTGTTCATATCAAAGTACTGCAACATACATACAATCACAGCAACTCCTTCATCAGGCTACATAAAGACTCTGAACCCTTCCAACTCCAAAAAGGAGTAAGACAAAGTGATATCAGCTCACTCAAACCCTTCACAACCTGCCTTGAGATGATCTTCCATAATCTGGATAGGGGAAAGTAGAGGAATCAAATTGGACGGCGAATATCTGAGCAACCTCAGATTTGCTAATGACATCATCCTTTCTGCAGAAAACCTATACAACCTCCAACTAATGAAAGATGAACTAAACGAAGAAAGTAAAAGAGTCAGCTTACATAGGAACTTCAGTAAAACAAAAGCCATGTGCAACAATCACATCAAGGATAAGGACATAACTGTCAAAATCAAAGATGCAAAATTGAGGAAAGTACACCAGGACACCTAAGACAACAAATCTCTATGAAACCTACAAAAGTCTCCATGACATTCTTGAAAAAAAAAGAAATCAAGCAGTGAATCACCCTAGGATGGAAAGCCATTGGCAAAGCAAGCTAAAACTTCGAAAACAAGATGATCCCAATAATCCTAAAAAGAAGAGTATACAACCAATGTATCCTCCCGATTGTCACTTATGGAGCCTAAACATGGAATCTAACCAAGAGACTGAGAAACATGCAGCGTACGCATGAGAGAATCATGTTCAACCTCACATGGAGAGATTACAAGACAGCATAATATATCAGAAAGAAAACGGGGTTCCGAGACATCATAGAATCCATTAGAAAACTCAAATGGCAATAGTCTGGTCATGTTGTGAGAATGAAAGACAACTGATGGACAACATGACTCACAACATGGATCCCCAGAGATCACATGCAAAACTGAGGCTGACAGAATACAAGATGGAGAGATAAACTAGACTAATTCAGAAAATACTGGCTCCGCAATGCCCATGATAGATAAATGTGGCGGATCCTAGGGAAAGTCTATGTTCAACGATGGACATTAAAAGACTGATGATGATGAACATCATTTCTTGATCTGGATATTACGATATGAAGATGGAATATTTACACATAAACTATTTGATAAATGGGGTACATTCCCATTTCATATAGTGCTATAATAGTAATAACAGTAGTGACATACCACCATGTATAATTTACCAAACTATATTATCTGAATTTAAATGAATAGCAAGAGCAACCCAAGAAATTGAGGATTTGTTTGGAAAAGGCATCCATTTACTTACAAGAATGGTTAAACAAGGTGAAAATAGACATAAGATATTGAGATAATTTTCTGAAACAATAATTAGACACCCGGAAACATTTAGACAATGCCTGTGGAACAGGAGGAAATAAAACTTGATAACCACGAACAGAAGTACAAACAAAAAAATGATAATGTACATAGATATTACTGTACACCCAGACAATTGAATCCATGATACATACCCAATTAGATAAAATTGAATACCAGTAGATTTAACAAACCGGATCTAAATAACTAAATAAAATAATATGCTAATCTAAATGGACAAATACAGAGAAATTGAATAGAATAGATTGACCCTCAAACTGAAAACCATGCACATGAGAGAATCGTGGAGAGATTTTTAGACAGCACAGAATAGTAGAGAAAAGACAGGAGTCCGAGATATCAGAGAAACAGTTTGAAAACTCAAATGGCAATGGGCTGGATATGCTGCAAGAACACCAGACATTCACTGGACACCAGGACTTATAATATGGATTCCCAGAGATCAAGTGCAAAATTGTGCAAGCTAGATAAATTCAGAGAGTACTGGCTCTGCGATGCCCATGATAGAGACATGTGACAAATCTTGGGGACATCTATGTCAAACGACGGACACTAAAAGGTTGATGACGATTTGCTTAATGATTTATTAAAAGTAGAAAATTTCAATACTCAAATGCTCTTAGGATGATTTCAAAGTTTAGTTAAAATATAAAGATTTTTATGTATCATTATATATATTATATATCCTTATCATAATTCATTTATTCATTTAATGTAGAATAATTATATTTTCCTATTGTAAATATACTTACAAGCTAATCTATAAATCACAATGATAATAACGTTCTATATCACAAACTATGATATGATGAAAATTAACCAAAATAGTTCCCCACAAATAATAAACTACAACCATTAAACTGAAACAAAATAGTTAATGAAATATTACACCAATCTAAATAGTAAAAGATAGGGAATTCAACAACAGCAGTTAATTTTCATTTGATTGTATATTAATCTAAATGATAAAAGATGGAAATTGAGTAACAAAAGTTGATTTTCATTTAGTTGTTATGATACGATTGGTCAGGGGAGGCTAAACTTTGTAAATCAATTTTAAAGAGACACAACGGGGCGCTTTGGATTTTACAAGTCAGTTGGAATTAGTAGACTTTAGATTTCGAATGGAGTTTTTTCTTAAAGATAATGCAGTGTAAGTAGTTTAGACTGAACTAATTCATAGACAACGCCAAAAGTCTTATCTTGCCTAATGAGAAAAGAAAATGTATCTTTTTTGGTCACGGGCCAAAATTTAATGCCCAGGTTATTCCTCTAAACTCAAGTACAGGCATCTAGGATTTTGGACCACAGAAATCATATCCCCAGTCAATTTATACTAAAAATCAAAATGATAATCTAGATTGGAGAAATTCTAAAGATACTTGGGAAAAATCTGAGATGAATATGTTCCTAGAGATGAATTCCTCAAATATGTTTCCATCTGGTGAAGCTATCTCAAAGAGATCCTATCATTTATAGGCTGCCTGGAAACAGAACAATGATCTAGGTTGTCAGTGTGGAGTACTTGGGAAATCAGGAAGAGATAAATTTCTATAGATATGGTACTATCTGGTGAAAGGTGGAAGATATTGAATTGTGTTTTTTGTTGTTTGTTCAAAATATCAGTCAGGAAGTTGGTCAAACCTAAAGGGTAAAGAGCGGTCTGTAATTATAAAAATAATATGGAGCTGGATGCAATAAACTCCATTAACTGATTGGTCATGAGGCACAAAGAAATGGAAATACCCTTTCAGTGGTAGTGTGAGGTTTTCAGTCAACCAAATCAGGTGTTTGGAGTAAAAGATAGGGTTTTTTTGATTCTGCAGAATTATGTAGGCATTGATCACACTGGAATTATTTATCCCCTCTACAATTTGTTTGAAGGTCCCTGATGAATTAGCCCTCAAGGCAGTTCTGCACAGTTCTTTGCTGGAGAGGGTTCTAGAGAGTTTTTTTGTCAGAAGCTGGCCTGGACAGTACTTGCCACCTTCATTATGATAAGATTGTTCTGGCTTGAAGTTGACCATTTCTCTGAGGATATGTTAGGGTCATCTAACCAGTCGTAGTACCCAAGTCAGTGGGAAGGGTTAACTTGTCTCTATAACCCAGACAACAATAAACCGTTTCTGTTCCAGTTATATCGCTGCTGTTTAATCATTTGGAATTGTGTTTGTAACCCATACCCCAGTGGGATCTTCAAATCATAACATGGGCTCAGAGGTGTGGGACAACATGGAGACAGAGAGCTTGCAGTGTTACATGTTCATTAAACTAGAAAACAGAAAATGGAAAACAGATATTAATTTAAAAAACACAAATATTCTCAGATATACTAACTCTGAAAGGTGGATAGTAGAATCATGAGTGTGACCTTGAATTGCTTTTTCGGTTTATATAATCATTATAATAAAAGGGGGATAATGGAAATTTAGATATAAAATGATGAATGATAGTAAGAAGGGGAATGGAGAACCAAACTGAGAACTAAGGTAAATACATTGTGTAGTCAGGAATGAGTCAATCATAGATATAGAATGATGAAGGATAGTAAAAAGAGGAATGGAGAACCCAACTGAGAACTAGGGTAAGTCAACTCAGGGTAGTCAGAAGGGAGCCAATCCTAGATATAGAATGATAAAGGATAGTAAGAAGAGGAATGGAGAACCCAACTGAGAACTAGGGTAAGTCAACTCAGGGTAGTCAGAAGGGAGCCAATCCTAGATATAGAATGATGAAGGATAGTAAGAGGGGAAATGAAGAAACCCAACTGAGAACTAGGGTAAGTCCATTCAGGATAGTCAGAAGGGAGCCAATCCTACATATAGAATGATGAAGGATAGTAAGAGCGGGAAATGTGGAACCCAACTGAAAACTAGGGTAAGTCCATTCAGCGTAGTCAGAAGGGAGCCAATCCTAGATATAGAATGATGAAGGATAGTAAGAGGGGAAATGAAGAAACCCAACTGAGAACTAGGGTAAGTCCATTCAGGATAGTCAGAAGGGAGCCAATCCTACATATAGAATGATGAAGGATAGTAAGAGCGGGAAATGTGGAACCCAACTGAAAACTAGGGTAAGTCCATTCAGGGTAGTGAGAAGGGAGCCAATCCTACATATAGAAAGTTGAAGGATAGTTAAAAGGGGAATGGAGAACCAAACTGAAAACTAGGATAAGTCCACTCAGGGTAGTCAGAAGGGAGCCAATCCTACATATAGAATGATAAAGGATAGTAAGAGGGTGATGGAGAAACCCAACTAACAACTAGGGTAAGTCCATTCAGAGTAGTCAGAAGGGAGCCAAACTTAGATATAGAATGATGAAGGATAGTGAGAGGGGGAATGGAGAACCCAACTGAGAACTAAGGTAAATCCATTCAGGGTATTCAGAAGGGAGCCAATCCTACATATAGAATAATGAAGGATAGTAAGAGGGGGAATTGAGAACCCAACTGACATCTAGGGTAAGTCCATTCAGGGTAGTCAGAAGGGAGCCAATCCTAGATATAAAATCATGGGGCATAGTTAGATGGGGAATGGAGAACCCAACTGACAACTAGGGTGAGTCCATTCAGGGTAGTCAGAAGGGAGCCAATCCTAGATATAGAATGATGAAGGATAGTAAGAGGGGGAATGGAGAACCCAGCTGAGAACAAGGGTAAGTCAACTCAGGGTAGTCGGTGGGAGCTAATCCTAGATATAAGATGATGAAGGATAGTAAGAGGGGGAATGGAGAACCCAGCTGAGAACAAGGGTAAGTCAACTCAGGGTAGTCGGTGGGAGCTAATCCTAGATATAAGATGATGAAGGATAGTAAGAGGGGGAATGGAGAACCGAAGTGAGAACTAAGGTAAGTCCATTCAGGGTAGTGAAAAGGAGCCAATCCTAGATATAGAATGATGAAGGATAGTAAGAGGGGGAATTGAGAACCCAACTGAGAACTAGGGTAAGTCCATTCAGCGTAGTCAGAAGGGAGCCAATCCTAGATATAGAATGATGAAGGATAGTAAGAGGGGGAATGGAGAACCCAACTGAGAACTAGGGTAAGTCCACTCAGGGTAGTCAGAAGGGAGCCAATCCTAGATATAGAATGATGAAGGATAGTAAGAGTGGGAATGGAGAACCCAAATGAGAACTAGGGTAAGTCCACTCAGGGTAGTCGGAAGGGAGCCAATCCTAGATGTAGAATGAGGGATGTTAAGAGAAAAAAAGGAATAAATAAATAAAATGTTCGGAAATGAGAATCCAAACTAAGTCCTAAGATCAGTTGATTTTGAGAAATCAAAGAAAGGAGTTGAAAAAGAAAAAATCCCACAAAATAGAATGACAAGAATGTAAAAAGATCAGATTTTAAAAAAAGTTTTCATTTTCCTTGTATCTGATTTAATTAATTATATAGTTTTTTTGTTAGTTTTATTTCATCAATCAAGTTATTCGTCAACAAATAAAATATCTTACACATGATAGGAAGAGAAAACAAAAATGCACTTTCATTTTATGTATTTGATTTAGTTACCTATTTTTTACTACAAAAATGTTTTTCACAAATTTTGCACATGATGAAGAAGTAAGCAGTGATGCACTGGAGAATTTTTTTTTGTATATCTTCTGTAACTATCTATTTTTCAAGAATTTATTTAGTTATATTCCTATAGAAACATGGGAAGGTGGTGTCTGATTAATAAGACTTTCTGTTTATAATATCCTGACAAAATAAACAACACACATCTAACTGAGAATATAAATAATCTAACAATACAGGTGGAGAGGTTGTGTCCAATCAACTTAGTCAGGGAATGCTATGGTAAAATGCCTGCACTGTTTTAAATCCCTAAAACATGTCCATGGTAAAACATGTGATGATCACCACAATATTTAACGTACAGCATTTAAGTTCAAACAACAATGCTAATTTCTGAACATAGTACATTAATAGGGATCAGAAAGTATTTGACTCCCACAACATGCCATCATAGGATGAATTGGAGGACAGTTTGTATTAAAAATTACTTTTCAGCTATTGCATAAAGTTTATGATTATATATCTATATATCTATATATCTATATATATATATATATATATATATATATATATATATATATATATATATATATATCTTCTCATATCAGTTATATGAAATTCTGGATATGTTAGATATGCTAGAAGATGGGGCATATTTTCATTATGTCATACTGTTCCATAATTCCCCTGTGGAACTATAAACTGTGAAGTAATATACATAACTGTACATGTGTATAAGCATTTGCTTCTGCACTTTTTTGGTTCAGCCATTGCCCCGAGGTTTATGAGTTTAAAGAAAGCAAGATTAGAAGTTTTCAACAGACCAATCAATATTAAGAGACATAAGAAACACGTTAACATATTGTAACTGCAATCATAGGAAACAATCAAAATGAGTTATTTTTTGGTGTTAACCTTATCTTGATCACTGACTAGTCACAAAGGGTGGAAAAGAAGTTTTACTTGCTGACAGTGCACAATCATAATAAAGGCAGAGGTTGTAATGGCTATAAAGATCATTCTGCTTTACAGAAGTCAAATTTGTAGACAAACGGTAAGATTGAAATAGTGTGTATCATGAATGCATGCAAAATGCAGCATTTCTGCAACTCAGTGCATTCCAAGCCTGAGGCTAAATTTACTCTGATCCTCCTCATTTCCAATAATATTGATTATGAATTATATTTAAATCTCTAAAAATAAACTCTTATTTCTTTCCTTTTAGCCAAGTGACTTTTCTTTTATATGCAAAGAAATGACATGTAGACTCTATTATTTTGTTCAGATCTGGCATTTAATAAAATTATTTTCAACAATTAATCAATTTACTAAGAAAACTCAAGAGAAATAACTGTATAACAGTACATATATATATATATATATATATATATATATATATATATATATGTATATTACATTTTTATTCCCACAGCATAGAAATTGTTAGATTTTAAAAGGGCATGTACTGATTGTCAATCCAAAGGTGGAATGATTCATTATCAAATGATATTGTGATATTATAGTTCACTAATAAAAGAAATGAAAACCACTGTGTTTTGATCATGACCATAAGAAAAATGTGCTCTTGTGATAAGACAGTAGATTAATCAATATTTCCTCTTGCTAGGCAGCAGATATGGCAGAGTGCATCCAAATCAACCCAGGAACAGCAGAATGATATGCAAACATTTAGAAATGCTAGAAACTAGATGAAAGCTACTTCTTAAATTCATCATCATCATCATCATCAGTCTTTTAGCGTCCGTCGTTTGACATAGACCTTCCCCAGGATTTGCCAAACTTCTCTATCATGGGCGTCACGGAGACAGTGCTTTCTGGATTTGTCTAGCTCGTCTCTCCATCTAACATTTTACCGGCCTCAGTTGCGCATGTGGTCTCGGGGAATCCATGTTGTGAGTCGTGATGTCCATCGATTGTCTGCCATTCTTGCTACATGGCTAGCCCACTGCCATTTGAGATTTTTTATGGATTCTCTTGTCTTTTCCCAGATGTACTGTGCTGTTTTGTGGTCCCTCCATGTGAGGCCCAGCATTATTCTTTCATGTTCACATTGCATGGTTCTCAGTTTACAGGTCTGTCTCTTGGTTAAGTTCCATGTTTCAGCTCCATAAGTGACTATTGGGAGGATGCATTGGTTATACACCCTTCTCTTTAGGATTAATGGGATCTTATCATTTTTTAAGGTTGAGCTAGCTCTGCCAAAGGCTTGCCATCCTAGTGTGATTCTTTGCTTGATTTCTTCTTCTTTTGAGGGTCTCAGGGAGATTCGTTGTCCTAGGTAGATGTAGTGGTCGACTTTCTCAAGTTCTGTCCTCGATTTCGATCTTAGTTTTTTTATCTCCAATGTGGTTGTTGCACATGATCTTCGTCTTGCTGAAGTTCATGTGTAGGCCGACTTTCTTGCTCTCTTCATTTAGTTCATCTATCATTAGTTGGAGGTCGTGTAGGTTCTCTGCGAAAAGGGCTATGTCGTCTGCAAATCTGAGGTTGCTCAGATACTCGCCGTCTATTTTAATTCCTTTACTTTCCCAGTCTAGCCTTCTGAAGATTATCTCGAGGCAGGCTGTGAAGAGTTTAGGTGAGCTGGTATCACCTTGACCTACTCCTTTCTGGAGCTGGAAGGGGTCCGAGTCTTTATGTAGCCTGATAAATGAGCTGTCATGATTGTATATATGTTTCAACACTTCAACGTATACTGGATCCACACCTTGCCGACTGATGGCCTCCATGACTTTAGGGATTTCTACTGAGTCGAACGCCTTTTTGAAGTCGATAAATGCTACGGCAAGTGGTAGTTTATACTCAGCTGCTTTTTCTTTCAGCTGATTTATCAAGTGCAGGTAGTCCATGGTCGAGTAGCTTCTTCTAAAGCCAGCTTGTTCACGTGGCTGGTTTTCATTGAGTGTTTTTGTGATTCGGTTGGTAATGATCTTTGTGAAAAGTTTGTATACACAGTTGAGTAGGCTTATAGGCCTATAGTTGTTGAGGTCTTTCGGGTTTCCTTTTTTATATAAAAGCATTATGATAGCAGTGTTCCAATAGTCCGAACTTTACTGTGTTTTAGACACAAGTTGAAGAGGACGGCCAGTTTCCTAGTGATGATTTTACCTGCTTTTTGGAGTAGGTCGATGGTGATGTTGTCTGGTCCAGGGGCAGTTCCTTTCTTCGTCTGTTTAATGGCTTCTTTCACCTCCCACGGGGTTACTTTTGGGAAGTCCTCGAGTTGATTACTCATGTCTTGCGTATCTTGCTCATTGTTTCGTAGTCCTTGTTTGGACGAATGAGGTTTTTGGTAGAATTCTTTGGCACATTCGACAATCCTGTCTCTGTCTGTTGTTAGGTTTCTATTTTCCTCGAGTATGCTAGTTATTTGCCTTCATCCCGAGTTGAGGAGTTTGTTTATAGCTTTGAAGCCCCGACCTTTTTCGAGAGTTGATTCAATGACTGTCGTCGTGTATCTCCTCCTGTCTTCTCTTCGTTTCTTCTTGATTAATTTGTTTAGTTCAGCCTCTTCAATTTTCTCTCTCGTTGTTGTCGGTGGCTTGAGGTTTCTGCGTTTTTCCATGAGATTTCTAGTTTCATCCGAGATTTTGCTAATGGGTTGTTTGCTCATTGGCTTGAATGTAGAGGCTACTTCAATTATTGACGTTGTCATTTTGTTGCTTATTTCGTTGATGTTGGTGTTGTCTTGTTCAGTAAGAATTCTGAATCTGTTTTTCAATTCGAGCTTGAAAGATTGAATGTGCTCTTTTGGTATGTTTAGAGGCTGCAGTTTTGTATGGAACATTTTCCTGCGTTCTTTCTTGGTGTTTATTTGTACTTTACATCGTACCATTCTGTGGTCGCTGCCTACATTGACTTGGATGTCCTTGACGATATCGTTTTTGTCCGTTAGGATGTAGTCTATTTCGTTCCTTGTTTCATGATTGGGGCTCTTCCAAGTCCATTTCCTATTGGGTCCCTTCTTGAAGAAGGTGTTCATGATTTTTAATCCATTAGCTGTTGCAAAGTTTACAAGATCTTCTCCTCTCTTGTTGCGTATTTTGTATCCAAATTTGCCGACGCAATTTTCATTTCCTTGTCCTACCTGTGCGTTGAAGTCTCCCATGATAACATTGAAGTGTTTTCTGGTGTCTTGGAGTAGGGAGTTCAAGTCATCATAGAAGTTGTCTATTTCCTGTTGGGTTGATTGCGAAGTGGGAGCGTAGACTTGGATTATAATGAGTTCGTATCGTTTTGAAAGTTGTATTGTGACGCTAGCTACTCGGTCAGAGATGGCTTTGAAGCCAGTTACATTGTCTTTCAGGTCTTTATTGATGAGAAAGCCAACTCCACTTTGTTTTACTTTCTCTTTCCCGTAGCTTTAAAGAAGGTGTCTGCTTCTCAGTTCGATTAGTTCTTTTCCGGGTTTTCTTACCTCGCTAATGCCTATGATGTCCCATTTGACATTTCTGATTTCACTTTCTAGATCAGTTAGGTGTATGTCAGTTGACAGTGTTCTGACGTGTCAGTTGACAGTAGTTAATATTAAACAAAGAAATTAACAGACATCTGAGATAGTAAACAGACCATTGCAGTTTTGGTACACTGTCATTATTTCAAAAGATTCCTTATTTGCTCAATTTACAGTAGACCAGTTATGGGTTTAGGGATGACCTAGTTAAGAATTTTATTTGAACTACCCACAGATTTTCAGTCATGGTATAGGAAGCAATAGCAATAGGAATAGGAATGCAATGGGAATGCTTGGATGATATTTCCTGAAGGAACTGAAACAATGCTCAGTTTAATCAAAAGTTCACAACATCTGGTTTTCAAAGAGGATACCAATTTAGAAAAATACTTGACTTCACCAAATATTCACAGATAAAGTCAAGCAAAAACAGTTCTGTTTTCATCAAACTTCATCCTTGGTGGTGCTGGCATTAGAAGTCCAAATTATTATTTCTTGGTATTTTCAAATCCAACAGAGATAAATTTTGACAAATTTAAAATTATCTCTCTTGGATTTGTCTTAAGTGAACAAAACACACACACATACACATATAGAGGGAGTATGTTCATCCTAAATTGATCTCTTAGTTAGTATCCAGTAGCATTTATGCTTTTTTTAAAAATTCCAACTTTTTTAATGATCACTGCCCAACAAAAGGTGAGAGGAGTGACTTATTCATTATTCATCTTTCAATTGATCATACCCAACATAACACGCTGCCAGAAGATCATGTGATGGTTTCTATTGAGTGACTTCCCAATCCTGTTTTTAAATGTGTTGGATTCTTTATCTTTTCTCTCATATTCGTGTGTGTTTGCATTCATTTATATCTGTTAAATCTAACACATTTTATGAATATTAAATTGAACACTTTTCTAGGTTTAAAATCACCCTTCTTTCCTTTAGGTGAAAAGACAGGGCAGAGAACAGTTGAAAGTTGCACTTGATGATACTTTTTTTACATTTGGCATGGTGTTAGGAAATGTCATGAAGTTTTCACAAACCACCAGCAACTAGTTGGCCCATAGATGCAAAATCCAGAATGGCAACAACAAACACCAAATGCACATTATCTTGGCTTCTACTGTCATATATTCAAGTATAATGCCATTTTTTTTATTTGTTTTTGTGAGTAGGAAATCCAATCCTGAGTATTTGGGATTTTATAATCATATTGGTCATATCAATATTATTTTGTGTTCTGAAATGTTTTTCCACTTCATTTACAAGGTTATATGAAGCTCTTGTTATTTGTCTGATTGGGTTGACTTTTCAAAAGCCTATAGGTTTCAGAAACTTTATGTATGACAGGTTTGTCTTCTGTAGAGGGGTTACGAAGTAACTTATAATACAAGACACTTAGAACTGACCAACTTCAAGGAAGTGATTTCTAAAACTTCCCTGTATTCAGCAAAGTCTATTGCTTTTGTAAATCCTGGACAAATACCCATCATCGAAGGCAACTGCTTCTTGTATGCCTGCCCTAAATGATGTCAGTTGCTTTCCCTGGAGTTATGGTCCACATAATGGGCTTTCTGCATCTTGCAATGCGAGCACAAGAAGCTGGAGGCCAGTTGATGGGAAATTCAGACTGGCAGCGAGTGTTCAACTTGGCAAAAATATTTACACTGAGTGGCACCATCTCTGCTTGGTGGGCATCATATGAACTGGATGCACCAAGCATACTTTCTTATCCTGGCTTGGCTTGAAATTCTGTGAAACAATGCTTATGACAAGTACAGTCAATAATCTGGACCCCATAAGTCATTTGAAATGTTGGAGCAACAGCTTCTTTTGACATTTCTAACAGCATGTTATCGGGATAAAATAGTTCCAAAAAGGCAATCAACCTATTTGATATCATGGGAACATGCTGTCCAAAAAGGCAATCAACCTATTTGATATCATGGGAACATGCTGTCCAAAAAGGCAATCAACCTATTTGATATCATGGGAACATGCTGTCCAAAAAGGCAATCAACCTATTTGATATCATGGGAACATGCTATCCAAAAAAGCAATCAACCTATTTGATATCATGGGAACATGCTGTCCAGAAAGGCAATCAATCTATTCGATATCATGGGAACATGCTGTCCAAAAAGGCAATCAACCTATTTGATATCATGGGAACATGCTGTCCAAAAAGGTAATCAACCTATTTGATATCATGGGAACATGCTGTCCAAAAAGGCAATCAATCTATTTGATATCATGGGAACATGCTGTCCAAAAAGGCAATCAATCTATTTGATATCATGGGAACATGCTGTCCAAAAAGGCAATCAATCTATTTGATATCATGGGAACATGCTGTCCAAAAAGGCAATCAACCTATTTGATATCATGGGAACATGCTGTCCAAAAAGGCAATCAACCTATTTGATATCATAGGAACATGCTATCCAAAAAGGCAATCAACCTATTCAATATCATGGGAACATACTATCCAAAAAGTCAATCAACCTATTTGATATCATGGGAACATGCTATCCAAAAAGGCAATCAACTTATTTGATATCATGGGAACATGCTATCCAAAAAGGCAATCAATCTATTCGATATCATGGGAACATGCTGTCCAAAAAGGCAGTCAATCTATTTGATATCACTCCATCTGACCATGAAGAGGCTAACATCTGTATGATGTAGAGAGTTGATTCTGATAATTTTGTATGGCAACCCACTTCTTCACAACATTCCAAAATATGGGGCTTATAAGTTGTGGTTCGGCTTTGGAAGCTGAAAAGGGTACACAGATATCCCAATTCATAAAGTCTCTTTGCAGCTTGGACCTGATAAGTATAAAGCACTACTTTTCTTCCATGCTTTTACAGGTTATCAGCTAACATCTAGCATTGGCCAAAAGTCAGGATGGAATGCTTGGATGAAATTTCCCGAAGGAACTGAAACAAAAGTCTACCAGAGCTGCCAGAGGATTCTCATCATGTGTAGTGCATTGAACAGCTTACACTGATCATGTGCAGTTAGAACTAGTGTTCCTGTAAATGAAGCACAATGACATGTTCACTCATAGTCCTAGGTCTCTAGAGAGCATCCCAATAACAAAAGCAGCATTGTATCAGCATGTCAAAAGAACAGTTCTTGTGTTGGTTTCCATTTGGCATCATACCTTAAAGAAATGACTGTGTCTGTCAGATCCTGCACAGTATGGTTCGGGATGGAATGATCACCTTGATACATATGATCTGTATTGGAAGATGTGCTTGTGCACATCTGCTTCACTTGCACCTGTGTCAAAGCCTGCAAAGAGAACTGGAAATGTTTTAAAACTGGATTGAGGTGCATCTAATGATGCAAATGTCAAAGTGGTTGATGCAACAATTCTGAATGATGAGATTGAGCAGGACATTATCTATCTTGCTAGCAAGATTCAGGATTGTGTTCCATTTAATGAATTTTCTTCATTTTGTATTTAGTTGATGGGCCTTTTCCTCATCCATAGCCGACCTTACTCTTGAGTCATTTTTTGAAATCATTAAACAATGAATCAACTTCAATTGGCCATCTTGGATTTTGCATCTACGGGCCATTATAGAGCGTACCAATGGTTGCAAGTGGTTTTTGAAACCCATACCATACCAAATTAAAAAAAGATATCAATAAATACGCAATTTTTACAAGTTCCTGCCCCGCTGAAAACATAACAATGAATATCACAACCTGGCACTAGTAATGGAACTTCAGGAATTATCACTCTTTAATTATATGCATTAACATTTCATCTACACACAGGAAGATATGCAGTTAGAATAGAGTTTTTTTATAGAAATATTTTTTCATAAGAATATTGAAGACATTACTTTCCCTATCAATAAATACAAATTCTCAATGAATCAGTGAATAGTAAGGTAACTTGTAACAAAATAGTTGGTGCGTTTTAATGACTATTATGCGTACTGTAAGAGTAGCAGAATAAACACACATTTGTTTAATACATAGAGATCATAAATCAGTATCATCTCCTTTCAACAATATTCAATAATATAAAGTAGATTTATGTACTGTCAAGCTTTCTGAAGGCAGTAAAAAAAAATTTTATGCTGTTTTTATGTATAGAAGTTTGTTTTAACACTTGCTTGACAGGCATGGATCATTGGGCAAATTATGAAGTTTCTATTAAGTTGAAATTTATGCATACATACATCTTTGTCATGTCTGAAGACATTTCTTACAAAATAACATAACAAGGAGGAAATTGACAGGAAAGTATTCCGCTTATATCAAATTATTTATTGGTAACAACACAAGAATAATAGATCATATTTTTGAGACATGAAAATTTTTAGGCTTCTACAAAGCTTTAGGTAAAAGGTACAAAATGCCATGAAAAGCCACTTAAATTGCCAAATGACATCATTAAATTAAAGTCTGATAAGTGGTATAAAGAGATCTGATGACCTTGTTCACAGAGCAATGGCATAAAGAAAAATCATATTCATAAATCATATTCACAGAACCATTTATGACCCCCAAATTTTTTATAATTTTCAGGAAAAAATGGAAAGAGAAATGGGCAAAAAGATGAATATCGAATTCATCCCCGCTTAGATAAATAGACTAGAAGATAAGATAGACAAGTAGATAAAGGGTAAGAAACAAAATGGAAGGAAGAGAAAAAGAAGCAGAAAGAAAAAGTAAAATAATGAGAAAACCTTAAAAGTACAGGGTAAAAGCAAGACCATTAGTAGAGATAGAAGAACTAATGTATCCAATAATTGATGGATGAGTTTATTGGTAAATTGACCAATTAGTATATAGGTAGGCTATTTCAAACTTTTACCTGATATAGACACACTGATGAACAGATGAACTGATTGATACATGGGTCAGTCTGGTATGTTTTCACAATATCTGAGTATCTGGCCAGTTTGGCAAGATGTTTGGACACGACATGTTTCACTTGAGGACAGTGAGGATCTTGCTGGAATTGATAATTCACTAAAACAAAAGCCAAACTTTATCAATCAAGAATTCTAAAACGTAGACTTTGGTGTGGAAGCAGCCAAATAAGTGAACATGTATGGCTGCTTGTTTCAGAGTAAGTTATTCTAAGATCCAAAATAGGTGATATAGACCATGTAAAGTTCACAAGGTTTAGTATTTTTTCTGTTTTTTGCGGATATATGAGTCATTTCTCAAGAAGAGTTTTTTTTAAAGTTTGGATAGCTCTTCCCACTCATTATTTTTTTGATACTTGTATCAGAGAAACAAATATTATTCACCATAGGTATGAACATGATCATTAGAAGAAACAGTATAAAAATTTAAAGTCATAATATCTATGGGAAAAATTATTTTTATGATATAATAATCATTTTGCATAAAAAGTTGTTGTAATAGCTGCTGTAAGTACAGGAATTTTTACTCTTTTAAAACTCTCTGGAAATTCATGTACAACCAAATAATTTTTCCAGTTGTGAAATGTATGTCTGTTGAGAATCAATCAACCAGCAATTGGCATGGATGTGTTGGGTACTTTTTTGTTGCTGGAGTACTCTTTTTTTAAGATTCATATTCTAATTTAGACTCAGTGATTAATATGAAGATAGTTGTTCAAAAATGCAATGAGTACCATTTAAAAAAAATGTTCTTAATTGAATTAAAAATCAAATTTTTGATTTGAAATTTTCATCTTATTTAAACTTTATAGATGGCATCTATATATAAAGGTTGTAATGAAAATTTGATTTTTAATTTAATCAAATTAATTTTTAAAAAAATGGTTTTATCGCATTTTGACACCACACTCTTCATATAGTACGTTAAGTACTACTTAGAATGTTGTGAGGTAATCATAGTTATTTCAGATCAGGGTGATCTTACTTTCAAGAAGAAAATGGGATATTACTTTTATAAAAACAAGCAACTATTTTTTTCATTTGTTTGATGTCAATATCATAATAAATGTCTTGGACATATGTGTAAGTGTGTGTGTTTAAAACAAATGAATGTGATAGACAGACGTCTTTTAATGATAATTTCTTGTAAGTCAAAATTTCAGCTTTTCTGTTCTTTGGATACCTTGCCTTGCCAAGGGTGTCATTAGCTCAGTTGGTAAGAACAGAATAGTTTATAGGCTGTTTCCTAGTGGACAGAGGTTCAATCCCCGCACGATGCTCATTTCTCATGATCTGGGGCCGCTTGATCTGCCACTGAGTAACTTTGTTGCTGAACAAAATATAGTTTCTAGAAAAATATCTTTGTAATTATCACATCCAATCATGTACAAGAGATAGCAAGTTTGTGTATAAACTTTCCAAATTTTCCATATATGATATTTCATTTTCAGATAGCAGCATAAATACAATTTACTTAGTTCTCTTTCATGTATAAACACCAGAGATGGAAGGTCCAAAACAATGAGAAGATTTTTCTCTTAAATGGTTAATTCTCTTGGTTGTCTTCTCATTGGGGATTCTATGGCACAGTCTTAATGTTGCTTATCCCATCCAAAAAGCCTTATAAGTAAACCATGCTACTCATGCATAGCAGCAAATATATGACTGAACAATCATTTTTTAAGCAACTAAGTTCCACATATTCATTCCTCCAAACAGACAAACATGGGAATTGCATTGATACAGTGGGAATCTTTTGTTTATGTGTGACTTTGATTTAGGAGAACTATGGGTTATATGAAGATATCAAGGGAGAAGGGTGTTTCTCTCACATATTGATTACACAACAAGGTAGATTCATTTCATTAGTGTTCACATTTAGTTCAGTTTTATATTTGCCTGAATGCAAATGCATGTCGAAATATTACTGGTTATAAAAAAAGCATAGAACTAAATTTATTTTCAATACATCATACATGACGTCTGGTTGAGTCAATGGAAAATACATATAAATATTCTGGTTATTAATGGAATAACTGATCAAATGCATGATGATTCCAATATCTATATATCTAGTTTGGAAATGATTCATCATCAATCTTTTTTCGTCTGTTGTTGGACATAGACTTTCTCTAGGATTTGCCACACCTCTCTATCATGGGTGTCACGGAGCCAATACTTCCTGAATTTATCCAGATTATCTCTCCATCTTGTAGTCTGCTGGCCCTGGTAGCACATGTGATCTCTGGGGATCCATGTCATGAGTCGCGATGTCCATCAGTTGTCTGTTATTCTTCAACCTTCAGTTTTCCAGTGGATTGTATGATGTCTTGAACTCCTGTTTTTGCTTTGATATACTGTGTTGTCTTGTGATCTCTCCATGTAAGGTTGAGCATGATTCTCTCATGAGCACATTGCATGCTTCTCAGTCTGAAGGTCAGTCTCTTAAATGATTAAATTTTCCTAAAAAATCAATTTCCTTTTGACATCCTCTGATGAATTATTCTTATAATGGTTTCATGGGTCAAGGAATATAATTCTTTTTATTGATTTACTTGAATACAAAAGATAGTCAGGTGAAGACATTCCTAGCTTTTGTTGGCTATGTAAAATTCTTGGATCGAAAAGATTTGAAGTTATTATTTGCAGTCTTCTTTCATTCTGTAAATCATTAAAGTACAAAATTTTCCTGGTCTTATCAAAACAATATTCCATAAAATTTCTATCAAGCTGGCTACCAAAAAACAAAAGAAAATAATACATAAGGAAATGGGCTCCATGTAAAACAGAAGCCCCTACCATTTCTATGCTACCAAAAACAAGAAATTCATGGGGATATAAGCTCTGTATGTCATCTTTCAATCCTGCTTCAAGGCAGCAGGGTCCATATTCTTTTTTTTCTTTCTTATTCCTTTTTTTTTTCTTTTTATTGGAAAACGTAAAAATACCTTTCTACAGTAATTCTCTTTCAAAGAAATATTGTTTTTCTTATATATATATATCTTTATATCTATATAAATTTGGTTGTCTTTTAATCATGTTTGTGAGCACAAATTAACCAAATAGTAATATAAAATTATATATGACTGTACTGGCATTTGAATGTATCATCTGCCTGCTGATAGTCAGGTGCTCTCTCTGGATGAGCCCATCCATTCAAATTTGATAAATTCATAGATGGTCTCTCATCAGGCATAGTAGCATTTTTCAGTAGGACTGTATTTTGCAAATAATCATATTTAGCAAAAAAGTTTTTGCATATTTTTTGAAACAAATTTTTCAGAAAATTATTTTCCCTGGAAACTTTACTGCACATTAATTTTTCTCCCAAATAAAAAATTCTGAATAAATGAAGATTAAATTCAATGTTTAAAGGAATTTTTTTTTTCATCCTTTTGGAGTAGGTTTGAATAGGACCATTACTTTCCATCCATCATACGGAAGTTTAATTTCAAAGAATTTGGTTACTTTGATCAATTCTGTTCAGTTACTTTTTCGTTAAAACAATATAGCAATAAAAATATAATTCATGTATCAACTTGTGTTTCCCATTACATGAATTTTCCACATCCTCATTCACTCAATGTTAAAAATGGCACACAAAAGTTGTATGCTGTTTCTAACACTTACGCAGGTTTGTGCAACCACAACCACAACCACCCATATGATTGTGTTGAGTAAGAAGAGATATATCAAAAAACATGTTGAATTTCTAATAAGTCAAATGTACAATTATTTCTCCTTTGGGCAATGCCACAACTCTTGCTGCATGCCAATAGTAAAGATTCATATAAAAGCACAAGTAGGGAATGCCAACGTTGACAGGCATGAAAACCTCAATATTGACAACATTAGCAAGGAAATAATGTTTAACTGTATGCACAAGTGTGTGGGCCAGCCCAATATGTGCAAGAAATTACTTGATCCCTGGGCAATGCCAGAAATCCCTGCTAGTATATATATGTTGAATTATATGAAATCAGATGTATACATATTCTACATGTGTTTAATCGTATATTATACTCTGTTTTTTTTTTAAAAAAACCTAATTAATGCAATGAACAATTTTTTTTTGAATGAATATTAAATCATGGAAATTCAACCACACTACTTTTATTCAAGTAGAAATATTGATATTTTAGTAAATATCTATCGAAAAAAATTAATCAATCTCAATATTTCTCCAAAGACCCAATAACCTTGATGCTACCCCCTAGTTTGAGAAGTGCTGTTTTACAATAATTCATCTGATGAAATTAAGTAGGCTAGTTCTTGTCACAGAAATAATGTTGCTGATGGTGCTACTGCTAATGTCAAGTTCATTTGTCTTCATCATCATCAGTCTTTTAGCATCCGTCATTGGAAATAGACTTTCCCAAGAATCCACCACACTTCTCTGTCATGGGTGTTGTGGAGCCAGTATTTTCTAAATTAGTCTAGTTTATCTCTCAATTTTGTATTCTGTCAGCTTCGGTTTTGCATATAATCTCTGGGGATCCATGTTGTGAGTCGTGATGTCCATTGGTTGTGTGCCATTCTTGCAACATGACCTTTCCATTGCCATTTGAGTTTTCTAATAGATTCCATGATGTCTTGGACTCCCATTTTCTTCTTGATATACTGTACTGTCTTGTAATCTCTCCGTGTCAGGTTGAACATGATTCTCTCATGCATGTGTTGCATACTTCTCAGTTTGCGAGTCTGTCTTTTGGTTAGGTTCCATGTTTCAGCTCCATAGGTGACTATTGGGAGGATGCATCTTCTTTTTGGGATTATTGGGATCGAATTGTTTTTGAAGTTTGAACTTGCTCTACCGAAAGCTTGCCATCCTAGGGTGATTCTTTACTTGATTTCTTCTTCTTTTGTGGATTTCATGGATATTCATTGTCCGAGATAGATGTAGTGGTCTACTTTCCTTAGTTTTGCATCTTTGATTTTGACAGTTATGTTCTTATTCTCCGATATGATTGTTGCACATGACTTTCATTTTACTGAAGTTCATGTGTAGGCTAACTTTTTTGCTTTCTTTGTTTAGTTCATCTAGCATTAGTTGGAGGTTGTGTAGGTTCTCTGTGAAAAGGATAATGTCGTCTGAAAAACTGAGGTTGCTTAGATATTTGCCATCTATTTTGAGTCCTCTATTCTCCTTGTCCAGGTTTCGGAGGCAAGCTTGGTGAGCTGGTATCACCTTGTCTTACTCCTTTCTGGAGGTGGAGGGGTTCAGTCTTTATGTAACCTGATAATGTAATGTGATAAAGGAGTTGCTATTATTGTATATATATTGCAGTACTCTGATGTATACAGGGTCTACACCTTGTAGGGTGATAGCCTCCATGACCATGGGAATTTCCACAGAGTGGAATGCCTTCTTGAAATCTATACATGTTACAGTGAGTGGCATTTTTCATTCTACTGCTTTCTCTTTCAGCTGCTAATTGTGTTGAGATGGTCCATAGTCGAGTAGCTTCTTCAATGTCAGGTATGTGCATAGACCACCAAATCTATATAAGGATGTTACTACTGGAAAAAAGATATCAGTTTTCATTGAAAAAACAATATTTTTCTCTCAGATTTTTATTGGTTATCAAATGGCTATAAAATGTAATTAGCAAGTGAGAATAAATAGAATAGACAAATCTCTTATAAAATCAAAATCTTTTCCACATGAATCTTTCAATGAAAGTATATCCATCAATCCTATCATCCAACTCCTAACTCACAAAAAGCATTTTTACAAATGACACGAACTTCAATAAATTAATCACATATAGACAAATCTTTTCTTCTTTTCCTTCTGTTCTTATATTTGATCAATTTTTCAGTGTCTTTCCTCTTCATTTAATTCATTCTCTTTGTCATCATCCCATTATGCCTGCCTGCTTCTGCCTCTCTCTCATATCTATTGTCTTCATTCTGAATATCAGGTTTATTCTAAATCACTTATAAGTGGATCAGTTATGTTCAACATAATTAAACCAATTTTGCAAGAACAATGAATACCAGGAGAATGTACTTCCTGCATGCTATACCTATAAAATTAGCTGTATGATATGATCAAGGAGATTAACATCACCAGGACTGTGGCAAAATGCATCAAGTCAGAGAGATGAACACAAAATGATTCAAGTTATATCCTTATCAAAAGTGTTGCCCAAAAACTAGAAGAAACAAAATCCATTTTGATGCACGAGAATTGTAGAGTTGATACCTTCATATCAATGAAGAGATCAGATGATATTCAAATGTTGTACTTTGGATTGCATTGCATAAAAAAAGAAACAGCTAGTTAGATTATAGCTTCATCCTCTAAAATGCTTTGATCATAGGCATAGTATAATATTTTGAACATTATAATGTCCTGTATGTATAAAATGAAATAGATCATTATAAATCCTAGACACCCAATCATGGCAGAATGATTGGTGTACATGTTAGTGCTTATAAGTTTTTTCAAAACTCCCTGCAGTCATACCCAACAAATACAATTGTCATAGACATATCTGGAATGTACCTGGATCGATACAGTACATAACGGCATATAAGTTGACTTTTTAAGCATGAAGTGTTTTCCCTAATGGATCATATTAGTCTGTTTAGACACAGTGCAAATATTAGACTAAAATTGAATTAACACCATAGTTCAAGGGTTGACTAATTACACTGGATATTCAGTATACCCACAAAATGACCCCTGCACCTTGTAGACTACATGCCAAATTGAGTAGTCACTGTTATACAGTCAGAGAGAAGTTTATGTATATATATATATATATATATATATACTGGTAAAATAACAATAAGAAAGTGAAGAGGAAACCACTGAAAGTTCTCCGAAAAAGGTGACCAGCAAACATTGAAATGCATCAGAACTTGACCACATGATGATAAAAGTTTTTTTTTCTTAAATTTTCTCCTCACCTGCCATTAGCTATTTTACCAACATTCTGTTGGATCACTTCACATTCACCCAACAAAGGTAGAACAACCCCACCTATACACAAGCACATACATATACATTATGTGTGTGTGTGTGTGTGTGTGTGTGTGTGAAAAACATTTAGGTGACAGGAAATATTTTTGCAAAACAAGTTCAACAATCAGACTGTATTCTTTAACATATCTTTCCCTCATCTGCCTTTTTAGTGATTGTTTTTCTACGGCCTCTCACTTTCAGACAATGTTTCACTTACTCAACACTGAATTAATCTTCATCCAAGGTATTAAGGGTAAAAAAGTTAAAGAAAGATGTTCAAACTTGGAAGAAAAGAAAGTTTTTCAGGAACTGCCATTGTGAAAGTTGGTTTTATCTGGCATCAAAAAAGATTGGGATCACCAAAATTCTTTGGGGGATTTGACAACATTAATTGTACATTATAAGGTACAAGACTCTGTGTTGGCCCAAATAATTTCATTATGTTGAGTTCAACAAATGTAAGTGAAAAATATGAATAAATATGACTTAGAAAATATTTTAGGTGTTTGACATTTTTTAATCCTATGAATATTAACTGAAAATCATGTATTGACATTTTTCAGACGTAACTGAATCATATTTAAATTGTTAAATTAGACGGTCCTACTGAAATAACATTTTAAAATAGGGTGTTGAAGATTTTAAAAATTCCAAGGGTCTATTTAGTTTAATGGTATAATTTGATTCAATTACATCTGAAAAATACAAATACATGATTTTCAGTTAATGTTTATTTTCAATAAACTATTCTAAAAAGATTTTTAAAATTTTGCGGGTCTATCTAAACTAATAGTATGAATTTAATTCAATTATGTCTGAAAAATGTCAGAACATGATAAAAAAAGAGTTATATATTGGTATACTTTTGAAAATCTCTTCACAGATTCAAATTATCAAGATATTTACACAATAAACCACAAATGATCAAGTGACTGGTCACCATCTTGATTTTACCTTCTTAATTGTTCAATCTGTTAGCTATATTCTATCACTCATAGTTATTCGTGTTCTTGACTGTACAACATCATCTATGATACAATGTTCTCTACATTGATATTTTATCAATTATCGAGCTAGTTCTTGTGTAAGCATTTCTAGTCATACTTATCCATCTATCTATTGATCAAGATTGTTTAATCAATGATTTTGTGAATTCCCTGAACGTTTCAGTTATTTCAAAATAATCTGTTTAATAAGAATTCATCCAGTAATCTCCATCTGAAGAAAATTCAACCACACTATGAAAATTTACAACAAAGAGCCACCAAGTAACAAAATATTATGAAGTCCAGCAAATTCAAAACTGGCCAATTTAGAAAAATATCCATTTTTCTAGTAATTCTAGCTTTTTGGAAGCTGGATAAATGGTTTGATACTGTAATACTTGTATTCTTGATACTTTCACTTTCATTCTTTTTCAACATACTTTTGCTTTTCTTCATAAATTCAGACCAGAGTTGGTCTCATATGATCACTTGGGATCCACATTATGAGTTGTGATGTTCGCTGGTTGTATAACATTCTAGCAATACCTACTCATTGCCACCTGAGTTTTCTTACGGATTTCATGATATCTCAGACTTTTTTTCACTCTCTAATATACTGTGCTGTCTTATGATCTCTACATGTGATGTTGGCATGATTCTCTTCTGTGTATGTCATATGGTTCTCAGTTTAAGGGTCAATCTTTTGTTTACGTTCCATGTTTCAATCCCATAGGTGACTATCAGGGGGGATACATTAGTTGTATATCTGTTTTTAAGTTGAGCTTATTCTACTAAAAGCCTTCAATTCCAGAGTGATTCTTCACTTGATTCCTTCTTTGTTTAAGGATTTCATGGAGATTCATTGTTATAGGTTGTCTACTTTCTTCTGCTTTGCGTTTTCAATTTCTATTGTTGTGTCTTTGTCTACAACATATTTGTTGTGACATTTGTATTACTGAAATTCCAGTAGAGACCGACCTTCTTACTTTCTTCATTCAGTTTGTCCAGCATTTTTTTTTTTGGAGGTCATGAAAGTTCACAGCAAAGAGGACAATGACATTTGCAAACCAGAGGTTACTTATGTACTTGTCATTTATTATGATTCCTTTATTTTCCCAGTTACTGCAAGATATTAGAAAATGCTTCAATGTTATTATGGGAGCCTTCAACGCACAGGTAGGACAAGGAAATGAAAGTTGCATTGACAAGTTTGTATACAAAGTATAGAACAAAAGCTATGGAGATTTTGTTAATTTGCGACAGCAAATAAATTCATAATAAGGAACATCTTCTTCAAGAAGACACCTAATAGAGAATGGACCCGGAGGAATCCGAATCATGAAACCAAGAATGAAATCAACTATCTATTAGCAGATGAGAGTGAATCCATCAAAGATATCTAGATCATAAATCAAGTCAATAAAGAAAGTGACCACAAAATGGTAAAATGTAATACTCAAATTAACACTAAGAAAGAGCATAAGAAAATGTTCTCTACCAACTGCAACCATTTAACATACCAAAAGAGCTCACACGCACCTTCAAGCTAAAACTGAATATATGATAGGAACATTTCATCAAATCAGAAAAAAATAACACCAACATCAACAAATTTAACTGCAAAATAACAGCCTCCCTAATTGAAGTTGCCAATATGATTAAACCGTAGAGTAAACGAACCATCAGTAAACTCTCTAAAGAAACTGAGAATCTTCTCAAAAATTACAGAAATCTCAAACCACTGACAATAAGAGAAAAGATTGAAGCAAATGAACTAGATAAAACAACTCAAAAGAAATGAAAGGAAGATGAGAGAAGATACATGACAGCTGACATTAAAACGATTCTTGAAAAAAGTAGGTGATTTAAATCTAGTCCCACAAGACTTGAACACCCTGCAATCATGCAGTTGTATAAAAAAGGGAACCTGAAAGATTCAAACAACTACAGGCCAATAAGCCTACTCAACTGCATTTACAAACTTTTTAGCATAGTAATCACCAACTGGATCACTAAAGAGCTAAAAGAAAAACAACCATGGCAACAAGCTGAATCTGAATTTCTGAAGAAGTTACTTGACCATTGACAATCTCCATTTGATAGATCAACTAAATGAGAAAGAAGCAAAATATAAAATGCCACTTGCTTGTTGACTTCAAGAAGGCCTTTGAATCAATGCCATAATCCAACAAGGTGTAGACCCCATATATGTCAGAATATTGTAACATATCTACCGACACAGCAGTTATTTTATCAGGTTACATAAAAACTTAGCTTAGTCAGTCACAAAGCTATGTACGGGTTATACAGCAGCGACTGGATTGACTACAATGATACTGACTACTTTTAATAAAACATTGCTTGACAGCATGATGACCTCTTAAATATATAATATCTATGCAAAAATATATCATTTTGTATTTTATATATCTATTTCTGAATAGATATCTTTTTAGAATAGTCTTTGTTTCAGCTTACTTAATGGTCATAGAATGCAAAAACAACCGAAATATTGTGATTAAGGGCAACAAAATAAAGATCAAAACTAAAAATAATCAAAAATTAGTATTGAAATTGCTTCATTAAAGAAATTTGAACAACTCAATTATGTCTAAGTTTGTCTTTGTTTTTTTGAATCCTACTTTATAAGTGAAAACATACATAAATAAACAACTAACTTTACTCGAAATAGATAGTAATATGCAAATCTCAGGCCAAGTTATCACTAATAGTAGATTTCCACCCAGCACTGATTAGTTTCTTTTAAAATCACATGAATGATTAAGAGTTGCCAGTCAAAATTTTCACATGTTTAATGCACAGTATTCAAGAGGCCAAGATGTCAAATACAAAACAAAATAAGATAGCTCACTCTAGAATGCACCAAGGCCCATATCTTTTAAAACCTTTCAGAAGATAAAATGTATTGGTCAATTTTCTTTTACATCATTCAAGTTTTTATTGTAAAATTTTTTATATATTTTTGATATTTTTGATGTTTAATTTATATACATATACTTAACAGAAAATGGAGCTGACTCAATCTATCGCAGGTGCAATTCTAATTGCAGCCCCATTGTCTTTTATTGTTCATTCTATTCATGTTGTAAGGCCAAATGATATATTGACTGTGAAATAACGAAAGATTATTCAAAAAAGAATTTCATTATGATATGAAGCAATTTATAACCATTCTCTCAGATCATATATCCATTTTTTGATAACATGAGTGACACTTTGAAAGAAACAAATAGAGCTGATATAGACCATGAATGAGCAAAATCAGAATTTTGAGTTGAAACAGATGTTTGCACCTTTGCATTACCAGCGGCTGTTTAGCTCAATGGTATGTTGAAGCAGCTACCCTATTGGTGGCAGGTTCAATTCCTGCGGTAACCCCATTTTCTTTACTTATTTATTCTATTTATATAGTCTGAATTGGATGATATATTAACCGTATAATGATGGGAGACCATTTCAAATAAGAGTTTCAATATAATATAAAGCAATTTATAATCATACATATATTTACATATATTGGAGTTGCGATCCATCATCAGACTTAATAACCATAAGCACAGAACTGATCACCCAATTATCCCAATATGCTCCCAGTGAAAAAATACTTCTGTATCCTTGGCCATAATTTTGGCATAGATGCTAGATTTACTATCATCAAAAAAAAATTTGCCATTGCAGCATTCATTTCCTTGTCCTCCCTGTGCATTGAAGTCTCTCATAATGACATTGAAGTATTTTCAAGGTATCTTGGAGTAGGGAGTCATCATAGAAGTTGTCTATTTCCTATCTGGTATGATGATATTCATTTTATAGGATAATGCTGGCTATGCGGTCTAAGATCATTCCTATTATTACCAAACCCTGACCGTATACAAGGACATACTATTAATACAGCTATAATTGTACCTCACAATCTTGTAAGGTTATGTATGCACGTCTGCTGCTATGGGCACTTCAACATGTAAACATATATATGCAAGGATTCTATATCACCTTACCAAGTACCCAAATAGCTCAACACTGAACCATAATCTAGGTTCCCAATAACCATGGAGACACAAGGGATAAAAAGCATCATTTAAAAATAAACTCTCTCATCATCATCAGTCTTTTAGCGTCCGTCGTTGGACATAGACCTTCCCCAGGATTTGCCACACTTCTCTATCATGGGCGTCACGGAGCCAGTACTTCCTGAACTTGTCTAGTTCATCTCTCCATCTAATATTTTGCCGGCCTCGGTTGCGCATATGGTCTCGGGGAATCCATGTTGTGAGTCGTGATGTCCATCGATTGTCAGCCATTCTTGCAACATGGCCAGCCCACTGCCATTTGAGATTTTTTATGGATTCTATGATGTCTCTAACTCTTGTCTTTTCCCGGATGTGTTGTGCTGTTTTGTGGTCTCTCCATGTGAGGCCCAGCATTATTCTTTCATGTGCACGTTGCATGGTTCTCAGCTTACGGGTCTGTTTCTTGGTTAAGTTCCATGTTTCAGCTCCATAAGTGACTATTGGGAGGATGCATTGGTTATACACCCTTCTCTTTAGGATTAATGGGATCTTATTATTTTTTTATTTTTCTTTTTTAATTTTATTTTTGAAGGTTGAGCTAGCTCTGCCAAAGGCTTGCCATCCTAGTGTGATTCTTCGCTTGATTTCTTCTTCTTTTGAGGGTCTCATGGAGATTCGTTGCCCTAGGTAGATGTAGTGGTCTACTTTCTCGAGTTCTGTGTCCTCGATTTCGATCTTAGTTTTTTTATCTCCAATGTGGTTGTTGCACATGATCTTCGTCTTGCTGAAGTTCATGTGTAGGCCGACTTTCTTGCTCTCCTCATTTAGTTCATCTATCATTAGTTGGAGGTCGTGTAGGTTCTCTGCGAAAAGGGCTATGTCGTCTGCGTCGAGCAACCTCAGATACTCGCCGTCTATTTTAATTCCTTTACTCTCCCAGTCTAGCCTTCTGAAGATCATCTCGAGGCAGGCTGTGAAGAGTTTAGGTGAGCTGGTATCACCTTGTCTTACTCCTTTCTGGAGCTGGAAGGGGTCCGAGTCTTTATGTAGCCTGATAAATGAGCTGCCGTGATTGTATATATGTTTCAACACTTCAACATATACTGGATCTACACCTTGCTGACTGATGGCCTCCATGACCTTAGGGATTTCTACTGAGTCAAACGCCTTTTTGAAGTCGATAAATGCTACGGCAAGTGGTAGTCTATACTCTGCTGCTTTTTCTTTCAGTTGATTTATCAAGTGCAGGTGGTCCATGGTCGAGTAGCTTCTTCTAAAGCCAGCCTGTTCACGTGGCTGGTTTTCATCGAGTGTTTTTGTGATTCGGTTGGTGATGATCTTTGTGAAAAGTTTATATACACAGTTGAGTAGGCTTATAGGCCTATAGTTGTTGAGGTCTTTCGGGTTTCCATTTTTATATAAAAGCATTATGATAGCAGTATTCCAATCGTCTGGGACTTTACTGTGTTTTAGACACAGGTTGAAGAGGACGGCCAGTTTCCTATTGATGATTTTACCTGCTTTTCGGAGTAGGTCGATGGTGATGTTGTCTGGTCCAGGGGCCGTTCCTTTCTTTGTCTGTTTAATGGCTTCCTTCACCTCCCACGGGGTTACTTTTGGGAAGTCCTCTAGTTGTTTGCCCGTGTCTTGCGTATCTTGCTCATTGTTTTGCAGTCCTTGTTTGGACGAATAAAGTTTTTGGTAGAATTCTTTGTCGAACGTGCCAAAGAATTCTACCAAAAATAAACACTAAAGACATTCAATTAATTGCTTGAAAAGAGATGAAATATTTTTTCCAAATGTAGAGAAATACAGAATGAAATAAAATAAATATTCATTAGGGTTTGGAATCATTCTATTTAAGTATTAATATATTAGTTATGAGCAATTGTTAAATTGATTTTGTTTCATTGTTTATCTATTTAGTTACTTGATTAAGAGTTGTTTCTTTATCATTATCACATGCATTCTAATCATGATTAATTATGTTTTTTTTATGTAAAAATTTCTTGGAAAATCATTTTTCATTATAGTTAAATGATTCTCTGGAAAATTCTTATCATCTTAGTTTAATTTATTTTAGCTATTCATTTTACTCTTTATACTGTATTGATTTCAATATATTTACTTACTATTTATTAATCTTTATTTATAGTGTTAGATTTACAGTAATTTGATCATTATCCATGTGAAGGCCAACTTTCTTATTCTCTTCATTCAGCTTGTCAAGCATTCTTTTGAAATCATGGTTCTCAGCAGAAAAGATGATGTTGTCAGCAACTCATTACTTAGGTATTTGCTGTCTATCCAGATTCCTTTCTCATGTATAAGTCATGTACAACAAACACGTAGAGGCCAACGATACAACGATCAGAACAGAAAATGCAGATATCTGGATATCTTTGACAGAGTCTCTCTTGTCTGCTCGGAAATAGTCAATTTCATTTTTGGTTTCATGATTAAGGCTCCTCTAAGTCCATTTTCTCTTAGGTTGTTCTTGAATGTGATTTTGAACCCATTCTCAAGCTGAGAACCATGTAATATGCTCAAGAGAATCATATGGAGAGATCACAAAAAAGTACTGCACATAAGGAAAAAAACAGGAGTCAGAGATACAGAAACCATTGTAAAAACTCAAATGGCAATTGGCTGGTCATATTGTAAGAATGTTAGACAACCGCTGGATATCACAACTCACAATGTGGATCCCCAGAGATCATATGTTAAAATGCGACTGGTAAAATATGTGATTGCATGACAAACTAGACAAGTTCAGAAAGTATTGGTTCTGCAATACCCATGATAGAGATGTCTGGCAAATTTTTCAGAATGGTGTATGTCCAACAATGGATGCTAAAATGCTGATGATGACGGTTGATTATTCATGTGTATTTTTGATGTTTTATCAATTTATTGTTATAATTTACCTTTTTTGATAATGTTTACCTTAACTAATTTGTGATAAAACTTGATACTTCTGATTTTGAACTTATTTTCACCATGATAATTATTCACACCCTTATATCATTGTCAATATGTTACCGTCATACATTTACTGAAAAGAAATTTTAATTTCATTCCATTTGATATGTTATCAACAACATCTTTAACTAACTAGGCAATTGTTACGTTTAATATCAGAAAAAAACAAATGTTTTAATTGTTTTTAATTTGAATTAATATTAAGATTATTGAGAGTTCTTTTATCATCTATACAATATATGTTTTTACATTGTCTAATTGCTTAATTTCAATGAGATATCAATGTGTTTCAATAATTTCTCAATGATTGATTTGTCCATGTAAACTAATTACTAGTTTTAGACGTTCAAAGGAAAATTCTTTAAAGATTACTCCTTTTATTAGGCCAACGCTTATTCATTATTTTCAAACACAATATACCCACCATTTTCACAGTTTGATTTCTTGATTAAAAAACAAATTCCTTTACACCTTTTATAAAAAAAAACTTGACAAAAACAGGGTATTCTGTGAATTTTAAATTCGAGTAAGGGGAGACAACTCATTACAAATCAATATGTTTGTTTTGTCAATTCAATTTGATAGGGTTAATTCAAATATCATGTTTGAATGGAAATTTCTAACGTCAATAGTCTGGTGCAATACTTGAGAATACTGGGTGCCAATTCTTGACCCTCCAAACTTCTTCAAAACAGGCCCTCATAATTTGTGCAGAAATGAAGAGAAAATCCTGGTAGTGGGGTAGGAAGACAGAAATGAATATAAAAATTTAAAAAACTATGACAAAACTTAGATACATAATGAGCGAACAAACAAGAAAAAAACAACTCAAGGGTATGATGAACTTGCTAATATTTGGCTAATGTAACCATTGTTAGCCATTTAAATGGCCATAAAATGGTTAACATTTTTTTAATGCATTTTGACGTCTTTCACCCTTTTTTTGAGGTTGATTTAGCGCAATAATTTAACTCGTCACCCTTTCTCATCTGTTGCTAAGAAAATTGAATGGTATAACCATTAGATTTATTTATTTATTTATTTTTTTTTTTTCTTTGTTTCCAGATCTATCTATTTTGGGGTTTAGTCGAATATTCCAATCTAATCTATGTTCATTTAGAAATATTAAAGCTGAACGACACCAGCAGAAACCAATCCACCAGACCCCTTCCAACACGTCATGGGTCAGCGTGGCAGGACTCCCAACAGCAACCACCCAAACAAAACCCTTAAACCCAAACAAAATCCCAAAACCCTCAACAAGAGGACAATGTTATACATCAGCACCTACAACATCAGGACACTCTCAACAGACTCTCACCTGACCTATCTAGAAAACAAAATTAAAGACATCAAATGGGACATCATAAATTTTAGCGAAATGAGAAGACCAGGAGAAGAACTAATAGAATTGTAAAGCAAACATCTTCTCTACAATTACGGAAGAGAGAAGGTGAAACATCAATAAAGACCTCAAAGACAACATGTTAGGCTTTAAAGCTATCTTGGACCGCATGGCTAGTATCACCATACAACTCTCAAACAGGTACAAGCTAAATGTCATCCAAGTCTATGCTCCCACCTCGCAATCAACCGAAGAAGAAATAAACATCTTCTATAATGACTTAAACTCCATCCTTTTTTTTTTTTTAAAGCTTCTTTTTATAGCCAGCAGCTAGCCTGATCTAGCTATAATTCGAGGTAGAAAGATCTTTTACAGCCCCTTTCTCAATTTTTTTAGTTTTTTATTCTATTCATTATTCCTATTTACCAGTCAGCATAAAATTCTGACACTTTGCTCTAATAATTTACTCATGTTGTTATAATGATTTATTATGAACCAATAATAATTGGTTGATACCAATAAATTAGACAGTATTTTGTTCAAATAAAAATGAAAATGAAATTTTTTTCCCAAAATTTTGATAAATGATTGAAAGTCTTTCAAAAACAGGCATTTCTTTGATTACTATTGTATTTAATTTCACTGTATGCAACATGGCTTGGCATAAACTTAGTTCATCAAGCCGATGAGTTTTGTCGATTATATGAATGGTTCTGTCTTACCGACTCCTACAGGAATCATCCCCTTTGGCAACAGCCAACAATTACTTTGAATTATCAGGTGAAACCCATTGTTCAAAATGAAAATTAGGAAACACGTTCCAGCAGTGTACTCTCCAGGATACCCCTCCTGTCCTTTTGCGAGGGTGAACTTTGTATTTGATCCTGTTATTCCTTACTTGGATGCTCTTCAAGACAACCTCAAAGAATGTTTGGAGAGAGGCTTAGGAAAGATGTTCAGCATGAGGTCCCTGGGGTTGTCTGAGACAGATGAGGTCTTTGATTATGATCAAGAAAAGATCAGGCCATTCCAGGACTCCATTACTTTCAAGGATAGACAATACTTTGGCAGGAAGATAAAGCAAGATTTATTTCATCCAACCACCACAGCCCTTAGAGGTACTTGACAGGGTTGTTAAGGACAGGAAGAACCACTATCACAAATAGGTGGAAGTGTTTTGGCAACAGAAGGAGGGAAACATGTTCATTAAAGACTAAGGGAACTGTCTCCTTCAAAGAAGCTGCCTACTCAGGTGTTAACCCCACCCTCAATCTACTCCTTTCTTCCAACCAATGAGCATAGCATTCCTGATGATCTGACTAGTAACTGAAGAAGACAAAAAAAGATTTTGTTTTTTCTCCAAGGATGAAGATCAACTTGACTGTTACAGATAAAAAAAAACCCTTAATCTTTGGCTTTGTATCAAGCCCCTTCATCTTAAATTATATTCTCAAGCATCACTCCAGCCAATTTCCTCGGGACTATTTTTTGTGGATGGTTTCAAGTAATTTTTACATGGAAAACCTTGTTAAAATGAGTAGTTACGTCCACAATTTGATAAATTAGTGTTCTGAAGCTCTCCAAAGATTGGGGAAGGAAATTCCAAATTTAACTGCGAGGAGTTGCAGGAAGAAATGTGAAAAGATGACACTTTGGTGGATCACTCCTGTGGATGGGAAAAATTTCTGGGATATCATCACAATCCTCAGGATGATATCTTGAGCGTGTCCCACTTTGACTCTTTATCACTGTGTTGATCAGGGGTCAGGTCCTTGATGGAGAGTTATGTTGGCAGGGGTTAGGATGGGATGACGTCCATGAAGGGTACCAGGGTGACTGCATTGTCCAACGGTCTATCTGAGCCTGGCTCCCTCTGTTTCCACAGACACATCTTTGACAAGGACAAGTCGATGAATCTGGTCTTTTTTGAGATGCATCAAAAAGGATGTATGGTTTTGTGGCATATGCTGTTGAGCAGGTCATTTCTACATTGGTTTTTGCCAAAGCCAAGGTAGCACCCATTAAACAAAAGACCAGCACACTTTTAAAATACTGCACAGAGCAAAAAATGGTAGTATCCTCATCTGTTCTTTCCACTGGTTTTAAGGAGGTTGACACTGAGTCTGTTGTGCCTTTTAGTAAGATTTCCAAACTATCAAAACTTTTGAAAGTTGCAACCTATGTATCCAGGTGATATGTTCCCGAGGAAGAATCGACAAAACTGAGATGTAAGAATATGAAATGAAGAACTCTATCCTTCTCGCTAAACACCATCCATTCAGCAGGCTTATAGTGCTTGACTGCCATGCAAAAATTAAACGTATTGGAAAAGCTCCCACTGAAAAGACTGTCAGGCTTCCCCATGCCATGCTAGTGGCAAAAGTCATCTTGTCAACAAGCTCTTCACGTAAGATAGCATTAGATATTTCACATTTTCTACACACTGGTATAGATTTTACTGGACATATGTAAGTTAGGAGGTGGGTGATCGGTGAATATATATCTACTCATTTACATTTTGTCTAAAATATCAGGGCAATTCAGCTTGTAGGGTCTGTTTGTATATTCAAGCTTTTATCAGATTCACAAATATTGATGGGATTCCTTCCCTCATATATAGTGACAATGCAAGATCCTTCATGATCCCATTTCAATGAAACCTTTGGTTAAACCACTATAGGACATCTGACAATACCACTATACTTAATGTGGTATGGCATTATCTGGGAGCGACTAATAAAAATAGTCAAGTCATGATTGGACAAGCTGATTGGATGCTTCAAATAGGTATACCTGACTTATTTACAGTTGTATTAGACATTAAGCATGTAGTCAAAGATTTTTAAGATTTGGAACAAAGATTATCTGCCACACTTTAGGGAGCAACTCTAGGTGAAGCTAAACATCTGTCTTCAAAAAAATTCACGTAAGTGAAATAGTAATTGTAAGGGTAGCTCATAAGCCCCAAACATTCGAAAATATCAGAAAGGACAATCATCTTATTCCTAGTGCTGATGGTCTGGTTTGATATGTGTGGATAAGACGAAAATATGGAAATGAACAAGTTGATTCTATCAAACACTTCTACAAGTGATGAGGCTTCAGGTGAACCAGTGAATCATATTATGTTGAGCCCATCAGGCAGCATCATTTCTTGGATGATGAGGCTTTCAGGTGAACCAGTTAAGCACAATATACAGTCTCCATTATCTACATCACTCCTTGCGACCAAGTGATGAGGATTCCAGATGAACCAGTTAATTACATTATACAGACTCCATTATCTACATCACACTTTCTGACCATGTGATAAATCTTCCATGTGAACCAGTTAATTACATTATATAAACACCTTTTATCTACATCATTCCTTGTGACCAAGTGATGAAGCTTCCAAGTTAACCAGTTGATCACATTATACAATCTCCATTAACCGGACTCCATTATCTACATCACCCATTGTGACAAAGTGATGAGGCTCCCTGGTGGACCAGTTAATGACATCACACAGACTCTATTTTCTACATCACTACTTCTGACCAACTGATTTAGGTTTCCAGGTGAACTAGTTAAGCACCTTATACTGTTGCCATTTTCTACATCATCCTTTGTGAGCAAGAGATGAGGCTTCCAGATAAACCAGTCAATGACATAATGTTGACCGCATTCAGATATATCACATTTTTGGACCAAATGATGAGGCTTCAAAGTGAACCAGTGAATCACATTGTACAGAATCTATTTATCTACATCACTTCTTTCAAACAAGTGATGAGGCTACAAGGTGAACCAAGGAATCACATAAGACGGACTATTTATTTACATACTATCTTCAGAAAAAGTGATGATGTTTCAAGGTAAACCAGTTAATCACATTATATCGACCCAATCTATCTACATAAGTCTTTTGGACTAACATGAACCAAAGAATCATGTTATATGTACCCCATCAGCCTACATCACTCATTTTGACCAAATGATGGAGATTCTTGCTCCAAGTGATAAGGCCTCCAAGCAAACCATTTAATCACATTAAACAGACTCCATTTATCTACATAACTCTTTCTGACCAAGTGATGAGGCTTTGAGATGAACCAGTTAATTACATTATACAGACTCCATTTATCTACATAACTCTTTCTGACCAAGTGGTGAGGCTTCCAAGTGAACCAATCAATTACATTATACAGACTCCATTTATCTACATCATTCCTTGTGACAGGTTTTCAGGTGAACCAGTTGATCACATTATATAGACTCCAATATCTTCATCACTCATTGTGACCAAGTGCTAAGGCATCCAGGTGAACCAGTTAAGCACATTATACAGACTCTATTATCTACATCACTACTTATGACCAAGTGATGAGGCTTCCAGGTGAATCAGTTGATTACATTATACGGACTCCATTATCTACATCACTCCTTCTGATCAAGTGATAAGGCTTCCAGGTTAACCAGTTTATTGCATTAGATGGATTCCATTTATCTACATCATTCCTTGTGACCAAGTGATTAGGCTTCCAGGTGAACCAGTTAATCACATCATCTCTTGTGACCAAGTAATGAGGCTTTGAGATGGACCATTATTCACATCATACGGACTCCATTATCTTCATCACTCCTTCTGACCAAATGATGAAACTTCCAATTGGACCAGTTATGCACATTATACAGACTCCATTATCTACATGATTCTTTGTGACCAAGTGATGAGGCTTCTGGATGAACCAGCGAATCACATAATATAGAATCCATTTATCTACATCACTTCTTCTGACTAAGTGATAAGGCTTCCTGGTGAACCAGTTAATTACATTTTACAAGCTCCATTTATCCACATCACTCTTTATGACCTATTAATCAGGCCCCAAGGTCAACAAGTTAATTAAATTATACAGACTCCATTATCTAAAACACTGATTGTGAATAAGTGATGAGGTGTCCACGTGAACCAGTTAATCACATTATATAGACTCCATTATCTACATCATAATCATGATTCTTCGAGATGAACCAGTTAATCACATAATGTTTTCCCCATTCAACTACATCACTCTTTCTGACTGAATGAGGAGGCTTCCAGCTAGACAAGTGAATCACATTTTCTTTCCAACTCATTGAATAGGGGCATTAAACTGCCACAATTCTTCAATTAGTTTTGATGTCTGTTTTAGAAATTTTCTCTAAAAAACATATTCTATCTCCCAAATAATTATATCCCCTCTTAATATTTTAACAATATGTTTAGATTGTATTTACATATCACCTTTTTGCTTGAATCATCCTTCATTCAAACTTTAGCATTGAAGTTAAATATTGTTTATATGACTCCAAATAAGACTGTATCGCATGCTGATGCCTACTTCCAATCATAGGTCATTTTATCTTTACAATTATCTTTCGAATATCAAATCATTGTCAGCCATAGCCTGCAGAAATGTTGATCTTGCCGAAAGTAAACAAATCCTACTTACCCTGGTAATAATTTGAAGATAGATTTGTTGATAGCTTTTAAAAAAATAGAACAATCTATTAAGAGCATTTCAAAAGTGTATATAGCAACTTTTTTCTGATCATGTTTCATGGTATAACCAATTACAAATTAGCCTTCATGACTTGATTTAGTGAACATTTAATTAATTTTTTATCGTAGATATTCAAAAGGTCAAATCAAATTATGGTATAAATATGAGATATCAATGGTTTATGAAAATCAAATAAGTATAAATTATGGAGTTCAGGTAGGCAATTTGATGGAGGAATAAGAAAGAATTGCTTGTGATTTGCTCAACTGCTTAAGCTTAAACAATATGGCTCGGCTCTAATATGCCAATGATAAATTGTAATAATACTTGAAGTATAAAGGCATTACTTATCCTTTATATGATATTAACTCATTCTCCTTCCTGAAAGCATTTCAAGAAGTTCAATGTTGAAAGGCTGCATGTCTATTTTAATTTGAATCTGCAATGTTGCAATGTAGTGAGAGAAAGGAGAATCTTAATATCATTATAAGAAATGTTGTTCACATTATGAAATTAATCATGTTATATAAGTCATTATTCATTTTCTGAAAGTGATTTAAAAGAGATAAAACACATTTGTAGGCTTACTGAAGAGACACAAAATTATCACAGTAACTTTTAATAATTTAAGTAGGAATGAAAGAACAATTTTCTATCATCAATTGAAGGACAACTATTTTCTAATACTAATTGAAGCACAACTTCAAAGCAAGAAATCAAAAGAGAGAAATCTTAAATTTGAGTTAGAGGTTATTTGTATGCTTACTAAAGTAGCTTGAAAGAATTATTTACCATTTTGTAATTTGCAAATATTTTTTCTATTCCACAAAATGCTGCACCTTAAAAGCTAACAAACTTGTGCATTTGAATCTTCTTCAATTTTTGGAATTATAATTTCTTGAATATAGTATTTCATACTGGAGTTGACTCCGATATGATGTTAGAATCAAACAGTTGTTCAGTTGTGCAAGAAACCATAAGTATAATCTATAATTTTGAGAAGAGTCATTAGAAATTAGAGATTTTTGCAGGCAATCAAACTCATTCTTCCTATTTTTATGTTTGTTGTTTACACAATGTTCCTGATGATCTATTCAACAGCCTTCAGGTATACTATCCATACGTGAAGAGACAGACTGTTTTTTCAAGAGAAAAAGAAGGAAACAGTATTTTATATTTTAAATATTTCAAGCTACAGAGTTCGTTTGTTTTTTAAGCCACTTTTTTGCATTCAAATCTTTTGCTTTTTGTCCATACTATACAACTCTGGACCCACTAAAGTTGGCCTCTTTGCAAGGTTGGAATTAAAAGCCTACAACTTTGGCTCCATCTTATATTGTTTGCATAGCAGTGATTTGGAGCTGGCATTATTATAAAATGCATGATTCACCAATCCAGTCTACATGTTCGTGATTGTTATATCACCAGCTCCCCTCTTCTTTTTTTACTGGAGTTGTGGGGTGTAATGGCCCTGACAATAGATTCTAAAAAAAGAGTTCAAACTCCAGCTGGAACAATTTGTGTTCACCTTAGGAAAGGCATGAATCTATCTCCCCTATAGCAGGTGAAATGAGTGACACCATCAATTGATCATGAGGAAAAGAAAAGAGGAAAACAAAAATACTGTTAGAGTAATATTTTTTGCACCACAGGGATACATATAATTATATTTGCCTGCAAATTTCAAATCTTTATTTCTCACTAAATCTTTTTCTTCTTAACTTTCTCTCTCCATTATTTTCTGTTCTTTTTCCTTCTTATTAATCAATGTTATCCACAGCAGACCGGTCCAATCAGTATCATTGTGGTTATTCATCTTCTGACAAATGCTAGATGAACTAAACGAAGAAAGCAAAAGTGTCGGCCTACACATGAACTTCAGTAAAACAAAAGCCATATGCAACAATCACATCAAGGATAAGGACATAACTGTCAAAATCGAAAATGCAAAGCTGGAGAAAGTAGACCATTTTATCTACCTAGGGCAATGAATCTCTATGAAACCAACAAAAGAAGAAATCAAGCATCACCCTAGGATGGCAAGCTTTTGGCAAAGAAAGCTCAACCTTCAAAAACAAGACAATCCCATTATTCCTAAAAAGAAGAGTATACAACCAATGCATAGTAACTTATGGAGCTGAAACATGGAACCTAACCAAGAGACAAACCCGCAAACCAAGAAGCATGCAATGTGCGCATGAAAGAATCACATGGAGAGATCACAAGACAGTACAATATATCAGAAAGATAAAGGGGGTCAGAGACATCATAGAATCTATTAGAAAACTCAAATGGCTGGTCATATTGCGAGAATGATAGACAATGGTTGGACATCACGATTCACAACATGGATCCTCAGAGATCAGATGCGAAGCCGACAAAAAATGATGAACTAGACAAATTCGGAAAATACTGGCTCTGCCCATGATAGAGAAATGTGGCGGATGCTGGGGAAGATCTATGTCCAACAATGGACATTAAAAGACTACTACTACTACTACTACTACTACTACTACTACTACTGCTGCTGCTGCTGCTCATCAATGATGATGATGATGATGATGATGATGATGATGATGATGATGATGATGTAGTAGTAGTAGTAGTAGTAGTAGTAGTAGTAGTAGTAGTAGTAGTAGTAGTAGTAGTAGTAGTATTTATCTGGATTTTGTCCTGCCCTAACAGTTCATTGAAAAACTTGAAATTTTGCACACACACACCTCACTCAATGAGTAGGCAAAATGGATGTCTTCTTTTTTTTAAACCCCTCCCCCCACCAGGGGATTCAATTTACAATCAAAGTTCATAATGAATTAGTTTGTTTCAATGACTTTTTATCTTTTTTAATCATAAATTTACGATTCAACTCATACTGGTAGTACATTTTCATCAAAGTAACTTTAGATTTTACCACCACTGCTACTAAATTTCTGAGGTAAAAAGCAGCATTTATGTGTGACAGTGATTCATGATATTGCTTTTTAATACAAACTTGTTTGATTTTGTCATGTAGGAATGACAGCAGGCATTTTAATACAATAAAGAATAATCACAAAGAATGAGTCAAAAGTTGTATACAAGCCTGTTATGTCCATATATGGCATAAGGCAGTGTTGTAGCAAGGTAGTTATTAGTAAAAAAAACAGGCAACACTATGAGAAGTAATTAAATAACAATTCTTCAACAATGAAGATCTTCGCTTGGAATGGTAGTGCTGTTTATTTCCTGCTTTAGTTTATCCTTCACTTTTTTCTTTTCATTCTTGCTTTCTTTCAATAGTTTCATTGCTTTTCAATTTTCATATCATGCTCATAAATGTCCACCAAGCTACAAACTATTCAAAGAATTCAAATGAAGACCATTTATTTTTATCAATTTTGATATGCAAGACAATGCTGAATTTTGAAACTTTTAGAAAGGAGTTTTGTTGAAAAATTATTTAAAATGTGTGAACAGTGAAAAATATTTATAACATCCTGAAATTTAGGAGGGTATCATAAAATACAGGAGAACAAAAACATGTGGTAAAAAAGGCAACAGAAAAAATTGTTAAAATGAAATTCATTATTAATGCTCTGCCATGGTATCAGGACTATTCACTGATTTCTATACACTGACATTCTCTATGCTGTTAATCTCAAATCATTTCAAGTAGATTGATCACTCTTTATTCTCAGGCTCTTTAGTGGATTATTTATGAATCCAAGAGAATGTTCTGGGAAAGTCTCAGTGAAAGTTCAAGTATCCCAATGCTCATTTCCCAGTCAGACCATGAAATACATTTTTCAAAATATCATTTTTAGATTTTTAAATTTATATAAGATCAATATGAAATCAATGAATACAAACAATTTAGCAGAGTTTTTTTTTAAACCAGTGGTTTGGGATGTTGTTTGGTTCTCATTCTTTCCAAATGACTTTTCCTTGGAATTTTGTGAGACTGAAAGTGATTTGAAGATAATGTTTGGATCTGGTAAAAACCTTTAAAATAACCTTTATGTTCATTTTGAGGGAAGAAGAAGTGCATGTCCATTCAAATGCCAGTTAATCATTAATTGGTCTTGTCTAATTAGTCACTCAATAGAAACCATTATGTGACTGATGTCTTTTGGCAGCATGCAATTTTGAGGATGATCAATTGAAAAATTGGAAAAAGGGGTGATCAATGAATATTACTCCAATCGCCTTTCATTAGGCATTGATTGCTAAAAAAGTCTGAATCATCAAAAAACAATTGTGAACACTGCCAGATTAAGGGGCCAATTTAGCATCAACTTACATTGTAAATTGACACCCCTCCCCCCAACTAAAAACCTATTCTGGGGGATGAATTTGGAAAAAACAAAAAAGGTTCTTCTAGACATAATAAGGAATATATGTTTAAATTTTTCAGCCCTTTAGCTTTATTGATGTGGCTTGTACACTCATCACACACATTGATAAACAGTCAGGCCCACTTAAAAAGTGAAGAAACCTATGTCAATGTCGACAGTTTTGGTCAACATTTCCTTTTAAAGATTGAAATGATCAATTATATTCACCCAGAAGAAATGAATAAGCTTTTTTTCTTTAAATGCCAATTAATATAATCAAAAACATCCCATTTCCCTTAGGTTTTCTTTCTCATGCTCTCTTTTATTAGAAAGTTTTCACTGTATGAATATTTACAAACCTATGGCTTGAATATGATTTAGAGATTTAAACCGTACAATATAGAAAGGGTAGGAATCACAAAGATTATAAATAAAAAGAAGGAGACAAATGTTGATATATTTCAAATTGGATTAAGTGGTAAGCTTCAAAGTTAATGTAATCACCTGGATTTTTCCTTCCCAAATCCAGCCTCCAGCATTCCTTTCTTGCAGTGAACCTAATATCCTATACTGACTTTGGGATGACAATAATAAGAGGTTAGACTTATTTCAGCATAAATACTTAGATGAGTAAGTCTTGTAGTGCATAGAATTAGAAACAACATCAGCATTATCAAAATCAAACTGGAAGCCTTTATAACGTAAATAAAGTCCTTCTGGTAAGTCTGAAATGCTACTCAACAAGAATTCAAATTACCTTGAACATAATTGATAAAGACTTAAATTCTTGAAAGTGTCAAGTGCTTCTATTGACTTTCCTAGAAATTTATTGATATTTGAACAATAATGGTGATAATTCATGAAATTTGTCAAAAGCTTAATTGAACCATTTTATTAACCTTACTGCAAAAGACAAAACTTTTTAAATATGATTCAGGGATTTAGCAAACCCATCAATTTATTGAACTCAATTGTCCAACATGACTGAGGAGAAAACTTGTCAAACATGGCCACGATCTTAGAATGGTTTTTCAGGCAAAGTTAAGGTGAGAACTATAGGATTAGGTTATTTGAATTTTTATTGTCTAATCACTACATAAATAATTTATCATTTTGTTCCTTTGCATTCTGAAATGTTCATCCAGTTTGAGGCAACACAGTGTCACAGTCAAAATATTTCATCTGATATGTCTGTGCAATAAAGAAAGAGAAAGAGAGAGATGTGTGGCTAGTGATGGAAATGGATTTTTGGGAACTAGGTATATGGTAATATCTCCATAATCAAATATTGAATAAACAAAAAAAAAAATGGGTATACACCTCCCCATTTCTACTACTGGTAGTGACAAAGGTTTAAGCAATGTAGAAGCTGCAGTAGAGATATAAAAATCAAAATGATATCATGGTTGATATCATGAGTTTTACTTACCAAGTGATATCATGGTTGATATTTTGAGTTTTACTTACCAAGGTGGAATTATCAAAAGTGTGGTTGGAATTCATTGCAACCATAGCAACACTCAGGTTTACACGAAGGGCATAAACATTTGCTGAAAAAAAAAGAAGCAATGACAATAGATGAAACAAAAGGCTGATTGGTGCCCATGGGACAGTAAAGGTAGTAGGAAAAGATCAGAGACAAAATGGAAGGATTCAATAGGAATGTTTGCTAGTAAGACAGATGCTAGCACAATTGTGTCATAGAAGGAATCAGAATGATGATATATATAATATATGAAATTCTGCCCCCGATCCCTACAATTCAGCAGAAATAACTCAGCAAATGATCTTAAAACTTTCTTCAGAAGAATTGAACTTACAGCCTACTTTGGGATACCAAATCATATTATAGAATCACAAAAGGAAACCAATAGCTCATTCATCCCTAAGAATATAGACATGAAAATCCAAAAGTCAGAATTAGCAGTCAGAGAAAACATCTGAAACATTGATAACCATAATAGACAACCTAACGAAGAGAATCTCTCAGTACACTTACAGACACTAATGACTTGACTATTACCCGAGCCAATAAACGTGGTGGAATAGTGATCTGGGTATTGGAGATTATCTCAGAGAAGTAAACATCCATCTAAATAATACCAAATTTTATGAAGAACATCTTTTATGGACTATCAGAATATCATACCTAGAAGAAACGCACTGAAACAGTCTAATCAACAAAAACTAACTCTCAAACACATAAGCACAAAACTCACTCAATTCTACTTACTCACAAAAATACATAAGAAAAATAACCCAAGTAGACCAGTAATTTCCTCACTAACTGTCAAGCAACAAAAATCCAACTATGTTGACCACAATATTCAACCCCCAGCTATGCAAGTAAAAATCCTTATTAGACACTACAGATCTCCTTAAGCACATTAAGACGATACTGGAAAAGGCTATTTTAGTCACTATTAGTCGTTAAATCCCTAAACTCTAATATTCAAAATAATGAAGGGATATGAGCCCCCCAAAAAATGCAGAAACTATGACAACTCATGCACAGCATACTTACTCTCTAGCTGTAATTTTGATAATACACATTTCTTCCCAATCAAAGGATGTGCTATGGGCACAGTCACAACATTATCATATGAGAACATCTTCACAGGAAAATCTGAGGAAACTTACATCCACCCAGATATTAGTAATGACTGCTTATTCTACATTAGATATATTGACAACATTTTCTGTGTATACACAAGCATAAGAGCTAAACTGGACATCTTTCTAAAACACTTAAATTACAGATACAACTCAATTAAATTGGATAATGAAAAATTTTCCGAATCCAATGCCTTGTTAGATACGCTTATATACGAAGATAATTAGTCACCTCCAAACAACTTTATTTACAAAACCAACAGATATCTACAACTACCTACACTCCGAGACAAGCACACACCCCAAACACCTTGAGAAAAATTTACCTGATTTACAGATGCTTAGATTCAGAAGAATCATCTCTGGAGATAAGGAACTAAGGAAATACAATGATAATCTTCATACAGCACAACACCCTGATTGAAAATCAAATCAATAAAGCTATTACAATACACAGAGATGACACCCTAATATTGACTAACAAAAATAAATCAGACTGCATAACCCCTAGAACTATGTACCATGATATCTACCCAGCACCTAGCATTTGCAATCATTAGGTAAACGTTTATATGCAGTTTTTTTGACGTACTAGGTTTTAATAAGATTTGGGTTGTTCACAAATGTATAAATAACATTTCTAACTGCTTGTACAACATTTTTCAGTAAAAAAAAATGACCCAGACTAAAATAGTATGTATTCTAAGATGCCTATGAAAATTGTCACAAATTTCCACAAAAAAGGATTTAAAAACCCGATTGTTTATTTCACATTAGCATACTTAAGTCAAATTAACAGTAGCTAAATTGAATTTAATTATCAATCCAAGTATACTGTTTACACAAATAAAACAACTGAAAACTTTCTATGTAAAAATTTATATGAATAATAGAAAAAACTGTATAAATAATGACAGTTACTCAGAAGTAGCTGGACACACATGCCCACAAGGGCATGAAGTCTGTTGGTTTTTCCTTGTTTGAATGACAAAACCTTATTTTCTGGTTTTTAAATCCAATCTGTTCGGTTTAACATTTTTCATGATATCAAATGGTGAGAAATACGTGTGCCAGTGAATTCAGCTGAAATAATTGAAAAGAGTCATTGTTTTTATATGAAGTAATCTTTAATTTCATCTTAATACTTGATAATCTAAATGAGAAAAATATGAATTCTAAATTTAGCATGTTAAATTAGCTTAAGAAACCATAACTAGAGTTATGAAAGCAAGCCTGAAGTAAGTACTGAAAGGCTTATCAAGTGAGCATAGATGCCCCATAGGTTGTTTTATTTTTTGAATGATTCGTTGAATACAATTTTAAAACCAGACAAGGGTTTGAAGAAATTGTAGAGATTTTAGTGTGTAATTTACGAAGAAAGAAGAATTATTTATAATTTCTATTTTTACATGTAGAATTCTTAATCCTGATTTATTCAATGTATTGTATCTTCTCAACTGTACACTTTTTAAAATTAAAATATGATTTATTTCTCTTTTAAACTGTCTTATGATGAACAAAGTGCGTAGAGTTTATTATTAGTTGTAAATAAAAGATTTTGAGAAAAAAATTTCAGTCTTATTTTGATTTGAGAAGGTGGCTAAACTGTACATGCTTTGTTTATATAAAACCAATGCATGTACGGTAAATGATAATAGATAAATAAAAGTTAAATTAAGTTTCTCCTCTTTAAGCATGCACAAAGTATGATATATTTGAGCAAGGAAGATTTTTTTTTTCAATTTTAAAATAAACTTGAAATTTCTATTCACACCTTTTACATTACATAGATTTGATGAAACCCATGAGAATATGTGGATATCATGCTTCAAAACACTTTCACTGAATGGACTAAACATTAAATTAAACAACCTAAACAACACAGAAATCTAACGCTAAAAATCTTGAAAACTCTAATAACATTACTTAATTACCCTACCCACCCAAATAAATATACATACTAAAAGATATTTTCCAAAAAAGGGAAAATTAAACTATGTCAATTCTATGCATTTCTTGAACATAAATCAATACCCCTGTTTCTATAACTGTTTTAATCAATACCAAGGTAATAATAGATAGTACAAATCTGAGTAATTAAACTCTTCAAGATATTACCATAGCCCTTAACGTTTTTTTTGGGGGGGGGAAAGGGAGGCTAAACTTAATAATCTCTTTAATATCTTTTATCTTACATTTTACTTCAATTTTCTCACCCTTCTTAAAGATTCACTATTCTCAACTTTTCACTATTCTTACCAACCTTTATCCATGAATGACTTTGATTTATACATAATACTAAGTGATGATATCTAGGTTAAAAAGGAACTAGTCCCCATAGAAACCTACATTGGAAACCCCCTTGCCGTCATATTAACTGATTGCCATTAATGATGGAAATGAACTCCCAAACATATCCAGAAATTACTTTTTGAATAAGTATTTCATAAATATAATGAATACTGATTTGAATACTATATATATACACACACACACACATATATATATATATATATATATATATATATATATATATATATATATATCTTGAATCAGCATCATCAAGATTTGTGTACCATTTGTTTGAACCTACACTTATGTGACTGGGTCAATACTCATTTCTGCATTAATTTGTAAGTCTCTATTTAAAGATTTTTTTTATTTTAGATCATGGTAGCTCAATAGCCGAATGATTAGAAACACAGCAAATGGTGAACGGAATCCAAACTCTGACAGAGAAAATTCATATATCTTTATTTCAATTTCATATTCTTTCAATCAATTTGATTTCATGAAATCTCAATGAAATATCATTTGTTTTCCAGTCTTATTAGATTTGGAACTTTTTTTCCGTGGGCAATGTCAGGTACTCCAGCTACTATTAAAAGAAAAAAATGATAATAAATTTTTCCTTTTAAAGGTTTTTTATGATTACTTGGGATTGTTAGTTTTTTTATTTAAATAATTTCTATATCCAGATGTTTCAAAAATATTTCTAATGGTGCTTTGCTCTAGCAAGATGGGGGCCCAGCTCTTAATATACTTCATTTTTCCCCAGAACCTCCATTTCACAATAATTTTTTTTAAATATCTGCAAAGAAATAACAAAAAAACTAATAATTTTACTGTGGTTTACCACTTCCTACTATCTATTGGCAATTAGTCACCCATAATGAAATTAAGCCATTAGTTTTCACTAATATTAAATTCTTTTTAGGAAGCATTTTGTTAACATTATATTTTAGGAAATGTATAATGTAGTAATATGACCGAGGTAAATTTCATTATTTTGAGACAAAAGAACTGTAAATTGAGAATTTTTAATCACTCCTTTGAATATTTCTATTTTCACAGGAGACAGGAAAGGAATTTTGAGTAGAAAAATTCCAATTAAATGAATGCGTAATTGCTTATCACAGAAACATCAGAACTGAATGATGTTTTTACAAACAGGAAAAAATAAACAGATTGATCAAGAAACAATAATTTGTCTTTAATAAACAAGTATGAAAATTAAGCCATGTTGGAGTCAGTAATCCAATAACCTCCACTGCAATCTGCGGAGAGAGAGAGAGCGGGGGGGAAGTTGTTGGGCATAATTCAGAAAACTTCACAGTCTGTCTGAGACCCCTCAATGAAATACAGCTAAAATACCTGCACCAGACAAAACATCATCAGAGGAAGTTTGGAGAAAGAATTGAAATGTTATGAAAGAAAAAATAACCAAATAGGGATTGTAAAATAAAAGTTTTTGAACCATATGTGTGTACATGTTTGTTCAGAGACAAATGATATATGCATGTATGTAGGTGAGTATGTGTATGTTCATGTTAAAGTGAATATTGGCAAACCTCAGTCCAAACAAGAACAAGAACAATCTCCATCAAATTTGGGTGAGTAAAAATTAGCATTCCTCTGTGATTTGAAATCACAACTAACTGATTGGTAGACATGTCTCTCACCAAGTGAACTAAGTTGATAAATCTGTCAAAATTTAAGTCAGAAATTTGCAAGGTCATATTTCATTCTAATAGATAAATACATTTCTATAAAAAAAAACATATCTTTGTAAAAATTTTATTTATTCTATGTACAATATAAAAGTTGCAGAATTCATTTTCAGTTGGAATAGAAGTAGGAGTGGAATTTGACCCTGCAGCAGACTGGCTTGTTTGTATCGTTATTAAATATTCCTCTCATCTTATTTCTGTTACAACTCTTAGATGGTTATTCTATAACCATTAGGTGTGCAGTATGGATTGAAAATAAAGAACCACCCAATGGAGAAATTTGATTTTGTATCACTAACCCTTGGGAGCCTGTCTTTCCATAACAGTGCCTATACTGTTTTGGCTATGAAGACTTCACTGGCCGACATCATCCAAATGAGCCATATAGTGTATTCCTTACTTCTCTGATAGCTACCCCACAGCCATCATTTGTTTATATACACCCACAGTATTAGATGTAATAGTCTACAAATTTCTTGGGAGAAGCATTGCATTATGAATCATTATAAATTTTTGGCAAGTCCTTTTCTCATTGTTCTTATTAGAATTCTTAGAGTGCTATTCTCAGAGTTCTCTATTTTTGATCTATGTTGCTTATCTAACAAATGAAGAATATTGATCTGAGAATTGTGAAAAAAAGTAAGAATAGAAATAAGATGAAAGAAAAACTAAATAAATAATAATGGCAGTAATGAGCAATTTTCTCAAAAAAGCAAATTTTGCCCAATCATTATTCGCTTTAGATGGTTTCACTGTTTAGTGTTTTTCTTGACAAGTTTAACAATGAACAACCAAGAAAACGAAACAATCATTTGCAAATTTCATTATACTGGTATGATTTCAAATAAATTTCTGACTTTTGATTCTGTACACTCCTTTGATTTTCAGTACCATACAGAAGCGATTTTATGATTTCCCAAAAGTGATTTAAAAATTATGAAAGTTATGAATATTTCAGTTTTATAACAAACATCACTCAAATGGAACATAGATTTAGTTATAAAGATAGTCTCAGAAAGACTATGTCAGTTTTGAAGAGAAGAAAGCTGCAAAACATAAACTCAGTAGTTAATATCCAGACAAAAGTGATTTGAAATGGATAGCTATTTTTTCTTTTTATGTTGTCTAAAAAGACTTGGTCTATAGAAAAGATACAACACTTGTGACTTCCCTACTCACAGGGAAAGTTTAACTCAACTAATCTTTAATATTTATTAAGGAACTTAATTAACGAGAAAAACAATACACATGAGATTAGTGAATCAGTATTAAAAGAGATTAGACAATGATAATCAGATCATTAACCTGGTATACTGGATTAATGATCTGAAAATGAGTGGGGTAGCTCACTAGCTATCTCACCAGTCCACCTATGAACCAAATGCTTACCAAACTGGTCAGGTTAACAATGAGTTTTGAATACTTAGCAAGTATTCAATACAACAACACTTCATAGAGTATGAAAATAATTTTTTCTGAATTTGAATTTTCTCTCCATATGATAGCCTAAAGGAAAATATCCATCAAAACCTTAACTAGCAGGCACCATCTCAAAAAATAGTTTTTTTTCAAAAAAGGGGCTATTTCCACTCCATAAAGGACTATTTCAAATTAAAAATCTAAAAGGGCAGTATCCCACCTACAAGGGGTGCATATGGGCCAGAGAGCAAGTTTAGAGAATGAGGCAACAGAACCCAGAAAGAAGAGCATATATTGCCCCAATTTTTTGCTCGCAGTAAAAATTGCTTTCCTATTTGGTTTTCAAGGTACTGTAGCATCAGAAAAAGCCACCCTGAGCTTGCAATGCTGACATCCCCCACCTTTTTCTAGCATGTCCTCATAATTCACCTGAGGGGAGCTAATTCCCGTCGAATCAGAGAAAATCTATGATATGGTCTGAATGAGAAAAGAGAAATCTACAATAATTATATGAAGAGAAAATCCTGAATGTCAGAATGGCCACCACTTGCCCAAGTGATAATAATATATTTTGAGCACAGGGCACCATTCGGTAGGTGTATTGCTCCAGACGTATAGAAGTGCTATTTGGAACTGAATAATTAACAACTTTTCATTTGGTAGCTATTTGTAAGGGATAGCATATTAGACTTTTTCCTCTGCCAATTAATTGCAGCTTTCTCAAGAACAACACATTCAAACAACTTCAAACTTGACACTGCACCCCTTTCCATCTTTTAGCAATACACCTACCAAATTCCATCTTATTATAGTTCCTGGTTCTAGAGATACATTATTGTCGCTAGGGCAGATTGCAGCCATTTTGAATTCTAGGATTTTCCCATAATACAATTTTTGTAGACATTTTTTTCTTATTCAGAACATATTGAAGATACAAAAAATTATTGTAGTTTAAAAAATAAATCTCAAGGATGCACTGGGATACGTCCTCAGTGATGTTATGAACCGAGGTCATGAGGAGTTTTGAGACTCCCAACATCAGACCCCTTCACCCAGTAGGAAACACACGTGGGTTTAACCCCTATGCGTTTTCTGTGATTCAAGAAGTCTTTCTATTGTTTTTTTTCTTTGTCAAGAATAGGCCCTCAGTTTGCTTTTGGCAATTTAAATACTACCTGAGTTTCATATTTCTAAACATAAAGGAAGTTATAAAAAATATTTTTAGCTGATATGAACAGAGTAAAATTTATCGTACATAATTATAGATTTGAATGTCATGGTTATATTTTTTCACACAGTTGTAGTTTTCCAATATGACCAGATTCAGAAGTACCCTTTACAGAGTCAACAATTCTGTCCCCTAGAGCTACAGACTCATTTCATATAGAACTTGTAATTATGCAAATTTTTTTGCTCACTTTAAGTATTCAAAAGTTGCCTCCTTTGCACCACATTGGCTCAATGAGACATAGACATTCATAAGATCACTCCCAATTACAATTTTTCTTGGAACTTTTACACAAGTGACCACCCATGGTTTCAAACATGAACAAAATGCAAATAGTGGCTAGCACAATGGACTGTGTCTGGTGAAGATGCTTTTTGCCCCCCAAAAAGCTACCCATAATGCAAATGTTTCCATGGGATCGATGAGACGGCTGTTTTTTTCTGTACTGATGATAAAAAATATATACACATTCATCACCTGGAAATAGCCGAAGCTCACAACAGCTGGAACATTGTTTTCAAAAAATGAGCCAACATGAACACATAAGTCCACAAAAAATTTGTAAAATGATATTCCCTCATCTAAAAAATTCTGACAGAAAAGATCTTGTAGAGTAATAGCATCAATGACTTTGGCAATCCTTGTCAAATGCCTTCTTGAAGTCCATGCAGCAAAATATATTCTGCTGCTTTTTTTTTTAGTCGATTTATCCAATGGAGATGGTTCATGGTAGAGTAGCATCTTCTTAAGCCAGCTTGTTCCTATGGCTGGTTTTCGCCCAGTGTTTTGGTGATTTGGTTGGTGATGATTTTTACAAAAAGTTCGTAGATGCAGTTAAGTAGACTTATTGGTCTGTAGTTCTTTTAGGTTTCCTTTTCAATACAACCACATTATGATTGCAGCATTCCAATTATTTTAAACATACGTTGAATAGAATGGCTAGTTTCCTAGTGAAGACCTTACAAGCTTTTTTGAGTAGGTTGATGATGTTATCTTGTCTCTTTCCTTTCTTTATTCGTTTGATGGCTTGCTTCACCTCCCATGGCATAACTTCTTCGAACTGATTGCTTACATCTTGCATATCCTCTTCATTGTTTTGGGTTCGTTGCTTGGCGGATAGAGATTTTGGAGAATTCTTGGGCATGTTCAACAATCTGGTCCCTGTTTATTGTTGGGTCTTCATTTTCTTTGAGTATAATAATTATTTGTTTCTGCCTGTATTGAGAGCTTTGTTAATAGCCTTGAAACCCAACCTTTTTTTTAGAATTGTTTGGATGATTGCTGTTGGATATCTGCTTTTGTCTTCTTGGATGCTTTTATTTAGTTCAGTTGCTTCAATTTTCTCTCTTGTTGTTATCGGTGCTGCACATAGAAAGTATATTTTTAAAAAATCATTTATAAATTAAATCCATTATTTTACTTGGCATTTCTTGTTCAATGTTTTCAATGTCCATATATGTGTGAATATGTTTACACATACTTATCATATACATGCACATACACATGACTGATACATGGTTATATGCGGTGATGGACTGGGCCTAAAATTTCTCCTGGGACAACATGTAAATAGGCCCACCAAATCCTAAAATTTATCTGAGGAATCAAATATAAGCAATGATTTAGGCGAATGGAATTTGACAATTCTTCGATATCTTATATATTAATGTTAAATAATAAAGAAATTTCTCAAATTAAAATCTCAATCCTAAAGCAAAAATCTGACACAAATCATCTCGGCAGGTATAATGAAAATAAAAAATCATATGAAAAATATAATAAATGATAAAACATGCTTCATAATGCAAGAATCATTGTGAAATAAATATTTTTCAAAGCGAATATATCTACTAATAATATTGTAGCATCAAAGAAAGGCCCAACAGAAACATATCCCATTAGGCCAGTCTGCTAGTTATATGTATAATATGGATCTGTTTGCACTTACACATGATGCATATGTATAGTTTACTTTATGTTCATGATATGTCTGAGTGTGTTTTTTTTTTTTTGAAGATGCATTTGTATATATGTCTGTCTGTGCTGTATAACAATAAGTATGCATCATATGCATGCATACATGATCAATGGTAAGTGCATTTCCATGGCAGTCTGGATAATAATGTACTGACAAAATTGTAATGTGAGCTCAGATGTATCCTAGAGAGTCATAATAGGTAATGAGGATTTTTTTATCTATCTTCTTAGCTTTGCTGCATAGCTTTCACCAGTGGATATTTACCAAATTTCATTTCTTCTAAGAACAGTGTTTTGATTCAAAGAAAAAAATGATTGCTACCCATGTCTTGGAGCTGATATCAGTTGAACATGTTGTTGCCTTATATTAAAGAATGAATTTATAATGACTTTTTGGCTGATTTGTCTCTATGTGAACATTATAAGTATAAGTAGCTGGCTGTATGTCTTTACAAGCTTGATTTCAGTATTTCTCTATAATAATTATAAAAGTTTTCTGGGATAAGGCCTTAGTGATGGTCTCTTGTACCAGGTTCTAACAGATTTTGTTTGGCAATCAGATGATATTGCATAGAGATCTACATCAGATTCGTAATTCCTTTTTGCTCCCTAAGTATGTCCAGTGGTTTTTTGAATGTGTTCAGAATCAGTGCCTCCACTTAATAGAAGATTGTTCCACTGATCAGTGACTTGGCACTAGAAAGGGAATCTTCTGATAGTTTTATAGTTCTTTTTGAATACATTCAAATTTTGACCTCTAAATCTGTGATCTCATAAGTAACTAAAAAAATGAAGGAAGTTTTGTATTGTACCTTTGTCACAAAATACATATACAACTGTTTTCTTCTAAATGACTTGCAGTGACACATATTTAAACTGTGCACATCATTTTCTACAAATTATTTATAATTAGTAACAAAAGCCATCATCTTTCACAGCAAAGGTCACTATCCTTAGGTAGTGAATATTTACGAGTTTGTTTTTTTGCTATGTTACCAGCATCAAATTCTAAAAACCAGGATCAATATATTTATCTCTAGATCTGCTCAAGTGAATTATAAATAGCACAGAATGTAAAACATAACAGAGAGGAGAAGGGAGATAAATGAGAGGAGTAAAGACAGAAGAAAAAATAAAAGCACAATGAGGAAAGAAGGATGAAAAAAAAGACAAGACTGACTGCTGCAGGGTCAAACTCTACTCCAAATTTTATTCTGGCTAATGGTGATTAATACCACTTTTAGAATGTATATATACTAAATAATAAATGATTTAGAAAAATATATATTTCTTGAATAAATGCATTTACTCAGAATGAAATTAGCATTATCTTTGTAAATTTCTATTTATATCAAAGACTTGCAAATTTAGTAGGACAGCTTCCTAAAAATCAGTTGGTCATGAGTTCAAATCACGGGGGAGGATGTGAATATTACATATCAGTTTACAACCCTAATTTGGGTGAGGATTATTCTTGTTCTAGTTACGGTTGAAAAATGTTGATTCCAGTTTTAGAGGTTAACAAGAGTTGATAGAGGCGGATAAGAAAAGAAAAAGTAGAAAGAGGTGAGGAATAAAACAAAGTAGAAAGAGAAATGAAGAATAAGGAAAGACCATTGGAAAGAAAAAGTGTATAAAATAATAAGAAAACAGGTCTGGTTTGTCACTCAATAGAAACCCCCATGTGACCAATATCTTTTGGCAGCATGGCATGTTAGAGGAGATCAAATAAAAAAAGATTAGATATAGGAGAGATCAATGAATAAGACACTTCTCTCACCTTTTGTTGGGCAGTGAACTTCATAGGAAGTCTGAATTTTAAAAAAAAACAAGTGTGAAGGCTATCAGACACAAACTAAGGGACCAATCTGGAATAAACTTACATTTCAGATTGAACCCTCCACTAAAAACGTATTATGGGGTGGATTTTGAAAACAACACAAAATTTTCTTTTAGATATAATGAGCTGTAAATGTACAAGTTTTCAGCTCAGCTCCATTGTTGCAGACTGTATGCATGATACATGCAAAGCCAGCCAGCCAGACAGACAGACAGACAGACTAACTTGAAAACTGAAAGAAACCCATGTTGACAGAGTTGGTGGCAGTTGTGGTTGACGGTGTCTAATAGGTGAGAGACTAAATAGCCAGAAGCAGGGGTAATATTGAGGGAGAAATGCAAGGAGAAAAAATGGTTTTAGAAAAAGAAAAGAAAGATATTAAAATGGGTAACAAAAGAGAATAAAATTAATTATTTGATTTGGAAAAAAAAAATGAATATATAAAAAAGAGGAGCGATCAACAAACAGCTTAATTGAAGTATAAGAATTCTTTAGAAACACTTTGCTGCTTAAAACTTTACCTCAAAGCAAAGGGAGAAATTATTCCACGATTAATAAATAGTGATGTGTACACAAATATCATTCCCAGGTTTGGCAAATCTTGAAAGTAAGGAAACAATTACAATTATTGAATTATCATAATTGAGATACATCAATCATGTTTTAGATTTTAACTTTAGTTCATACCTCACATATCTCAAATCTTACCAAAGACAATTCAATCAACCATTATGTGTCAAGATTAGTTTGCCTGTCATAATATCTCAAAGAACAATAGATACGCAAACAGGGACATGCTGATTCTTACAATGTATATATTTATTATAAGAGTAGAAATTTAATGTTTCCATGTATTTCCTATTTTTTTCCCTGAAATAAATCCTGAAAATTCAACCTCCATTCTACAGGCTGAAAATTTACCCTCCATTCTACAGGCTGGGCTACTTTTTTCATAGGCCTAACCTTTAACTAGAGGAAGGTAATCTACATAAGACAGTAATCTGAACTGAAGTCATATATAACTTCTTTGTATAAAAGATTAAAAAAACACAAGTATCATAACAGATAGGAAATATACATTATCATAAAATTATTTCCTGCATCACTATACTATGGTAGACATGATTACTTGTAGTAATTTAGATGTTATACATCAATATTACCATTATTTTTACACTGTTCAAACATCCTCAAAGAAAACATTATTGAATGACAAAAGAAATAAACAGCAATATGCTAAAAGGATTTACCAGTGAGTCTCATAAAATAAGATGAGATATGTAGCGAGTAAAACTTCTTTTCAAATATTTGTGCTTGTGTCACACTTCATTTTCAAGAGTTTTGTGGTATTTCTTTTTTAAATAGTTTATACTTTTTTTTTTGTTAGACATGTGAATGTCATATTCATTTTTAAAACTCTTTACTGTTTTAGCTTCTATCATTTCTGGATCTTATCCATTAATTTGTAATAATTATTGACAACTCTTTGTAAGAAGAATCCTCTTCTTGAATTATTTCTGCAATGATCTTTATATATATATATATATATATATATATATATATATATATATATATATATATATATATATATATATATATACACATTTTTTTTTTTTTCATTATAAAGAATTTTTTGCTGGGATGTTGCCTTTTATTATTTAACTGTTTGACAGACATGATACAAATATTCAAAATGAAAAGCTTCTTATTCTCTTTTCTTCTGATGTTGTCGGTTTTAACTTTTAAGTCTTTATTTGCAGGGGAAGCTTTTTTAATTCTGGAGCAATTTTTGTTGCTTTTCTCTAGATTATAATGGCAGTGATGACTGACTTGTAGAACCAGAGTTTCAGTGAAGCTATGCTGAGGGTACTTTCTGGTAAGCTAGATGTAAATTGTTGGTGTAAACTTTCTGCAAGTCCATATTATAAGAGAAAATGAAAAATGCTGACTAAAAGTGGTCAAGAAGATGCTTACTAAACCACCACCAAAACATTTTGAGATGCTAGGTGAAAGTACTGCGACTTCAGTTTTATGTTTATTCATTTTTTTTTTCAAATTTTGCTAGTCAAATTTGAAGTGTATTCTTGAGCATCCTAAACACCAGAAAATATAGTAATTATCTGTAGGTAACATTATATAGAATTACATTAAATAAGATGGGACTCAGGGAAGACACAACACTCCCAAAAGAAAAGTAGGAATTATGAATATGAACAGAAGAGGATTAATGAACTTGCCAACAAATAGCAAGGCTTAGGAAGTGATGCACTTTAATGATTAAAATGACAACATTCTTCTCAGAGTCAACAAAGCATGAATGGTAGTATTCTTCTACTTAGTGGAATAATGTTCCTGTAACTATTTGCTGTACCTTATGTCAAAAGCTATTCAGACATGTGTAAGAGCATTTTCAATTAAGACTTGATTCATCTGAATTTACAGATAAGAAACAGTATTCTCTCTTTAATGAAAATATTTCAGTCTAAATAAAAACCAACAGAAATGCAAATGGCATCATTTAAAATTGAAATAACAAAAATCTACCACAAAAGAAAATGTGTGTAAAAATAGATTACGTGTGCAAAATCTCTTTATTACCAAGTGAAACTAACAGTGGACGGGAGCAGCTGAATATGAATGATATTTATCTATGTAAAATGTTGAGATGTTTAATGTCAAGTTATTAGATTATCAACTTGTTGTCTATGGAGTCCATATTTATGACAATAAAGGTCATTTAACTATATGGTCAAAAGATTTTTTCCATTTTGAATAAATGAAAATAGTAGCAGTGTAAGAAGAGGAAATGACACCATTCATTTGTAAACATAATCAATAATGAGAAACAGTTCACAGATTAGACATTGCTAAAAAAAATGTTATTCATACATATCACCTGGATAAATCTTCCCTTCATGTTTAGTAACATATCTTTACAAGTACAAAATTCTCTTTCTGAGCCTTTTACCTTATTTTATAAAAAAAAAAGTAATTTCCTAATGAGTGCAAACGCTGAAGTTTTAGGAAAATATCCTTAATATTTTCTCCTTGGATCCAATACCTATCATTTTTCTTTATCCTTAAGTGATTAGAGGAAAAAAAGTTTATAACATATAAAAATTAGTAAAGGTATGTGACATAAAGATAGAATGTTTCATTTATTTTCTTAATAGACTTCATCAGTCCTGCCAACTTTTAATGTACTTAAGTAGCAATAAGGGATGAAAATTGTATAAGTAAATGTGTATGAATTTTAAATCATTTACTTATGCATAGGTACATCAATAAGTCTATAACCTAACGATGAAAAAAAAAAGCATTTATTTTGCACAACAAATAAAAAAAATTGATTAAAATTCAGCTAATAAGTATGTATCAGGCTACTGACTTATTTATCCACCCTCTTAAGAAAAGAGAATTTGATTTATTTGTTCCCCAAAAATAAAGAAAACATAAAAAGATGTTATTCATTTAGTATTATTGTATCAAGTGCACTGAGTAAAAAATAATAATGTTTAACTAACAGAAGTCAAACTTGTATTTACTAACTTGCAAAGTATTTCATATAACTCAAAGCAACTTTCATATTGTGGTTGTTTATGAACTGGTTTTACATGTCTTTACATTTTTGGTGGAGGCTTTCAAAAACATGACCATATGTCAAACCAAAGTAAATTTATAACTATCCATTTCACAATGAATCTTGTTATCAAGTACCAATCTTTTGATTGCTAAATACATCAGGTAGACTTTAATAATGAATTCAGAATGAAGTCCTTAATTATTTAGAGTAAATTCATCCCTTTTAATTGCCAGAGATCATCTATCAAAAAACAATCATTAGGGTACATCAAGATATCAACATTGAATATGAATGCACTGTCTTTCATACATTGTGTCATATAAGTCAAGTCTCAGAATTCTTCAAAAAGACTATAAGTTATAGTGAACACTTGGTTATAAATACTTATTCAGACTAATTGAAAACTGCTGATGACTAAATGAAATAACTGGAGGTTGGCTGAAGATGAGCCATGACTTTGTCATGAGTTGAATCCAAAAGTTATTTATTGCATAGCTTTTCCCTTTGAACTTTCATAAAGATAATTAAATCATCAATAATTCCAATCATACAGGTTTCTATTATTCCAAGTCAATTTAATTAAAAGTAGTAGTTCTGTTTTTTGATAATTTCAGGATAATCCTCAACCAAAAGTGCGGCAAAAGTTCTGAAAGACATCAAGTAGGTTTCTTCCTGTTTTTTTTTGTAGTATCAAGTTCATATTTTTCCTAATTCTGCTGCCAATTATACTGAAAAAATAAATTGTAGTAGGAGAAAAATGGATTTATTCAGTTTAATGTATACGTATCAAAAAAGACATTAACTCCTTAAATGATTATTTCATTTGATGTTGATATTGTTGAGGAGACAAAAATTCCAGGTGGAACCATAAAGATAACAAAAATCAAAATTAAAATTTGAGAAACCTTTTGCTTTCTTCCTCAAAAAGTTATGTAATAGCCACATCAGTATAAAACAAAGGATAATTTTGGGTCAATCATGATAGCCATTCTCTCTGATATCAAATGAAATCCTTACAAAAAGCAATGCGGTATGATAGATTCATATTCATATTTGGACTTGATGATAAAAATGTACATAATAATATTTAACTCCTTTTTTAAGATAATGCACAGAACAAATTACTGTGAAACAGCAAGTTTTTTGAACTTGTTTATATTATTATGGAAAAAAATCAATGCATAATTATAGTTGACTTAATGAACACAATGGAAAAAATATGTAGTCCCTATGTAAAATAATGAGCACAATTGAAATAAACTAACAAATCCAAAACAAAATGAAGAAAATTCCCAAAGGATAACAGCTTGGTAGCCCAAAAGGTAACAAAACCAAATAAAACTGGAGGGCAATGCCCTACAATAGGGTTAAGGGATGAAGTCAGATAGTATTTTGAATTTTCTAGCATTTCAGAACCCAAATTCCTTGTATTATAGTAGAGATGATAAAATACATTTTTGGCAAAGAGTTTCACCCCCTTAATATAACTTTGACGAAAAAAAATTATGCTAAACAAATCTAAATTACTATAAATTTCTTATTCTTATGCAAATGTCTTTGGCAATCTCAAAGAAAATTTATAGTTGGACTTGTTAATGGACAGGACACCAAAAAAAATTAATTCCTACAAAAAATTTATATTCCTATGCAACAAAAATTCCTGAAAATCTCACAGTCAATGTAATTTTTGGCACTAAACTTCATAGACCTATGCATCATATCTAGGAGAGTACAATTAAATGGCCATCCATAAGCAATCATTAAGATGCTCACTGATAAGAAATCTGTACTTTGATCCATGAGGATAGGCAGATCCGAAAAGCCATTTTATCTTGTATGGTGCGCTTTTAGGAGAGGAAAATTGTCTCTTACAACTAAACTGCAAAAGTTCTTGTCTGTTAAAATGATTTTTGCCCAATGTCATTCTGCAGTTCCAAAATCTCCAAGACCAGATCTTTTGTTTTTACTCGAATGAGTCTTCCGTTGACTGTAGCTATATCTGTAATATTTACCTGGCGAGTAAAAGGATTTTATAGAAATATGATCATTGGCTCCATGATAGTAAAAAATCAAGATTTGTTTTTGAACTGCTTCTGAGGCAATTGAAGATGAATTACAAATGGTGATGGATTAAAGTCACGATCACCAACCATTTCCTTCATATTTGGGAAATGTATAAAAAACTTTATCTCCAGGTGAGTAATCTATAAAACAAATTTTGCTTTAAATGAATTCAGAGCCTATAATTCTCGCTAGATTTTTATCTTTTTGAAGTTCGAGGAATTCAATTTTTCAGTGATGTCTGTGAGAAAACTCAAATCTACCTACCAGCATAGTTGATCAAGTTTTGATTTCTGGAATGGAGAAAATTCTTCATCCTTCCAATTCAGATTACAAATCTAGTCAGAATTTAGCGTTGTTGTTTGCCCTTTCAAGGGCAATATTTTCAATAACTATTATTTGTCAATGATAATGCACAACGCACCAATAGTTTACAATATGTGAAGTTGATGCACTCTGCAAAATAAGTATCAGATCCATATCTAAGTATGTTTTGCATTTTTTGGCTTTCTTTTTCATTAAGTCAGGTTTCAATCCAGCATCCTTATCATGGCTTAAGAAGGAGAGGCACAGATGAAACCATAAGGAAACAGATGCATATCCAAAGAGTTGAAATGTGTAATTGTAATATCAAGAAATTAAAAACATCAATGATGGTAATAAAATAATAATTATATGTGGCAGGCACACACTAAAAGGTTTGGTGGGTGCCATGGCACCTGCAAGCACATGGTTGGGGACCTCTGCTCTAAAATATAACTGGTTTGTTTCTGCTAAATTTTCAGATGATGAAATGAAATTATGTAAAGCTTTTTCTTTTCATCATTGGAACAGAAAAGTGTTGGTTGCAGTCCTTTGTCTAATATTGGGGTTGGTTGATTTGTTGTCTCCATAGTTACTGGCTGTAATTAGATGTAATAAAAGTTGAAGAAGAAGAGCACCAAGAAGCTGTCACCTGTGGAGAAACTACCAAGTTGGGCTTGATAATTCCATCTCTGATGTTGTCTCAATTGAACTTGAATATCCATAAAATATATTTCATATCTCAAATGATTACAACTATGCAAGGCTCAAACCATCAAGAAATCATAGCAAGCAGTCTTTGAAGAGATAGATTGTAATTTGAGCTTTCAGTTTCTTCCACTGAGTTTTATTCTAGGATTCATTTTTAGAGCTATTGTAGATTTTGAGGTGGTTCAAAAAAATAAAATATTTGCTCAAAAATTGATAATTAAAAGATCTTTTTTTAAAATTTATTTTGCATATTTTCAAATTCTTTGTTCTCCATGATTACTACTGAAACATTGTCAAATAGAACTGTTACAATAATCAAGAAATTTAAAGTTTCACAAAATCTAATTTTCGGCAGATTTTTAATAAAATTAATTCAGTTTTTCAATTAGATACAGAAATTCATTTAAAATCTATTGAGGATCAGAATGCAATAATTTGTTGTTTTTTTGTATCAATAAAAAAACACACAAAGGTAATTTCTTTACAACTAACTTAATGCTATTTTCTGGCAGTTAAAATAAAATTGAAACTTGAAAATTTATCTATCTTGATGCAATACTTTTTAAGAAATTCTGTAGAATGTACATAGAGATAGCTATTTTACAGTAAGCTCATAAATCTATAACATATTCAAAACATAGAAAAATGAGTAATCTAATTATTTTGCATTTTAAATTTGAAACAAAACCAAAATGAAACAGTATGAAAAATGTACAGAGCAATACAACATCTTTTTTTTATCAACTTTATTCTTACAAAGTTATCTATTACTCAATTATGACCCTTCTCAAGAGGCAAATGTCTGTCAATGAAGAGCAAAGCTAACCCTGACCATCAATCCTTGCTCATTGTAAAATGAGGGTACAATTTCAAGTGTTTGAGCCAGCTAAAAGATTATTCTACAATAGCAGTGTACAAATTTGAGTATATTGTTAATGGTCAGTTTCTTGACACTTGAATTTGCCAAACTGTTAGTGCTCATTGTCTCTTTGTACTTGTCTTTGAATGAAAGAGGTTCTTGTACTATTTCAGTTTCTCTTTGAATAATGTATGAGTACATGTCTGTTAAAAATTCTAATTTGTTCACATTATCTGCATCGGTGAAATGCTTTGGATCTAAGGCATCAAAATTGGAAGCCCCATTTTCAAATGTTGAAATCTTTTACCACTGCTATTTATTAGAGAATCTACAAATACTAAGAAGAACTCAAGAATGAATTTCAAAGAAAAATACTTAATCTAATGATTATTTGGCTAGATTATGGAAAAATATTAGTTTCTTTTGAGTTAAAATATGGGGAAAAATACATTCCTTTACAGGAGATGTATGCTTGCCTGTCAACACAGTTCAAAGGAAAACTAGTGAATAAATGAGTATAAAAAAATTTTTGGAATCGGATGATTAGTTCATTTTTGGTAGAATTAAAAAATCTAGGCTTGTTTGCATCTAAGAATTTTCCAATGCAAATTATTCCATCACGCCAATTTATACATGATTATCTCTGGGTCTATATTGCAGAAACAAATAATTTTTAAACCAGAATTCTTTACAATCTTTCTTCTCACCAATGATGCAGATATTATTATTAATGAATTTGGCCATCATTGTATTTAGTATCCTGAATATGACAATATCCAAGATGTTGATCATTTCATAAGGAAGCATATACAGATTATTTCCTTTGAATGTACGTAATTTGTTTTAATCGTAATCAAATCTTGTTTTTTTAAGTTTTTATACTCTTGAATCCATTAGTATCCTCTGATTGGAGGGAATTTGAAAAACACACCAAGTCATTTTCCAAATGAATTTTTTTACAGATGAAATATTTTTTAAAAAATGATTTTGAATGGGAATTTCACCAGTTTAATACCAAAAG
>OY735207.1:27258382-27429251 GCA_963457665.1 Thysanoteuthis rhombus | reverse complement strand
ACAAATAAATATATATAGATATATATATATATATATATATATATATATATATATATATATTCTTGATGTTCAAAGTTTGAACACACATGCATACGTTCTTTTCATTATTTTATCAATCACTTTTTGGGAGACAGTCTGGTTAAGTTAAGGCCAGGAAACAGCTATCGCAAGTATGATCTGGTAATTAAAAACATAGAAGTTTTGCACAATGGACACAAAGATAGAGGAGAAGTTCTTAATCATAGCAGAAAGGCTGCAAAGAGGGGCAGGGAGAAAGAGAGAAAGAACTGACAATACATATAAAACAGACTGTACATGCAGCCCAGAAATTCTAGTGCAACCTCATTTTTCCTACCAGGCCCCAGCTATTGTGAGTGCTCACACTTCACATCAGGGATTCTTCTTATTTCAACTGCTGGAAAGTCATTCTGTCTCAGATGCCTAACATATGCTCCATAAGGCTTAGCATCCTGAGTAACATCCAGTGTCGCCGGTATTTTAGGCCAAGGGAATTTTTCGTCCCTCCACACTTGCTCCTGGGAGTGACAGTTACCCTTTGACCCCATGTTGCTATGCTACTGAATGTGCCTGAGAGTGGCAAAGTCAGTTTTTAACAAAAATCCATCTAAGAAGACACTGGACCAACTGGGAAAAATTTAGTCCAAAATTGGATAATCCCAATTATCTTTACTTAGAAAGTAACTGAGAAAATTATTACGCATCTGTCAAAATTATCTTCAAAAATATTCATTTGGATTATATTAGGTAAATAAAAATATCTATCATCACTGATAGTGATAGTTTCATCAATCATCATTTTGTTCTGACTTAATTTGCTTCTTCAATACCCAAAATTCCATCATCTAAATTTTATGCTACTCCCCTAAGTTAATTATGGTAACAAATTTTATGACTAACATCATTGGAAATTTGAACCTCAAATTTGTTTTCCCACTAAGCTGCCACTAGCAAGTAACACATTATGACTACTCTTCAGGAACCAACAGTGCATAAATCATTAGAATTCAAAACTTTTGAGCAACAATAAAAATCATAAAAGCATAATAGTTGAATAAGATAATTGGGATTGATTTTTCAACGAAATTTTGGCAATTGCAGGAAAAAAGAAATTAATTGAATTTGACAAATGCAGCGAAATTCATTTGGGAGTTGTTTTTTTTTCCATAATTTGAGAGATTATCTTTACTGCTACAAAAGCCTCAAAAGACTTTCCCTTTTTTCTTTTTTTTGTTTAGTTTAAAAGGGTAAAGTAACTACAGTAACTTACAATAAAAAAAATGAAAAATGTTCAAATATCTTTTGCTGTTATTTATTCATCTTCTGTGGTGATGCAGGTAAGAATGCTTGCCTGATCCATTAAGTGTTTCTAAAAGAGGTTATAAAGGATGGGCTTGTGTGCTTACGTAAAAATAATGGAATTTAATCAGTGGTAGTGCATAGATATACTCACAATATAATGTTAGTTGCTATTTTGAGTGCTGGATTACTATTATAATAATCTTATTTTATAAAACTGACCTCAAACCAGATGCAAAAGTAATGTAAAATCCTCAATACAATCAGGATAAAGATAATTGCTTTCAAGTGTATTCTTTATTAAGAACTGCACATCAAACCCCTGAAAATCTTTACAAATCATGTGATTAGTAACATTTACTTCTAAAATCAATGAAAAAATATGAAAGATTTTTCCAAATTGTCTGATCTGTTTCTCCTTAACATGAACTGCTTTTAGCATAGCAAAACTAAACAAGTATTAGCTCATACAAAATTGATTTTGACTTGTTTCCATGAGAACCTGTATTGTACATAACCTCACTGATAAAGCACACAGAGAAACTGATAACAGATACAGGTCTGATTAGTTACTCAATAGATACTGTCACATGACCGGTACCTTTTGGACACATACCAGGTGACTGATTAAAAAATTGGAAAAAGAGGTGATCAATGAATAAGTTACCTCAATTGCCTTTTGTTGGGCAGTAATCACTAAAAATGTCTAAAATCTTTAAAAAACAAGCACGAATGACACCAGACACAAACTAAGGGATCAGTTTTGCATGAACTTACATTGTAAATTGACCCTCTTACTAAAAACCTATAATTGAGGAGGGGGATTCTCAAAAAACAAAAAGGGAAAAGTTTTTTCAAGACATAATAAGGAGTAAATGTTCAAATATTCAGCCCTCTAGCTCTATTGGTATGGCCTGTATACATCATACATACATAGCAAGCCAACCAGCGAGCCAGCCAGCCAGCCAGCCAGCCAGCCAGCCAGACTCAATTAAAAACTGAAGAAACCGTTGACAGCTTTTAGTTGACAGTTGCAAACAAAAATCATCAAGCGTAAAGCTTCTTTTCTGGAATCTGAGGGTAATCATGAAATAGAAATTAGATTAGAGAGTAAGGAGAAACAACTCTCATGTGCACGATGATAAACAAATGTAAATTTATTCTTGCGTCTTTATTTAGATATCTCAATTTTTGGCTTGTTTTTGTCATTATCATTAATAATCACTGATTTTTTCACAGTGTTATCAAGTGAGTTAAATGCTCTTCTGTATCTTTGCTGACTTCAATAATGCAGTTGGATGAATAGATTGGATATATGATTCAACATTACAAGCATATGTACAACACCACTCTAAGTAAAAGAAGTCTTACCCACCATCAAATGAAAAAAACAACACACCTAATTCCACCTTGCCCCACATATAATACCTATCCATTAATTGCTCGTAATCATCTTCCCATCTTAAAATAGAAATAACAAAATCCACCTTCTCCTGAGAAATGACCATTCAAGCCCATCACTGACTTTCTTATATAAGACAAACCAAACACCCACAGAGACAAGAAACATACACCTCCTGAACCCGCCTCTCATAGACCCATCTCGCTCCGAACCAAATATCACCCTCAATTACACAGATACAAGCACCTTCTCTCCCGCTCCTACCAAACAACAAGAAATATTCACGTTCTCCTTTTCAGCATTGAAATTTAAACAGCATATTTTACTCTGTGAAACGCTGAAAATATTTTTCTCTGAGAAAGATGCCCTCCCCCAGTTGAAATGCATCGAACTACACTCACAGAATACTGATAAAGAAATTTAAGATGTAACACTTATCTCTTGAGTTTTTCTCTTCACCTTCCAATTGTCATTTTCATTTTCATCAATATTCTGTCAGATCACTTCACATTATATCATTTTTCAAAATCAGGCTGGTAAATAGTTTTGAAGGTGACATTTATATTCTCTGGAAATTGATTTAGGTCAGTGATTCACATAAAATTATCCAATCACTCATTTATGAACATAGATATAATTATCACAATTGAATAGACATCAACAATCTATTAACCAGTCTCAAAAAGAGAAAAGAGAAAAAAAATTCTTAAATCTTCACTCACATATGATTTAATAAAGGACAGATTATATAATAATTACATATTGACTTCAAAAATCTTTCAAGGGATGGTCAATGATTAGGAAGAAAATATCCAGAACTGCACATAAAGAAATCAAAAAACTTGATTGATTTTTGTCTTGTTTAAGATATGCAGGATGATATGCTTTATAATTGTTCCAAATTTATCCATTTCAGAAGAGATCTTATATATATTGTCAATAACTCTTACAATACTTGTTCATGAACACTGATTTGAGAATATGTTGATCACTTTACTCAGCCTATTTATCCCTATAGAAAAAGTGAAACTAAAAAACTAGTGCCTTGGACATAAAATGTTATTCAAATAACAATATATATCATGGCTTGATTTTGCAGATAAAGATTCAAGAGAAGATTCCATATCTACAGCATACCTACTGATAGCTGTCAGACAGGCAATTCTTTCCACAATGACAGCAGAAGGTTGGGTAAGTCTGGAAGCACTAGTATTATGACACTGGGTCTTTTCTTCTGCTCTTGCTCCACAGTTTGATCAAAGAGGCTGCCGGGAAGACCATATGTCTCTCTCTGTCAGCAGCTTCTGTGGCCCATTGGTAGTAGTCGATTCCACAAGAGATCAGGGTCTTTTTCAAAGAGTGCCTTTCTGTTCAACAGTTCAATGAACAGGAAGGTCTTTGGAAAGTTACTAGTGTTGTGAGTTAGAAATAATTATTGTGTGCTAATTCAAACTAGATATAAATGATGTTTTAATTTTCATTTTTAGAAATGAAAAAGAATTTCAATAAAAAAAGATTTTCTTTCTTTTTCAAACCTTTGTTTTTTTGAAAGGCAAAAACAATAGAACTTGTGCTATGAAGAAATCTGAATTGAATTTATTTTAAAGCAATATCTTTTCACTAAATGACTTATATTTTACTGTTCAGTTTAAAACGTGGACAGATTTTATCAAAAATAAAAATGATCTTATAGAGAATAGATAAAAGCATCTGTCTGATTTGAAAATGACTCAGCATAAAAGCTGGAATTCAATGAAGAAAATGCTTGATTTTGAAAGAGTAATTTCACTCTAAAAATATCAGAATCAGTCATTCAAAATGTTTCTCAATTTACCATTATTAAATTGCTTACTCTAAAATTGATTTTAGTTACATTTCAGCTACAGATACAAAGTTTTGTTATTATTTAGTCAAAATATTTTTATAGAGATCAAGTCTGTTTCTTGCTAAGATATAGTTGAATAGTCCACAAAATCATTACTAGCAATAGAAAATGAGAGAATATACCAAATAATGTTCTTACAATCTCTTTCTGCATCAATCTCTTACACCAACTCTTATCCTGAGTCAATTGGTTTTGGGTAGGAAGTATAATCAAATTGTTCAATCAGTTTTCCAATACACTGACTTGGAAAAAAAATTCAATTGAGTTTTCCACTTTAAATCTAAAATTTATAGAAAAAAGAACTTTAATTGTGATCAATATAAATAAAGATTTCTAATTAATCTGCAATTCAGTTTGTGTAAGGGATATATTGAAGTTCAGAATTGTATTCCTCAAATTTCTATTTCCTCTGCACTTTTGATAAGACTTCATAAAATGAGTTAAATTGGTTAAAAACAGTCAAAAGAAAAGGCTAGGATCAATTAGAAGCATTGCTCCTTCAAATCTCATATAAAACAGATTCATGAGTAATAACAGGTAAAATTACTTTTTTTATCCTTAATCACTTAGTGGATACATCTAATTCAAAAGGATTTTATTACATTTTGAAGGCATAGAAGACAATAGTCAGAAGAACCTTAGTTTTTAAACATATGAAGTTGATGTCAAGGTTTTCTTGCAGGAAAATATATGCAACTAATCAGTCATTAAAAATTTCTGCATGAATTACAAACATAACAAAATTTGATTGAAATATCTCACATTTACACACATGCACATGCACACATATACTTTTCAATCACCATTTCATTTGGGATTTGTCCCTAACTTCACAAATTATTCAATTTCATAGTCAGAATATTTCTAAATGAGGAGAATTCAAACTAAAACTCAGTTTGAAAAAATATCTTCATTGCATGTTTGGGTTAGCCTAAAAATGAATATTTGACAAATGAATTATTATTTTCGGAAAGCTCCAATGTTATATCAAAATCAACTTTAGAAATGCTTTATATTTTTGTGTCACAGAGTTGAAGATGGGCTGCAAGAAGAGTTTTCAGAGGTTATGATCTCAGATATCAGTTGAATTGATGGTAGAAATCAGCAATATGCATGGGTGGGTAATTATTTGGAAAAGCTATAAAAAAAGCAGGAGCCTGAGATCTCTCTTTAATCCGATATTTTTTTCAGAATTAGGATTTTTTAATGCCTCATCTATTCTATCTATCACATATAATCATATATCTATTCATGACACCTATTTATAATATCCCAGTATCTTCGCTATAAGAATTTTAAATAATGCAAAATTTCTTCACTGAAAAGGTTCTCTCCATTGAATGTTGATATGTTGCAATCAACTGACAAAATAATAGTGAAACTGAAAATACACAAAATGGTGTTAAACATTGGAAGAAAGTAGATATAGGAAGAGGTCCAGAGTAAGGCAGATGAGTCAAGAATGGAAAGTGGTGAGTAAATGTAGCAAGAGGTTGGATCATTTTCAGATCATGAAGGAATGTTGGAGCCAAAATAGACAAAAAAGAAATAGGTAGATGGCAAGTAGATCCAGCAAAAACAATTCAATTAAGTTCATTCACCTACTCCAAAAATACCTTTTCAAAATTGAAGCTCTTTCACTTTCTTAGTCAGACTTATTCATTTTTGATTTTCCCTTTTTCCTTTGCCAAATCTTCATATCTATTAATCTATTCATCACTCATTGATATCACAAAACTATCTGATTCATTGATCCTGTACATTGGTGCAGTTTACCCTTCAAAAGAATGTCACTCAATCTTTTTACATCCTATTTCTTTGTTTCACTATACTGGTTGCTCTTGTCATTTCATGCTAAGCTGCTTATAAAATCAAACTTCCTCCGGCAGAGGGGGTGTAATTTTACACAAATCTCTCTCAGAGTAGTCTAATCATAGGTTCCTGTATACAAAAAAAAAATCCTATGGGAGTTTTGAACACATACTAGAAAATTAATTGGTGTTCATTGATGCATATATAGCTATCCATCGATACATATAAAAATACATAGATATCGGTTTCATTATGGGTGTTTTATCAATTGTAGTGATCTTGAGTTTATGGTGATGGCAAGTTTTGTTTGTTCCTACTTACAAGCAACAAGTTGGTAAAGTATTTCACTATCGGATTTAAGGGTATTTATTGTCAATGAAAAGTAATCATGTTCACACACACATACACATACACACCTAGATCAATATGCAGCATTCAGCAGGTTGTTGATCTGGCAACTTTCATCATCAGCCATCTCATCTCTCTATTTATCAATGATTTTTTTCTCAATCAATGCTTGCTTTCCTAGAATCCATCAAATAAAGATAAGAGAAAATCAAATCATAGCAGAGAAAGAGAACTTGCAATTAATGAAGGAATGGTACTAAAAACTTTTGAATAAAAGTATGGCATTTTCATTCCATTTATAATGAAAATATTTAAACACTGAGGAGGATGTGTGAACATAGAGTAGATCCCACCTTATTTTCATCAGATACATTATCTGCTTTCACAGCCCACCTCCCTGGCCGACATTTCCCAAGCCCACTCAAGCTGGCTGGACAGCTTTCATCTGTCCTGCACCTAAAAACAGTTAGCTTTTTAATATGTAGCCACTAATCAATTAGGCATTGTAAGTTAAGTATGTAAGCTGTGCTACCTGTCCAGAAGGACTAGTATAGCTTGTTTCCTGTAAAATCATCGTAATAGTAGTAGTAGTTGTTGTTGAAATAGGAAGAAAAATACTACCATGGCCGTAAATAAGAGTATTACGAGTAGTAGGATTATCAGTGTCATATTCAGCAGTGCATGTAAATACAAATATTATAATTATCATTAGTGGTAGTAGTAGTGAGAATTAGCAAATAATCAGTCGCAGTGAATTTGAATAGCAATTATGGTGGTCATGGTGTCAAGTTAAAAGAATTATCCATATAATTAACCAATGCAGAATTATAATAATCATGATAATGATTATGTGTAATAAATGAAGTAATAATTTCTTTTTCTTATTTGTTTTTCCTGAAAGCTTTTCATTATTTCATGGGGTATACTTTGGTTGGATCTTTTTAAAGCAAACTAATTTGGTTTTATATCTTGCTTATTCAAAATAAAATATTCAAAATAAAATATTCAAAATAAAATATTCAAAATAAAATATTCAAAACAAAACTACTCAAAAACAATGACCTACCAGAAAACTCAAAGAAAATTTAAAAGTAAAAACTTTTGGTTGATGATAATTGTAAAAATAGAGTTAAAATTATTTGAATAAAATCTAAATTTGCTTTGAAGAATTTGAACTTTCATAATTAATCAAAGAGCAAAAAATCCAAATTCTACGATTCATTTTCAACATGTAACTTAAATTTGCAATTTATACACTGCTTCCTACAAATTGCATAACTCTAATCAATAATTACTCCTCAGCCACTGAATTTTTCAATTTATCAAAAGAAAGCCATAACACAATACCACTAATTTAGTTACCAATATTTGATTCTAAGGATTTTGTAAAAACCTTTTTTGCACCTTTCATTTTATAACATTTTATAGCATTTTGAGAACGTGGAAACATACTGATAAAAGTTGAGAATAGAGGTTTACAACATGGGGAAGTATGACTATTTTTGGCATGTATTCATAGCAATCATGCAAGAATGCCTCAATCTTAGGGCTAAATTGAATTATGGTTATTACAGTTGTTTTCCAGGGCTGCAAAATATTAATAAAAATGCTGAAGAGTTTTAAAATATCAATATTTGAAAATTGCTTTTGTTGCATTTCAGGCAAACTCTCAGGATTCTTTGAATATCTCAGAAAACAATTGTTTATTCTTTTCAAACTTTCTTCTCTTTCTGACCACACATACACACACACATATACCACTTGAATTTTGTGTGTGTGTGAGTATGGGCATGAGCACATACACAATTTATGCAAAATACAGGCTTACATCGAATTCTTCATTTATGTACTATATTTTCAGAAAATTCTGTTAGGAATCACAATCATTAGTAGTATCAGAAGAACTGCTTTACAAAGCACACACCCGCATTCACACATTAATTCTGTGTGTGTGTGTGTGTGTGTGTGTGTGTGTGTGCACGCGCGCACTCGCATATATGCAAAATAAAGACTTTTATCAAATTCTTCATTTATAAACAATGTTTTCTGAGTATTCCACAAGGATCACTTACTAATACTATCTGAGGAGCTGCTTCACAAAGCCCACACATACATCATTAGATTAAGAAATGTGAAAAATAGTAAAAAAAATGGATAGAAAAGTTTCATTATTGCCAAACAAGTGAATCAGATTCAATAATCTCTTACACAAAAACATTTTAATTTTATTATCTTAATGATTATTATTGCTTCATCATTTATTGCTTCATAAAAATATACACTTTTATTCTGTTTCTTCACACTGAATATCTATTTGTAAACTAATTTTTCCCTCTACAATTGCATTGACTTAGTGTTGACCTATATTCATCAATCCTCTACACATTTGGTTTAGTTCTTTTCCGATCAGTTCTCTTGGCACCTCAGGGTTTATACTGACTACATTCAATGAAGCACCTCTTCTAGCTAAATCTTATTATCTAGATATATTTTATATTTGAATAGATTTTTAATTAAACACTATGTTTTGTAAGCTTAGCCCAGATTAGCAACACTATTACTGGTTATCACCCCATTACATTCAAATCATTATTAAGACATTATTAAAATCACAATGTTCCTGATTCAGTTCACTCAATACAAACAGTAAGCTTATTATCTCAGCTTTCTGACCATGAGTTAATATTAGGAGTAACAGACATTTATATCTTATTAGTATCAAAGATTTTATAATTAATAGACAAGATACTAAATGAGGGGGTCTCTTACCCTAATTTCAAATGGCATTTTTTCCTGTCCTATATCAATAGATGAAATCTATTGTAATTGACCATAGATTTTGATGATTGAATAAAAGAAATTATGGAGAAATAGTACAGAGTTCACCTTGAATGCAAATATGTCACAAACTGATTTGAATTATTTTCTTTTCAATGATTTTTTCAAACTTTACATGGCCAAAAACTATATAACATTGAAATTTCTTATTATATACTGATTTATTCCAACTGGTATCCTCATCTTGGTCGTTATAATCATAATGTTTTGGACATTGTACCTTTCCTTCTTCTTCAGGAGCCTGGTTTATTCAGCAATGTTTACAAAATTTCAAACCTAAGCTTCTAAGAAACAATAATTCTACATAAATTAGGAAAATAAGGGAACAATAGTCAGAAAATCTAATACTACCATTATTCAGTTTCAATGTTTATAGAAAAGTTCTGGGGGTTTTTTTGTTAGACAGACTATACTTATTATACAAGTACTTGTCATTACATATATACTTTTTTGTTCTAGCTGTGAAGTTTCTTTTGAATACAGGATTACAGGATTAACTAATCTGACACTTGAAATTGAATCAACAAATATGCAACCAAAAATTCAATGCTCTTATCATCAAGCTACACCTGCTCATATGAATCCAGATAATCAAACCACAGAAAGAGAAAAAACTCATTAACACCAGCTGCATCTCACTCCAAACTTTACACATCAATACAAAAAGAGAAAAAACACTACAATATCATGCATTTCCAACAAAATTAGTTTTACTCTTATCAGGAATTTTAAGTAAAAAAAAAAAAGCTATGAGAATGTAACTCTATCTTCAAATTGATTTTTGAATGAGTTATCATCTTTCAAGTCAACCTCTCTTTTGTTATTTGTTTTGCTTCATAAAATCCTTGTAGCACTTTTAAAATGTGATCTTTCCATTAGAATAAAATATAATTATTTTTTAAAATCTCAAAAAATTATTTATATCAAAAGAATTAATAAGGCATTTTTGCAATGTCATAAGATAAAAACTCTCCTAACAAATTTTATGCAATACCCATTTTAGAAATACAGCAAAAGGTAAACTACACTTTTATATATTATAGAAGACATAAGCCCACATAGGTAATGACACATACATATAGGATGTAGATTCTATTGATTCTGTTAGGTTAGGATTCTTTATTACACTAAGTACCACATCTGATGTCATATTGAAAAGAAATGGCTTTTTTGTTATGCAGGACCAAATTGGCCAGAACTTGTACCGTTGTAAAGATTACATTCTAAAAGTGGTACAAGAATTTTATGATGCAAAAAAGAAAAAAAGAAAAGCTGGGAGATAAATGAGAGGAATTCAGGGAAATGCGTTCTTTTCTTAATATTTCCCGTTGAAATGATGGGGCGCTGGGCTTATATTCCATCAAATACAGTAATCTTTGATGTTTTGATAACCATGGTGAAAAATCTATCTCAGAGTATAAAAGAGAATTTGTTAAGAAAGATAAGAATATTCTTATCAATAAAAATAAACAAATAAAATTATATTGAATAAAAAAGGAGGCAGTATCAAAGTTATTTGAATCAAGAAAATTAAAATTAATTGTTAAAAATGAAAATGCCTTATCAGAAATGAACTACTCACATGATTACATATGCATAGGCATATGTTCATAGATATAACAACGCACACATAAATATAAACTATCAAAGAAAAGTTTGCACATATTCAGAGATGCAAGTGTGTTTGTGCATGTGCGTGAGTTGTACCTCTTAGAAGAGAGATGCTAAAACTTTGAAACAGTAGCTACTAAGAACATGAAACTTTTCTTGTTGGCAACAATGATTTTAATGATAAATCTTTTACAATTCAGTCATTTATTCAAAGACAAGTCGAGTGAGTCATGTGAAACTTGGCATGTAAGAGAGAACCTGCAATTATGAGATTGAAGATATGGAAAGGTAAATGGCTGGTATAAAATCATTTTCCCAAACAACATTTTCTATTCGGCAAGTACAATCTGGTTCAGGTTACTTTCTAGGAAAAATATCCTTTTAACAAAAGGTTGACTTTGAGTCACATCATGTGTGAATATAAAGACTCATTACTGAACATACATTGTTTTATATGTGTACAAGTGTGCACACAAATTTATCACTGATGATCTGGAGGTGATTAGTCATATGTATATAAATCAGGACCTGCAAACTTATCTGCATCATTCTCTCTCTTTTTCATTTTAGAGAGTGTCCAAAGAATAAAGAAAGGGTTTGACTAACCCTTTCAAGTAAATATCCCACACATGTGCTGCACCCATAAAAATAGGTCACCGTTCTTGATTCGTGAAACATTTTGTTTGCCTGTCTCACTGTCTGTCAGTAAACATGCTTTAGAGAATATGATCAAGAACCAAACTGTTCTTTTCACTTAGGATACATTTTGTTGTGAATTTCCCAACAATTGAAAAAATAATTAGTTTCAAGAAAAATGGAGGAATTTGATTAATTGTTAATTGCAAAAAATGATAACTTATTCAAAGAATTTTCTGGACACATCAAACTCATTCTTCTTGTTATTTTTGTTGTTCACACAATGTTCCTGCTGATCAATTCTACAGCATTTCTCAGGTACTACCCAATTGTAAGACGTTCTCTTTTATTCAGTAGAGCTAGGTAAATTTTGAAATTTTTTTCCTATAACAATGCTTGTGATGCAGATTTTTCTAACTAAATTCTTTGTTAGGCCAAGTCATCTATATGTCCTTGCTAAGCAGCAAAAGCCACATTAAGTTGAACTCTATAGGGGTCTAATTTATACAAATTAGATGACACGTTGATGTTTGCCGTTTCTTTTCTCACTCTTCAGCGGCTTTTTCTGGCCTTGTGTCAAACTAAGTTGTATTTTTCCTGTAAATACTAAAGCAGGATATATTTCATATTTACTGTCTAGCTTAATTTGACATGAGGTGACAGTAGTGGGGCATCCAGTGAGGATCGAACTCAATACAGTTAAAATTGTCAGCATCACAAGCTTGTTAACCATTATTACACTGATTGTGAAACTGGGGATTTCATGAAGTTGTACTCATAAAATATTCATAATCTTACTGTGAATTGAATCTTACTTATGAACCGTTAATTTTGAAAGTGAAGTATTATTCAGGCCATATTTTGGGAGCTCATTCACTTTGGCTCTTTGAGACCATCAATAAAAGACAAAGTATTAAAACTTGCTACTTTAATTTCATATATCTGATTTTAAAAAATTCCTATTTTGAAAAGGATTAAAGTATGCCGCACTAACAAAATGTGACACGTTTATATAGTTGTTGGGTGGCCAAACAGATGGAACCTGTTGGCAAACATCAGAAACAAAAAAAAAGTAAATGATTCCTCTATAAATAGAGGGTTATAAATGCAGTACTTATTGGCATGCATGGAACACTGCAGACATTCAAGTTTTGATCAATATCATATATTTTACTACTTACTCACCGTACTTTGGCAGAATGTACACATTATTCCAATCTCTTTTTAATGGCATAGATGTCACTGAAAAATGCCTTCATCAGTTCAAATCCTCAAACTAAGTGTGTTGCTTAGATGCCTTCACTAACTTTTATCAGTTTTCATAGTATGTTATGATAAAACTTTTTAGAAGTAGATATGCCCATCCTATATGGTATATTCGTATTATCATTAAGCATATTACAATTGTGTAGGTTGCTTTTACTAGCTGCAAAACTCAGATTTTTTCACTCAAAATATTTTCTCCTGAATAAATTACACCAACAGGTGTCATCTATTTTGAGATGTGTTTTTTTCTTGTCCCCTGCCATCAATGCTCCCTCCTGCCCCAACAGTTTTCATTCTCTTGCAAGATATTTTGAGGAGACATTTACTTTTCAATCTTCTCAAAAGCAATCTCTCCTGAATGAGTTGTCAAGTCAAATATTCTATTTTCAAAAGTGAACTGGGGAATCAACAATCCAAAGTCCATTAAACCAGTGTTTGAACTCCTGAGACATCGAGACATCACATGATACAAAAAAGCAAAAATGATATTTTTGCAACTCAATTGTATAAGGTTCAGCCTTTTGGACAAAACTGTGGAAACCTTGACTCAACATTACATATAGATATCATGAGAAACAAATTCTTTTGGATTTTCAAAATCAAAGCTTAGTTTTTTTTGCATCTCTTTCTGTTATGTAACTGATGCTAATGTGTGAAAAGTGCTAAAGTCTGTCAAGTAGTTCAAATACATATGAGAATTGATCAATAAATTCATAGCTTGATGTGTAGTTAAAAGCTGAACTTGATTTGAAATTTTTGTATATTTTTTGAAGTAATGTGATTAATATGAATTAAGTGCATTGACAAGGAAGGATAACATAATGAGAAAAAATATGTTATGTATCATCATCAAGCAGTAGATTTATTGATTTACCCATGTAACTGGCATTCTCTATCTCTATGCTCATGCATTTAACTAATTTAGAAAGTAGCAAAATATCACACTTGGAATACTTATTCAGATTATATGAACATTAACGAATCTTTCTCTATTTTGTTGTTAAGATCATAATTACAGTTACAATATTATCCAGTATGAACAGAATAAAATGCACCAAAAATTCCATTCCTTTTCCCTTAAAATATGCAAAAAATAATTTTCTTGTGTCTCACTAAATATTTTCTTTTATAAAATCATATTTTTCTACAGATTGGCCATCCAGTCTTTCGACAACATGAAGAACTTCCAACTGATTTTCTATCATGTTTTCTACAAAAAAAATAATACCTTCTTGATCCATAGATTAGTTCTGAACACATTGATCATCTGTTGAGAGTATCCTTGAATAATTTCTTCAATGACTTCTGGGTTACATTTAAGGTGACATTCAAGTTCATCTATTTGGTTATCTCAAGTAGTACAACAGCAATATTTGTTAGCTCTCTCCTGCATATGTCAGTCAAGTTTCAGTCCATGTCCAGACATTTGAATTCTCCTGAAGTTTGTACTCCCAACATAGATTTCACTGAATTCTTCAAAATAACCTTGTGAGACAAATTCTCAACACTGTCTCCTACATCGTGAGAAAATTCCTCATCATTAACCACATATTCGGAGAGTTTGTTTTCTGTTGCAAGTTTGTTAATCCATTTAATGAATTTTTGAATCTGTAGTTTCAACTTCTTTGTTCTGAAGGAAAATTTCAGAAAATTAATTTTTCTAGTGTTAGATATCGTGCATAAAATCTACCGATTTTTTTTTCTTAGGAAATTATTTCTTCATATTGCTTTATAAATTTTCCTTTAATTTTAGTTTCTATATCATTGTTTGCATCCTTCATGACCTGTTGGTTTTCTTTACATGATTTCTTTTCTTTTTTACTTCCTTTCAACATTTTTTTGAAGTTATTTTTTTGACATTTTTATTGGCATCCTCAGTGACTGCTTTTGCATCATTATTTTTGTTGGCATTTTCAACCAAATTTAAACAAAATTTTGTGCATAAGTTGGATGTCATTTTCTGAACTTGACTCCCCTGGGTTCATTTCTAAAACAGTAATTTGGGCCTTACCAGTCTAGCTGGAAACAGCAGTGGGAGCTATTTTAGATCTTTTAATTCTGATGCCATCAAATATATAGCCATTTCTTCACACCCTTTACAATAATTCTCTGGAGAAAAGGTAGGTAATTTCACTTCTTCAACTATGCGGAAATAAATGTTTCTTCTTCTATTATGGAAATATCAACATTCATACTTCCTTTTCCAACAACAGTAAATATCTGTCATAATGTTTTTTTTTTCCCCAATTACAAATCTGCTACCTGTGTAAGTTTATAAAATGTCAGACATAAGAGAATTTAAAACAGAAGATTACTCACAACACATTACTCTACATTGGCAGCATGCATGCACTCATTCAGCCCATTTAAACAATATGGCAGCCACCAACACAGAACGTAAACAAAGGCTGCCCCACCAGAAGTTCATAAGCATTCTCTGGCTTAAGGGGAATAACTAAATACTAAAACAGCTGCCAGAGATACGGACAGCACTGTTCCATTGCATTTAACGGAACAGGTCGGGCTCATGCCTGATGCTCTCGTGGCGGCCATTGCTTCGTAAACCAAAGCTGCGTCAGCTGGAGCTATTTTTCAGGGTGTCTCCTATTTTCCCCACGTAAAGCCTTGTGTCACATCTTGCTCTGGTGGGAGAGTAAATAAATAGAACACACACACACATATATATATATATATATAGATAGATAGATAGATAGATATATATACACACAGTTATATAGGTTTATATATGTTACAACAGTTCTCATGTGATATTCCTGGGTCTTAATATTTGTGGTTTTGATTCGTAGTTCAGTATCGAATAATTTGATAGGAAATTCTGGGGTAGTTTTATAGCATACTACAAAGAACAGCATCATAGAAAATACACTGTACAGTATAAACAAAACAGAAAGTTTAGGAAATCATATATGTATGGAATATGGAATATTTATTCATACAATTGGTTCACAAACAGTGCTGGCATCTTGAAAAAAATTTGTATGCTAAACTGACCTTTGGTTAAAATTTCAGAGAAAAAAGTGATAAAATTGTCCAAAAATAGCCCTAAACATAGAATATTTGCACTGCTCAGAGAAGAAATGTACTAAAATTAGCATGAAAAGAACTAAATCGATAATACTGTTCACAAAAACATTGTATATACGATGAAGATTTTCAAGATGGATGAATGATATTTTCTAGAAAACTGATCATGAGAAACACATTAGCTAGTGACTCAGTCTGTAAACACCTATAATCCCTCTTTATCTCTGTGTATTGTTTTACAATGAATAAGAGAGTGGAGCTTTGAATATGTTATGTTTTTTTGGCCACAAGAAGTTATAATCAACCATTGGAAATATACTTTCTACAAAATCCACTTGATATAGCTGTACACCAATCTATGAACAATTCTAAAAATAGTCTTCAATTTTGACCCAAAATAATACTTTTTTATACAAAATTATTTCATAGTTCTATTATTTCAAACTTCTGGTTGAAAAAGCTTATAAGCAACACTATAATTTTTTCAAAAACTTCTCATACACACCAGACTTGGATTTGCTACCATATCCTTCACAATCTGACTATGATTTGACAAAAGTCTTTCTATCAGTCTGTATTTGCTTCCACAAAAACAACTTGACATAAATCCATGAAATTATTGGTAGGTAGATCCCCGGAAATCGTTTTTAGCAAATTAGTTTTTGAAAACTACGCCCAACCCAATATATGTTTTCAAGTTGGGTCAATTCAGGGGATGTCTATTTATATTCATTATATTCATCGGTGGAAAAAATGATCTCTTACCTTTTAGTGACATGATGAGAAAATTTTTTTTATTCTTATTTCTCAAATCAATTCTCAGAAATCAAAATGTGATGTAGATTGTGTCCTTTATTCAGAAAGAAACAAAAACATTGTTTAACTTGTCTCATATTGAAGTGTTTATTAATTGTATATAGTTACCTTTAATAGCAGTGGTTTGATTTGTACATGTTTTGATGTAGTACATTTGTGACATATTATTCAAAAACATAAAATTTAAGGATATGGTAATCAAATGGAGGGAACTTGTGTTTTTCTCTTTTAGAGGTCAAAATCTAGGGAATTTCATTTTTCTTTTCCAGGGGTCGAAATCAGAGATGGTGTTTTTTTCATTTCCTTTTTTTCTACTTTTGAAAGGAAGATTTTTTTGGAGTTGAATCCAAGTGAATCTTTTTTCACTTTTATAGGTCAAAGTCGAAGGGGATTATTTTTTTTTCAATTTTAGGGATCAAAATTGAGGAGAATTGTTTTTCCACTTTCAAGGGTCAAAACTAAATGGAATTTTTTTCTTTACTTTCAAGAGTCAAAAGTAATCAAAGGCAATTTTTTTTAAACTCCAGAGGTCGAAATCCAATTTCAATTTTTTTTCTACTTTTATGGATTGAAATTATGAGGGATGATTTTTTTTCAATTTTAGGGATCCGAAAGATTTTCTTTCTTCTTTCAGGGATCAAAATCAAGGGAGACAATTTTTTCATTATTAAGGGACCAAATTTAGAGGGAAGATTTTTGGGGGGGTTGGAATCATAGGGTAATTTTAATTGTTCACTGTTTGGAATCTAGATTAAAATCGAGGGCTGATTTTTTTCTTTTTTACTGGTCAAAATTGTGGAGGAATTTTTCCCCTTTCAACATCCACCCTTTTTAACATCATACCTCTCAAAAATTATTTTATCAGTCCCCTTTTTTACATTAAAAAGGATGTTCAGTTTATTTTAAAAGAAGGGACTTCTTTTAAAATAAACTGAACATACTTTTTGACCTCTAACAGTATAAAAAGTGGTATTAAATCAATTTTAAAAACAAATTAACTCAAATGTTTGATTTCTATTTATCGATCACTCAATTTCTTTTTCGGAGAGCAATTTATTCTGCCCGTTAGGGCAAATATTTGGTGTAGTTGATATAAATAAGATCACAGAAAAGAATATTGCAATTATCTAGTGTAATTAAAATGAGATTTAAAGACAAGTATGACTTGAGTAGGCAATGGATAATTTGAGGAATGGGGTCACTTATCAGACACCTCTCAGACATACTTTGCCTCGAATATTTTCAAAGATGGTTGAAATGGGTACTTTCAAGTGATTTTCCAAGTAATTTCATTTCTAGAGTATATTAGGCTAGGTTACTTTATAGAAGTAGATAAAAAGGAAAGCATTGTGCTGAAAGCCAATAACTCTATATTTCATTACAATTTTTCATCATCATCAGTCTTTTATCATCTGTCATTGAACATAGACCTTCCCCAGGATCCATCACATTTCTCTATCATCGGCATTGTGAAGCCAGTATTTTCTGAATTTTTTTGGTCTCCCTCTACAACTGTTTTCAAAGTATAACAAAAAACATTGATAGGATAGAGAAAGGAACAATGGATACAATTTTTTTATTTGCTGACAGTGCAGCAAACAACACCCCCGCCCATTCAAGCCCTATGTTAACATCGAAGTAAAATGCCTGGTTTCATAAATTATATTTAAGGCACCATCAAAGATGAACATTCACAATTATATGTCTCCAAAAGTTTACTTTTTATATTTGAAAAATATAAATAAACTTTAAAAAAATTAATGTTGAAGGCAGAAATGATACTATGATAAACTATAATACACAAAACCTCTGTATCCTTGTACAATCAAAAAGTTTTCTTCTGTCAAGGCAGTGGTAGAACAATGTTTTTTCATGTTGTTTTTTGTTTGTGCCTCTTCAACATGATTCAGTTCATAATGGAGGCAACATGGTGCAAAGGTCAAGCTGAATCAGATCATTTTCTATTTTAAACTTGAAATTAATCATTGTTTAATTGTCTGCTATTTTTGCAACATGACAAGGCCATTATCATTTGAGTTTTCTAATGAATTCAATGATATCCCTGACTCCTGTTTTTCTCCAATATACTGCACTGTTTTGTAGTCTCTCCATGTGATGTTGAGCATGATTCTCTCATAGGCATGTTGCATAGTTCTCAGTTAGAGTGTCAATCTTTTGGTTAGGTTCCATGTTTCAGCTCCATAGCTGATTATTTGAAGGATGCATTGGTTGTAGACCATTTTTTTAAAAACTAATGGGATTTTTTTGTTCTTGACGGTTGAGCTTGCTCTACTGAAAGCTTGCCATCCTGGAGGGATTCTTCAATTAATTTCTTCATCTTCTGAGGGTTTCATAGAAATTCATTGTCTTAGGTAGATGTAGTGGTCTACTTTTTTCAGGTCTGAGTTTACGATATGGATTTTTGTGTCACTGTTGTACTTGCCTTTTGTTTTACTGAAGTTCATGTGTAGTCCGAAATTCTTGCTATTTTTATTCAGTTCCAGCATTACTTGGAGATCGTGAAGGTATTTTGCAAAAAGCACGATTCCTTTTTTTCCTAGTCTAAGTTCCAGAAGATCATCTCGAGTCAGGCTGTGAAGAGTTTGGGAGAGCTGGTATCACCCTGTCTTGCTCCACTTTTGAGTTAAAAAGGTCTAGAGTCTTTAAATAGCCTAATAAATGAACTGCAGTATCAACATATATATTGCAAGACTCTGATATATATAAGGTATACGCCTTGTATGATAGTGGAAACCACTAAGTGGGGGTATTTATTTGCTGTCCCACTACCGCAAAATATGACACAAGGTCGAGCTTAACATGGGAAGAATAGGAAACCATCCGTCCAAAAATGGCTCCAGCCGACGCGGCTTCGGTTTTGCAATGCAAGCAAAGCAACCACCACCACAAAAGCGTCCACCAGGGGACCTGCTCCTTTAAGTGCATGGAGCAGTTCTGTTCCAGGGAAACTGACCCCCTCAGCTGGGCTGAGTAATAATAGGAGAGCCCATGGACTGTCCAAAGGCCTCCAATGCGTGTAGCAGTGCGCAGCCTCAGTAAAACCTCATTGGCTGACACACTGCACCGGCGCACTCAGTCTTGACACCATCCACAACACCCAATCTCCAGCCCATTTGACAGGCAAGGGTCAGTAACTGTGCCTTGGTCTATGCCGTGGAACAGATACTGACACTTGATCTCATCGACAAGGCCAGAAAAAAAAGGGTGCTATTTAATCACTGTCCCACCACAGCAATATGTGACAAGGTCGGGCTTAACGTGGGAAGAAATCCCTTCCAAAAATAGCTCCAGTCGACACAGTTACCGTTGAAAAGCTCATCGTAATAGCAAGACAACGTCACCTGCGAAAGCATCCACCAGGGGACCTGCTCCTTTGAGTGCAATGGAGCAGTGCTGCCCCGGGGAAACTGAGACCCCGCAGCTGGGCCGAGTAATAATGGGAGAGCCTAAGGACGAGTCCAAAGACTCCCCAATGCGCTTAACAAACGCAACCTCAGTGAAACCTCATTGGCTAACGCTTGCATCGGCGCACTCGGCCTTTGACATGCTCCCTCTCCAGCCCATTCAACAGGCAAGTGTCAGTACCGACTCCTCAGTCTATACCGTGGAACAGATACTACACTTTGATCCTGAAGAACAGGCCACTGAAAGAGGGCGGGACAGGATCTATTTAATCACTGTCCCACCACATCAATATTTGACACAAGGTTGGGCTTAACGTGGGGAAAATAGGAGACACCCTTTGAAAAATGGCTCCAGCCGACACGGCTATGGTTTGCTTCTCAACCAAAGCAACCTCCGCCACAAAAGCGTCCACAAGTGATCTGCTCCTTTAAATGCAATGGAGCAGTGTTGCTCCAGGGAAACCGACCCCCCGCAGCTGGGCTGAGTAATAATTAGAGAGCCCAAGGACGAGTCCAAAGGCCTCTGATGCACGTAGCAAAGCACAGCCTCAGTAAAACCTCATTGGCTAACATTTGCACTGGTGCACTCGGTCTTTGATGCCAACCAGCACACAATCTCCAGTCCATACAACGGGCAAGTGTCAGTACCTGCACCACGGTCTATGCGGTGGAACAGATACTACACTTTGATCCAGAAGGAAAGGCCAGAAAAAGGTAGGTCATCTGGTCCAGGGGGGTCTTCCAATTTCTGTTTATTTGATGGCTTGTTTTACCTTCCATGGAGTAACTTCTGGGAATTCTTCAAAACTGGTCACTCATAACTTGTGTATCCTGTTAGTTGTCTTGTGTCCCTCATTTAGAGGAATAGAGGTTTTCGTAAAAATCTTGAGCAACTTTTTGGTCTCTGTCTGTTGTTAGGTCTCCATTTTCTTTGAACACACTAGTTATTTGCATTTTTCTGATGCTGATAGCCTTTTTGATAGTTTTAAAGCCCTTACCTTTAGAATGCTTTCAATGACTGCTGTTGCATATCTTCTTCTTTCTTCTCTTTGTTTTTTTTGAATGCTTTTGTTCAACTTGGTTGCTTCAATCTTTTCCTATGATGTCGGTGGCTTGAGATTTCTGCGTTTTCAATGAAATAGTTGTTTTCTTCCAAGTTTACTCATGGTTTGCTTGCTCTTTGACTTAAGCATATTGGCGGCTTCTATCATAGAGGTTGTTATTTTGTTGTTGACCTCATTAATGTTCTCTTTTGTCTGATTCACTGAGAAGTTCATACCTGTTTTTCAGTTGAAGCTTGAAAGGTCGAGTGGTTGTAGTTTCTTGCAGAAAATTTTCTTGTGCTCTTTCTTGATATCAATTTTATTTTTACATTTTATTATTCTGTGGTCACTACCTTCATTGACTTGATTCATACTTAAATGTCTTTCACTGCATTGTTTTTGTCTGTTAGGATGCAGTCCATTTTTTTCTTGGTTTCATGATTTGGGCTTCTCCAAGTGCATTTCCGATTGGGTTTTTACATGAAAAAAGTGTTCACAATTTTGAAGCCGTTTGTTGTTGCAAAATTGATGAAATTGTCACCTCTTTCATTTTGTGCTTTGTAATCAAACCTGTTAATGCAGCTTTATGTCCTTGTCCTAGTATTGAAATTTCCCAAAATGATGTTGAAGTATGTTTTGGTATCCTGGAGTATGGAGTTCAAATCATCATGGATGTTGTCTATTTCTCACTTTGCTGACTGTGAAGTGGGAGCTTGGACTTGAATTATGTTCAGTTTGTACCTCAATGAAAGTTGTACAGTGACACTGGCGATGTGGTTAGAGACAGCTTTGAATCCTGCAATGTTGTCTTTCAGTTATCTATAGATAAGTTTTTCTTTCCTATAGCTGTAAAGAAGATGTTTATTCTTTAGCTTGATTAGCCCCTCTCTGGGCCATTTCATTTTGCTAATACAGACAAAGTCCCATTTGATGCTTTCAATTTCATTTTCAAGATCTGTTAGGTGTGATAAATGCATTTCTGTTGAGTGTTCTGACATTGTGGGTGCCCATGTATAATGTTGCTTTCTTGGTGACATTCTTGGGGGTTCTGTTTCTATTTCAGTAGTTGCATTTGGAGCACATCACCTCCACCCAAAGTAAGTGATATCGTTGGTCCTTGTGAAACCGCGGACCCAGCAGGGATGGTTATTTTCTTGGTGTGTTTGGGTAGTCGACCTTGGAGCACATCACCCTCACTTAAAGCAAGTGATGTGGCTGGACCTTTTGGAACCAATAACCCAGCAGGAATGACTGGTATATTTTTGATAAAGTGAACCCTGGAGAGTATGAGGCCATTCCCTGCTGCGCTGGCCCATGACATTGCAAGGGTCTAGTGTATCGGTAACAACTAATTTTGATCAAAGTAACCTCAGAGCTTAGCACCCATGGGTGTAAACAGCATTGTGAGAGATTACAGATTGAGCATTTAACATTTCTATGTGCTGTTAAAATTGTTTCATCTAATCTAATGATCCTCTTTTTTCAATTCATTTGTATGTTGGTTTTAATGTTTAAATCAGGGACCACCTTCCCTGCTAATAAGTTTTTCTGTTTATATTTGTGAAACAGTAGTATTAATAGTAGTTTCTGCCATAAATAGTTTGTTTACATCTGAGAACTAACACTATTAATACTCTTCACCGTTTTACCAGGAAAAAGATGTCGAGATGTCCCCAGTAAAAAGTAGAACTGGGTTTGGTAAGAAAAAATAAAAAAAACATTTTTTACTGTGTTGTCTAATTTGAGGTTCCATTTTCCAGGGAAAATACCAAGTATCTCTACAAGTAATCATATAATTATCTCAAACTATATTATTATATATTCACATAACTAGGGTATACCCTGTTTAAAGGTGCATGTTTGGAGGGAGCCAGAATTTATTGTGTGGGGAGCAACCTGTCATGTAAATAATGAGATGCTGTTCTTAGTAAATGGTATCATTAATAGCAACAATCAAAATAGAAATATCATCTTTAATAGTAATAACAATCAAAACAGAAAATTTTTTTAATGCCATTACATGATCTAAACTATAATTTCATTTGATTTTGTTCTATAGAAAACCCTGATTCTCTCTCTTTTTCTTTCTCTCTCTCTTTATTCCTCTCACTCTCTTTTTCATCTTCACAATTGCAAGTTTTTAAAATACTGTAACTCATCAATTCATAAACCCATGCTCATGTTGCTGGTGATGTATATATCGAGCAAATAATAACTTCTTACAATGGCCATGTTGAGTTATTTTGATGCATGCACACAGATATTTCTCAAATCATAGTAAGGCTATATAAAATACATTTGATCTGAAGTGGAGATCTCCATTTTAATGCTATTGATATAAGAATATTGAAATGATTAGGTCATCAAATAAATCAACTTTCATCTTTAATTAATTTTCAAGAGATTATTGTTGTAGTGGCACAACAACAAAAGATTTCAAATGATCGATGGTAAAAAGGAAGGGTAAAAATAAAATAGAGCAAATGAGATATCAAAATATATGCAACATTAATGAAAATATGGGGAAAAGGTGATTAAGTAATAATGAAAAAATAAACTTAGGACTGAAGGAAAGGATATGACAGAAAAGAAAGGAAAACAAAACAATGAAGTGATGAGATATGAAAAAAGGGAACTAAGGACAAACAGAAAAAATGGAATTGATAGAAAAAATTAAGAAATGAAGAAAATGGATGAATGATAACTTTAAACCAGTAAATGGATTTGAGAAATGAAAAATGTAAGGAAAGACAAAAGGTAAAAAAATGAGAAGATTGGAACAAAAGGGATAACAAGCTTGGCTGCACAAGGATCAAACTTCCTCACTTCAATAGAATCTGAAAAGTAAACATAACAGAATTCATTTCTCCATACTATGTTATTCCAAAACACGGTATTCCATTTCAACTCCTTTATTAGTGGTCTCTGTAATGAAATAAGTCAACCCGAGTTTAAAGAGTGAATTTGTCATGTATATTTGTCATGTATATAAGTAAAGTTATGAGTGCAAACATGCAACTACTGTACATATACATATATTTACTCCTTTCATTTGTTTGTTTAGAAACCTGTTTTTAAGGCATGTTCTGATTGCTTTATAAGCCAAGAGAAAAAGAAAGAGAACCAAAGAAAAAAAAACTTCCTTCTTCCTCCAATATACCCCTAGGCCAAATCAATTGTGGTTGCATCCACTTGATTGTAGATGCAAGCCCAGTACCTATGGCAACTACTGTATGCATGGCACACCCACACTTTTAGAGCTTGTAATGCCAGTTTTGCAATCTATGGTGTTATAATTGCCAGCTACTCATAGAATTTATTATGCATTGATTTATATCAAACTATTGTTTTCATCTTGGTTGTTATAGATGTTGTTTTAGACACAATTTTTCTGCTCTGTCCCTTAGACCATCTTCAGGTGCCAATTACTGTTCTTATTTTTAGCTGTCCATGCTATCTTATGATAATACTTCATCATTTTATTTTTTCAACCCTGTGATGCTGTTTTAATTCATACCTGTAGAACCAGAGTAAATGTAGATTTTACTATCCAATTCAGGGATTGAACATATGATCACTAGGAACCTGCTACACTTATATCCACTAGGTCACTGCTCCAAAGTGTGGTGATGTAGTTTTAAGCCTTCAGATATCTTTTAGTATAGACTGGAAAACAAAAAGAGGTACCTGAACATAGTCGGAGGATACATAGCTGGAACATGGTGTCTATAACATCTATGAAAAAACGAGATGAGAACAATAGTTTAGAATAAATCAATGTATGATAGTTACAATCCCTCATCTCAAAATATCAAACAGAAATTAACAGAAGCAATACTGATGGAAAAAGTCAAACAATCTGACATTGGACTTATTTCCTCACCTCGAAAAATCAAACAGTACAAAATCTCCCCTGTTCTGAGAATAAAATTTGATGTGGATTCGCAAACAATCTATATTTTTTTGCTTTTATTTTGTGGGAAAAGAGATTTTCAAGAGGAAAACTTTTATGAACCAATAATCTGCTCCAGATACACAAGACTTTTTGATCAAGATCCTTTTCTGGGGAGAAGGACAAACCTATACTTTGTTTTGAACTTAGTTTTGTTTTAGGGGGAATGATATCCAAAATAAAACCATTTTAAATGCTAAATATTTTTTAGATGAAACAAAACAAACAGGTGATATTACTTGGGGAGTGGATATGTTGAACTCTTGGAATATCACAAACTTTCAAACTTTATTCTAAGAACTTGAGGTAAAGTATGATAACCAGAGCTTGAATATTATTAGTGGTTATATCTTAGTGTAAAACAGATAAAATATCAATTGCAACTCTTTAATTATTTGTGAATTTTATTAATAGAATCAACGAATAAGTTGATATGATTGATTTTGCACCAATTTCTTGGATTCAGGAAATTCTAGATTAAAATCTAACAAGTGCTTGACAATTACCAACTAAATCAAAATCTTATAAAATTAGAATCTTATTATCATTGTCAAACTACTAGATAACTTTATTATCACAATTAGTCAGACTTTAAAATTTCAAATATTTTGATTTCAGCATAATATATTGAGAGAGAAGGAGAAAATAAAGAAAGATGTAATCATGTCGTGTTAACTCACGACAAGGAAGAGGTAGGAAGGAAGGGAGGAAGAGAGAAAGAAAGATAGAGAAAGAAACATTTCTCATTCATTTTGTATCGCTAATGCTGATAAATTAGAATCAATTATTTTGTTTCTCACTCCAGGAGACAATTCACAAGAGAGAATTATTCCATTCACAAAAACATCTTTCTATGGCTCAGATTGAAGGAGAATACCCTTTTATTCGCTTTTTGGGTGATAACGGAGAGAGAATTCTTTTTTTACCACTTTCAGTGATTTAAATGGGGGATGGATACTTTTCCTCGCTTCTAGGGGTCAAAATGGAGGGGAAAATTTATTTCCACCTTTGAGAGTCAAAATCAAGGGTTGAATTTTCCTTCAAAATAGAGAGGTAATTTTTTCCATTTTAATGGTCAAAATTGATATTTAAAAAATGGACGGTAATTTTTCCCCTCTTATAAGGATCAAAATGGATGGGGAATCTTTTTTTTTTACTTTCAGGGGTCAAAATGGAGCAGAATTTTTTTCCTAATCTAGGGGCTAAAATTGAGTGTGAAATCTTTTTTCAACTTTTTTAAAACAGGGGGCTATTTTTTTCCCATACTTTTAGGGCTAAAATAGACAAAGGAATTTTCTCCTCAAAAAAAGAATTCTCACTATTTTCATTTATATCAAACCATTATTCTCATCTTGGTTCTTGAAGATGTTGTAATAGAAAATGATGTACAAGCCATATATCCTCCAACCATCTACAGATGCCTATTTCTATTCTCATTTTTGGTTGTCCATTCTATCTTGTAGAACGTTCTTTATTTTTATTTCATCCATGTGATGCTGTTTAATTGATTCCTGCAAAACCAGACTAAATGTGGAAAAAAGGAGTTCTGCCTCCATTTTTGCCCAACATAGTGAAAAGAATGAATCCTCCTTTGATGCTTACCAAAAGAGATATCAAAATGTGGGGGATTTTCTTTCACTTTTAGGGATCAAAATGGAGGGTTTCCCACTTTCTCCATGTTCAAGGTCAAAATGGAGTGGGAATTCTTATTCCTCTTTTTGGGGTCAAAATGAACTCTTCTTTCACTTTTTGGTGTCAAAATAGAAAAGGGGAATTTTTTCCTCTTTTAAAGTTCAAAATCAATGGGGAATTTCTACTTTTACTGTATTAGATAAAAATGGAGGGCAAATTTTTCTTACACATCAAAATAGAGAAGAATTTTTTTTCACCTTCAGGAGTCATAATCAAGGGGGATTTTTCCCACTTTCAGGCATCAAAAGGGGGGAATTTTTTTTCACTTTTGAGGGTCAAAATAGAAGAGGAATTTTTTCTCAATTTTTATGGGGGGCAATATTTAGGGTTAAAAATAGCAGGTTGGATATCTTTCCCCCTCCTAGTGGTTGATTTTGATAGGGAAATTTTATTCCATTATCAAGGTTCAAAGTTGAAGGGGATTTTTTTTTTCACTTTTAGGGTTGTAAATGGAGTGAAAATGAAGTGGGAGTTCCTTTTTTTCTACTTTTAGTGGTCAAAATGATGGGGGAAATCTTTTTCTCCCTTCTTAAGAGTCAAAATGGAGGGGAAATTTTTTTATCACAATTAGAGTTCAAGATAGTGAGAGGATTTTTTCTCTATTTTCAGAGCTCAAAATGATTTTCCACAGAGGTATGTGGAAGAATGAGTAATGGGCTAAGAAAGAATTGTTTACATTTTGGGGCAAATCAAGGATTCCGCCAAAGTCATCTTCCCAGAATTGTAGATATATATTCATAGAGCAATATATTGAAAGGTTCCAAATGAATTTCACTGGAGGAAGAAGTATTTAGATTTTGGACTGGATCCAGGAATTTTCCACGAATAAAATGTTTGTTCAGATTTTAATGTCATTTCATTAGGAAAATATTTTATTCTCATACAAAGAAATCAAAGTGTTAAAAAATATTAACAGAATTTCAATCTGCCAAATATCTAAAACATCTATAATTACTGATTAGAAGTCCGAAATTGGCTGTGATTTTAGTTTCCATCATTGTAAAAATTAGTGATTTATTCAGATCAATTTATGCTTTAATTGCACTACTACTGCAGTGAACTAATCATTGAAATTATTGCTTTAAACATAACATCACTCATTCTTCTCAGCTGCTCCCTTAGCTTCAAAACCTGATCATAAGAATTTAGCATTTCATCAGACACTATTGTCAAACCACTAAATCATTGTCTTACAAAATGTATACTATTTACAGCTGTTTTGATTGATGTTGTCTTTATCATATGAATATCTATCTATCTATCTATCAGATTATAAACTTGGAGTTAAGAACATTACTGGCAATTATAAATCCCCTACTTCATAAAACTAATGACTTTATCTGGAAAGATAACATCTCATTATTGAGAAATTGGAAGGTTTTTAATGCTGGAACATTCTGAAATTCATTAACTATTAGCAAAAACATTTTTGAATGATATTTTTCAAAAAAACTTTCTTTTGTCAAACACATAATTAAGGTGGAATGCTGTAAAATGAGAAATAGTGTCTGTTCTGATTGACAAAGTCAGTCAATATCAGTAAAATATTTTTGTTTCTCAACTGTGATTATTATATCAAGTGTTGTCAATATCTCCTTCAATATTCCAATTCCTGATGATTGTTGATTTGATGATAACCACAAAGTAGTTTATTGACTTACATTCTTCTAGGTAAGTAGGTGTTCATTTATTATTTTTATGTACATATGCATTGAAAGTGCAACTAAGTATGAACATACTGCTTATCATTTGCCAATTGAGGCAGAACATATTTCTGGTTCCAATATATCTGTTGCTCACTTTCAAAACAAATTCCAAAAACCATTCATAAACTTGTGTCCCTTTCCTTCCAGAACAAACCATTTATATTTCCATATCTACACGCATTCAACTGCAAACACCTAGGTACTCAGCTCAGTCTACTCCTCAATACACAGCACTATTCCCCCTTTGGCTAACAAAACAATCCTACCTTGCAATCACTTAGGTAAGATAATGGCTTCATACTCTGACATGGTTAAGCACCAACTCCTGTTATAAAGATCCCATAGTAGGGCTGAATGTTGTGCCAGGTAAGTGAGTAGGCATTGCTATTGGTTTGGTGGCACTAAATGAAGCATCACATGCTGGAAGTAAGGGTACAGGGTCATGTTCACGAGGCATCTGCAGCACAGAAGAACATGGATGATCTCTTGATCAACCCATTCAGCAAGGATTCTCAGTTACCTGACCCATAGCCATAATTGATTAATATGCATCTGGAAAATCTTATCAGACAGATATCAAATATAACACTAGGCCAGTAACTTTCAGTATCATTCCAGGGACCCATTTTTCCTCACAGCTGTAGCTGCTGGTTCACACCAACTCCCCAATGACAAATTTTTTCATTTGTCTTGATTCCTTTTGGGTAATCATGGTCTCCCAGGCATGCTGATAGTGTCAAGAAAAATTTGGTTTGATTAAGTCTAAAAAGCTGCATAATCTCCAATTCATCAACAGTTCTGCAACTCAACAGTTACTGTCAGTCACTGGCCCAGTTTTGTATTCAACATCTATGTCTGGTGGAATTATTTGGCTTATTAATCAATTATACCCATGGGTTAGGCAACTGAGAGTCCTAGTTGAATAAGTTGATCAGGAGATCCAATCATATTGTGAATGTACTTCTGTGTCGCAGATTAGTAGGAATGATAATTGTTGGCGACCATCATGGACTGATAATTCAGAATTGCATGATGGGTAGGACTCAAAGACAGACTTTGTCTGTTAGGCCAGCCTTGTTTTACATATTCAACTACATGACTCATGATCAGATCTCAATTCAGTCAATGACCATCATCATCATCATCATTTTGTTTTGATTGCCAATGATTCAGAACTTGGCAACAGAAGGCTACTCATACAGTCAACATTGTCATTAATGATACCGCTCTGGTACATTGATTAATCAATTAAAAATAGGACAACAGAGATAGGATCCAGCATTTGATCCTAGCAGCAGACATGAAAGGGATCGGTTTGTTTTCAGCAAGCAGTCCAAGAAGAGGCTAGTGTTCAGTGATATTAGTAAATTGGCAGGTTGGGGTGAAGCATCTTAACACAATAAATAATGGACACTCCCTTCCTTTGAACCTGAGCATAGTTTCATTCAGCAATAGACAATATATGGGATGAGTAAGCAACTGATCTTTCAGAATCATCTGACATAAAGTGAGATATGATTTCTCCAACTCCATAAGATGATGCATCACATTACAACAGAAGAGTATGTTTGAAGCTTGGCCGATGTCAGATAAATCTTGGGTGGTTTGTTAACCCCTCACATTTGGGAGAAAGTAGTTTTACTTATGACTGACATAGTCTCAGTGTCAACTTCCATAAGAAGAGTGAATTCGTTAAGACAGACATTGATGTATGGGTTCTACATGATGTTCCCACAATCTATACATGGCGCACACATCTCCCTCGCCATCAGGGGGTTGTGATATGGAAGGCTGATCCTCAGGAAGCATACAGGCCATGTCATTAGATTTGGAGCAAAGGTCTGTTCTCGTTTTTTGCGTCACATTTTAATAATGTGTAGTGCCCCCTACACTTGCAGTTAGGAATTTAGTACGAAACTCTTATTTTACCAAAACGTCACTTCCTCCAACAACCCCTATAAAACCCATGGATGCAAATGGTCCAATGCTCACTAGCTCCAGCAACCCTGGCTGGTTACACTTCTAGCCCCGGCATTTGTGGCCAGCCATTCTCTCTCTTTCCTTCTCCCTGGTCCAAGGCTTATTGGCACCAGGACCCCTAGCTGGCCATGCCTCTGGCCCGGCCTTTGTGGCCGGAAACTATTTCTCTCTCTTTCTTTCTCCCTAAGATTGTTATCATTTCACCGACCCACTGGCCATTCCAATCTTCATCCTTACTTCAGGAAACACGCATGGATAAAACTCCATGTTCTATGTTTTTCATGGTCTGTTTGCCGAGATTCTATCAGCGTCAGAGAATAGCCCTCAACTTAACTCACTTACTTGGCAGTAAAGTTCGCACACTGAACCTGGTTTCCACGCATTATCTTGGAGCTATCCAACTATACAGAATCCACGTGTTCAGACAAATCCGCTCCAACTCTGACGCCAGTACTATCAAGACAAGAAAGCTCCCACCTTTTGCCATCTCTTCATCTTCTCTTCTCCTAACATCATTCCTCACGATCAATCGTATTTATGTTATCCTTACATGTACCTCATCTTCATTCTTGTATTAAATTTATGTCTCTTGTTTGGCCATAATACTTGAATGTGTTCATTCCTCTTTGTTTCATCAATGTGCATCCAACTTCATACTTGGCCCGCATTCCATTCTCTTTGTACAGCATCCTTCCTTCAACATTTACAGGGCCACATGCGCACTACAGTCAAATCCACAAGGAGACCAAATCTCCTTGTCTCACAAACAATCTACCTCACTATTTGTTACAACCAAGTTGTCACCGTGAAAAATACATCCAGGATTTTCACAGTTTCAAAAGTAACATTACTTCTCTTTGAAAGTGCAGGTGTTTGAAATATGTTGACCAGTGGAAATGCTCCTTCACAACAGGGAATAGGAACAGGTAGCTAAACTTGAAAACATGCTGAGGTTGTTTAGGTGATTTTGGTTCTGTATTGCCACGGACAGCTGGCAGCCCCCATGGTAGTGCTCTCTTCTACACTCAAAAGATACTGCTGAATTTATATCATTTTCCATCCTGTATACTAGATGGTCTCACATCCACAATACTCTGTCTCTGCAAACACTTAAGACTTAAGAATAAACTTGTGTAAGCACAGGAGGCTTGTGAATAAATCTCTGCAAACATGGGAGACTTGTGAATAAATCTCTGCAAACATGGGAGACTTGTAAATAAATCTCAGCAAATATGGGAGACTTGTGAATAAATCTCTGCAAGTATGGGAGACTTCTGAATAAATCTTTGCAAACACAGGAGAATTGTGAATAAATCTCTTTCATACCCGCATACATTCAACCACAGACGTCTAGGCACTTAGCTGAATCCACTGTTCAGAATACAGTAATGCTTGACTGGAAATTTAGGATATCATGAACAACAAGAAATATCTTAATGCTATCAACAGACTTCACCATCAAGGATTACCATTCTTCCGAGAATGGTAACTTATTTATGAGAACAATACAATAATTAACTCTTAGATTTGGAATCTTTGTTTGTATAGAACGACTGCAAGGTTGATTTGTATGATATCAATCTAACTCATTCTCGCCTCATCTCAGTGATGTGCCAGTGAAGAGACAAAGTCAAAATGAATGAGTTAGATAAACAGAAATTAAGGTTGTTTTTTTCTCTAAAGCTGTCATGAAATGATGCTTGCTGTAAAGAATCGAAATTCAAAACCGTGTTGTTGATTTTCTTCTCATATACACATCAGTAACATTATTTTAGTTCTGCAAACATCATCAATTATTCAAACGTCGCAAGCAATGATAGTTCTTTTTTCAACTATTTGAGATAATTATCGCTGATCACTATGATGGTTACTGATACAAGATACTTTTGTGCATTTGGCAGCCATTTTGCTCAATGGTAAGAGCAATGCTACGTTGAAGCAGCTGCCCTATTTGTCGCAGGTTCAATTCTTGTAGCAGCCCCATTTTCTTTGATTGTTTATTCTATTTACAATGTCTATAATAGTGATACATTAACCCTGTAATGACGGAAGATCATTTCAAATAAGAGTTTCAATATAATATAATGCATTTTATAATCATATATGTGTACATATATTTATGTGCATGTTTATATATATATATATATGTGTGTGTGTGTATATATATATGTATTTATACATACATGCGTTTATATGTATATTTATATACATAGATATATGTAGATATACGTAAATATATGTATAAATATATACATACATAAATATACATATATGGATATATATATGTATATACATAAAATATACATGAATATATGTATAAATGTATATATGTGGGTGTGTATATATATATATATATATATATATATATATATATAAACATATATATATATGTAAATATATATATATATATATATATATATATATATATATAGTGGAGTGTACATATATAAGATTTTAAAAGAGTGTAGGTAATGTAATTTTTATCAAAATTCTAGGACATGCTGTTTTTTGTTTTGTTTTTTTAATTCATATGTTGATCTTTGAGCTAACTTGTTCATGAGGAGAATGTGTCTGGATTGGCATTTTGCAGTGTGATTATGTGTTTTGGTAATGCAAAATTTTAGAAGTGTGTTAATTGAATATCTTTTGATTTTGGACTAACCCGGGTCTCTTTGTTTGGAGGTGTGTTGGTTATATATCTTTGGATCTATTGGATGGCATGTGTATTTGTTGTATGTGGTAAGCTTTTTTTACTCTTATATCATCCTTGTGATTTGTAAAGATATATTGTAGAAACCAGGATATTGTATTGTTCATGATCAATTCTTTGATCTGGCATATATATATATATATATATATATATATATATATATATATATATATGTATTTCAATGGATGCCTGCCATCTTCTTCTGAAGAAAATTTTCAGCGGGTCACAGAAAATTTTGCTGCTTATATGTTTGAGGTTGAGGGAAAGAAGTAGGGATATTTTTGTGTTGTTTGGTTGTTTAGTATAAGTGGGAGAAGATGTGTTTGTATCTATGAAGGTGGGAGTGAAGTTTTGTCTGAAATGATTAGGTTTTGTGAGAGGAGGGGATCAGCTGGTATTTTTTTTTCCTGTCTCTGTGGATGTTTGGCTTCTCTTTGATAAGAAGGGGTAGTGAGCAAAGGGGGTGGGATTAAAATGGTCAGCTCTCAGGAAAGTGTGATTTTTTGACAGGGAGGTGTTGTCTAGTATTTAATGGATAGGTGTTGATATATGTGGGGCAGGGTGGAAGTAAGATGTTTTTCTTTTTTATCTTTTTGGCCGATGGTGGATGACACTTCTTTTTCCCTTCTTAAAGGGGTGGTATGTGTGTGCTCATACTATTTCCTAAATGGACAGTTGGCTCTAAGCCAATTCCTAGTCGGTTACTGTTTTAATGTATTGTATCTATGTGATTTTGATTTAAAATCAATGCATTTAAAGGGTTGGCAATCTGGAAGTGACCATACCTTTGTGTTATTGTATTGCATTGGGATGAAAGAGCTGCTTTGATATATCTACGTGTCAAGGAATCATGAATATTTTTGATGAGATGGGCTTGGTGAAAGTTAAAATTGTACTTGTGTATGTTTCCATGTTAAACTAGGAAGTTAGTTTTTCATCCAGTTTTAGGGCTCTCTTATACTTGTATATTCTTTTTTTGAGAGGTCTTGATTTCTTCCTGATGCTGATTTTGTCACAGTCCTACCATGGAATTGCCTAGACGTCAGCTTTGGGTGGTGGGCATTTTTTCATTTTTTATGGTGGTTTTTTACTAAATCTTTGATAACTATTGAGGTGGCTATGTGCATTTCCAGCTTGCTCAGGTTAGAGCTGAGGTTGATGGGTAATATGATGATAGTATTGTTCTTTTTTCATCATGTTGGGTGTCAGTTTTGTAAATCTTTATTGCTTTCCTCCTTGCATGATATATGAAATGTTGTGGGTACTGGAGTGAACAGAGGGATTGTTTGAGATATCCTTCTTCCTCATCAAGGGTTACATATTCCTTATATAAGAACCTATGATAAATACTGATTTAATTTTTGGAGTGTGGTGAGAGTAAAAATTTGTGGTCATTTTTGTTAGTGGCTAAGGAGAAAATGCTATGTTTGATGGTGTTGGTGGCTCTGTGTAGTAGGTTGTCAAGGCAAGGTAAGGTGTTGTTGGACTCTTTTTCTAAGGTGAATTTAATAGATGGTTCAACTGTGTTCAGTTTGGCTAGGTTGTCTAGATCTGTGTGTTGAAGGGTATAATATTAGGGCATTATCAATGTAGTGAAAGTAGGAGGCTGGTTTGGGTATGATATGTATGAAGAGGCCTGATTCCAAAAATTCTAGAGAAAGAGAAGCTAAAACTCCACTAATTGGGAGCCCCATCAGTAATCTGAATTTAGGTTAGTTGGAATTTCCGTTGAAATTGAAAAAGCATAGTTTTTTTTAATAAGTGTATATGTTTTAATTATTTCGTTAGTGAGTATGGCTGATTTAATCTTGGCCTTTTTGAGGTGGTTATTTAGTAAGTGTGGGCATTTTTTAATTTGGATGTTGGTGTAGAGTGATGTTTCATTAAGGCTGGCCATGAGTTATTTTTTTTATATCTATGTTTTTCATTTTGTGCGTGAGGTCTCCAGAGTTTTAAAGGTGTGTGGGGCTGATTGTGCCTCTTAATGGGGTTAGGATTTTTGCAACTGCTACTTCAGGAGTGCATTGCCTACTCCTGAAATTATGGGTCTTAAGGGAATGTTGGGTTTGTGGGTTTGGGGTAAGCCATAAAGTCTGGGTAGTGCTGGGTGGTATTCTAAGAGTTTGGTTTGTGTTTTGTTTTTACCTTGTAATATTTTCTGGAAGGATTTGTTGAACTTGGACATTTCTTTGTCAATGAGTGTTTCATTTGTTTTTTCATGTGTTACAGTCACTAAGGAGAGAAGTGATTTTGGCTGAGGGATGGTGTGTATTTTGTCAGCCTTGTCTTGTGTTGATACCCCTTCTTATCAAAGACAAGCCCAACACCCACAGAGACAGGGAACAAACACCCTCTGACCTCTCCTCTCACAAATCCCTCTCATTTCAGACCAAACTTGACTCTCACCTACACATATACAAATACATCCTCTCCTACTCCAACCAAGAAACTAAAAAACACTGAAATATCCCCATTTCTTTCCTCAACTTCAAACATGTAAACAGCAAAATTTTCTGTGAATCGCAGCAAATTTTTCTTTGGGAAAGATGGCTAGCACCCGTTGGAGTGCATTGAATCATGCCCACATGAAAATAGAAATTTTTTTGAGTCGTAACACCTGCTTTCTCTCAAGTTTTTCTCATTACCTTCCTAGAGTCACTTTCATCTACATTCGTATATACATATGTGTGTTTATACAAGTATGTATATATTTAAATGTATTTATTTATGTAAATATCTATATAATTTTTTCCCTTTCTCTGTTTATGCTTCCAAAATCTACTCAGGATAATGTTTTTTTTTCATGCACAGAAGCTGTGAAAAGGAATTTAAAAAAGTAAATAAATCATTTATTTACTTTTACAAAACTTCCTTGGAAGGGTAGTGCTGGAAGGGAAGTAGTTCCATCATAACTTTTATTTAGGCCAGTCGAAAATGAGAAAAATAAATGAAAAATTAAGCTGAAAGGTAAAACGTAAATCACTTGTAGAGTTTATCATTACTGTTAACTAAATCTAAATAAATATTGGACATTTCTGTTCAATTTGGTTTCTTTTTTGAATTTCTGTTAATTTGTTTTTCTAATCTTATTCCAATATGAATGGTATATACACTTATACAAATCAATAGTTTGCTAACCACTGGATTCTTTATGTAACAGATAGAATAGAACAGACTGATATGGACAAATCGTTACAATTAGAACAACGGAAGATAGGTATAAAGATTCAATGAAAACCTTATATTGCTATATTTCAGAAGGCTTAGAATCTATGAATTTCTAATTGTTCAATGAAAATGATTGAATAAAAAAGAGGCAAGAGTAAGAAAAACAACACAAATTTAAGGTATATTTCTAATAAAGATTAGAGATTTACAAGTTCGAGTATTGAAAGAAAAAATTTAATCTTTTGATAATCCCAATAATAGGAATCTAATATATCCAACATAACTAATATCTTTTCCATTATTCTCATTTGTGGACTCTTGCTAATGAAATATTTTTCACTTTATACTAGATATTTAGTACTTTTTTAACCATTTTAAATGAAAGTACAGTCTCAAGGATATGAACTTCACAATAGCATCAACATTCTTTTCATCCTTTAACTTCATAAATAGTTGTTAGCATAAACCGGATACATGCATGTTTAGAATGATAGTTTTGTTCCACAGTCAAATATTTTCTCTTCTCTAAATTTTTGAAACATGGTAATCATGAGCTTCATAGAGAGATCCAAGTAAAAATTAACTTCCCCTAAAATCTATCTACTCTATTCTTAACTTTGAAAATTAGGGATTGCTTAAGAAAATTATTGGAAAAAGTATGTGACCAAGAAACCAACGAACCAACAGATTTGCCAAGCAATGGCAAGGAAATTGTTGAGCTTAATTCTGCTGTTGCTGCTGTTGCTGCTACAGCAACCATAACCGATACCATGGCAATAAAGTATATGACAGTAGCAGCATGGTGTCACATGATAATATTCAGAATAACAAAGCGGCAAAAACAGCCATACAGTATACATATAATTGGGAAATCATGAGGGTAATGATAACAAGTATTTATGATGCTGATAGTATTGGCTAGCAATAATATGAGTGAGTTTGTTGATCATTATGAAAGATATAAGAATTGTGATAATTTTTATATGAGGTTAGTAGTGATACTGAATTATAAATATAAAACTGTTTAGATGTAACCTCAGGTGACTTGAGGACAAAAGTATTTGTAGTGATCATCTTAATGATTATTTCATTGGTAACCATTATAGCAGGACTGGTGAGAGTAAGATAATGATCTATATAATAATAGCTATAACTAACACTTCTACAGAACTCCTAATTTATCGAATCAATGTGGACAAAGTGAAACAGAAAAAGACCGAGTGTGGATTTTCATACAACACAAATAAAGTAGACAGGAAGATGATTCATATGAGAGAAATGTTGAAAGAGAGAAGGAGAAGTCATGGACGCTGTTCAAGTAGAGAAGATAGAGAGAGAAAGAAAGAAAGAAAGGAAGATAAAATAATGGAAAATAGAAGATACGTAGACGTTATCGCCTGTGTGAAGAGGGAAGAATAATTTCTTTTGTTTTATTGAAATTTAGAAAAATTCAATGAGATATTCTCTAGATACACTTATTTATATATCAATTTGATTTCCTAAAGGTTTATCCATGAATATAAGTTCATAAATCAAATTGAAACTAAACCAAATTTTTTTGTTGGGATTTATTCACACAATTGAAAATAGATAGAAAATAATACTCTTTTCCATAACAAAAATTTATGTCAAATTCTTTCCTTCTGATTTGTTCAAATTTGGATTTTTTTTCAGTTGGATTGAAAAAGTAAAACGTGTAGAATACAATCCAGACACAAAAATATATGACTTATACTATTGTTTTTGTTTTTTTCTTAAATTTTTTTACTTGAAACTAAATCAGTCTATCAATTATTTTTTGTAATATGAATTTTTTCACAGAAATTAATAATTTAATTTTAAATTCTGTCTAATTACTTCTAATTTACTTAAGAGTAATTCACACGATAAAGAGTTTGTATATTCATAATTTTTTTTTTTTCAGTTTTGGGGCATATCCAACAAAGGATGCTAAAAGGCTGCTGTTGCTGATTGGAATGCACCTTTTACAGCTTCAAGTTGAGAATTTAAGTGTAGTATCTGTTCTTCCCATGTGAACAAAACAGCATCAACTTCCCAATTTCAATTTCAAAAATTGCATAATTGTATTTTGATTATTTCCTTCGCGAATTGAATTCAATTGAAAAAATTTCTTTAAACTTACAACAACAATGCATTTCATTCATTGCCCTCACTGAAAGCATGTGATATAGCATTCCAGGTTTAAATTTTCATCATCATCATCATCATCATCATCATCATTATTAGTAGCAGCAGCAGTAGCCTTTGAATTATTCCTAGCTTTGCTCTTCCATTGCTCTTACTAGTCGGTTCTCAGTTCATTTGGTTAATTTCCCTGTTTCAAATCCGTAAGTCATAGCTGGTAGTAAAAATTCATATACTTTACACACATTAGCAAGGTACTCATCAATATGTCTCTATTCATATCAAATGATTTTCAGCCAATCAGTCTTTCTCTAACTTCATTACCTGTCCTATGTAAATTAATTAAGTATCCTCTTCTAGAACCTGGCCCTCTATTGTTGTGGTCTTTTCAATGATTCTAGCATTTGATTATTTGCCTTTGTTCTGTTCATCTTTCAGCCTACTTTTTTACTTTCCCTACACAGATCAATCAACATGTTTTGTAATATTCACTTCTGACTCCATGGAAATGTCATTGGTAAACATCAAGTGGTTTAAATATCCTCCATCTATGTTTATTTCCATTCCCACAAGTCAATTTTCAGAAAGATGCTTTCACTGTGAATAGATTTATCTCTTTGTGAGCTCGGATCTCAATTGGAAATTATCCTTCATTCTCATCCATGCGGTTAATTTGTCCACTCACTGCCAAAGAAAAACCAGCATGAGTTTAATTGCAACAGAAAACAACAGAAATTTGGATGAATGTAAATATTAGCAAAAAATATTTCTAATGATTGACAACACTTCATCTAATGAAATAAATAAATGGTGCCACCCTCTGGCATAGTGTCATGAGTTGGATTTTCACGTAGAACTCATTTCTTATCCTGACTTGTAGGAATTAGTTTTGACCCAGCCCAGAGGGGAATGGGAATCAATAATTTATTCTCCTGGATTAGGTTCATTCCTTCATATTCAAGATTAGAAAAATTGTAAAAAAAATCTGTTTAGATTCAGTTTAGCAAAACAGAGGAAGTTTTTTATGAGAATCTATTACTTTTTGAAAGATGTATTGATTGAATAAGAATATCATTCATATCCTGGATAGCTTATAAAGGGAATAGAAAATGAGAAGGTAGACAAGATAAATTCAGTCTAATAAGAGGGGGAGAAGTAAGAGGGGTGGGATGATAGAGTAGATAATAATAGGGTACAATAGAAAGTTAAGTAGTTTATTAAAAGGGTGGGAAGAGAGAGGAAGAAAGAAAGTTTCTTCGTGCTTCATTTGGTGGAAGCAGAGAGAGGTTGCAACAGTCAGCAATAAAAATTGGGATGAAGATAAATAAAGTGTAAACTTATTAATGATAATTGAAAATACTCCATCTAATAAGAAAAATGAATGAAGGAATCAGGTTACCAATACTGAACAAACAGTTAATAAAAAAACATGGTGGGAGATAAGCTGAAATTTTTCATTTTGACTTGAGCTACGAACCAGTTGCTCAGTGACAAGAGCGGTCGGGCATTAATCTTGCCACCCACAATAAATTCTCATCATAGTGTCATGAGTATAGTGTCATAAGTTTGATTCTCACATGAGAAATATTCTTCATTGTAATCCACACTGCTAATTTATTCACTCACTACTGAAACGAAACTGGTCTGAGTTAAGTAGCGATAAGATGCAACAAAAATAGAGATGAAAGTAAATCGAGAGAGGGCAAGAGTTTAAGTGGTTGATTTGGACTCACACTTGCCACTGATTCCTGTAGCTCGGTGGCAAGATTGATCGGGCTTTTCTTCTCCCACACTGCACAGTGTCATGAGTTCAATTCTTACCAAGAACTTATTCATTATTCTGATATATTCACTCACGATAAAAAACAACAAAAATTGAGATTAACTTAAAAAAAACTCTGACCAGAGATTGCCAGAAATCTTTTGCTGCACAAAATCTAATTTTTATGCGCTTGGGTTCAAATTAAGTTGCTTCAGTACCAAAATAATCAAGTAACTTCTAGTCCATGATCAGACTAAGCTTGTACAAAGAATTGATCAAAATACATATTTTTTTATTTATTGATTTATTCTATTGGATATAGTATTATATTTCATGTTGCTACTATTTACCTTCATTTCAATTCTTGATGCTTTTTATTGCCACTAAACTTAGGCTGGTTCCCTTTTCAGCTGTGTGTGAATAAATTAACAGCTCTATGCTAAAGGGTGGCTCAGCTCATGACTGACCACTCATCACTGAGCTATAGGTATCAATAGCAAGTCAAAATATGAATCAAAGACTTGAATTCACCCCTGGAGGCTGAATTTAAGCTATATATATTTTTATTTACGCAGTTGAGAAATAAATTGACAATGCATTGACTATCACATATGAGTTACACATACACTTGAAATTCCTGTGTGAAATGCTAAATATCCAGCTTCACGTTTTGGTTTAACTTTTCTAAGCACAACAGATACACAGCAGACACATACTCGGAAATAAACTGTTGGAAAGCTGAGAGAATGTTCTTTACAACAATATGAATATTTCTCCATCAGACATTAAATCCACAATCCATACACAGTGGATTTTAAAATACACATATACTTGAATTCCTTAGTTTGTGTCAGGGGCCAGATTTAGCGTTACTAATATATTAGCCCCCTAACATGTAAATAACCAGAATCGATCTAAGGAGATGAATCCTGATAAGTAGCGTGTTTGTTACTTAAGCACAAAAACAAGGTTAGTACACAGTTAGTTGGATAGTAAACAAAACGAAGAAATAAGAACAAACAAAGAAGTAAACAACAGTGCCAGGTTTAATTCATGAGTGAATTAAAATAAATGAGGACCGGAGTTTCTGCTGACATGAATATGTGGAGGGATCTACCAGGATAAAAGATGTAGAGATAGGAAGGATGAAGGGAAAAGAATGTCACTAAGTAAATGTGAGATAGAATGTCTGTCAGAATGGTCATCCTAGTTGTAGCCACTTCTTAGGAAGTCCGACCTAACGACGATGAGAGTGCTCAACTTGGATAGGATGTGTTCTTGAGATGAATGTGATGATGCGTGTGTAAGAACAAAGTGAGTATAAAAACTATACTAACTATCCTAACTAAAGAGAGAAAGGAGAAGAGACGAGCTTACCTCAAGGCCATCAATACAGAGAGAGAGAGAGAGAGAGAAAGATTTACCACCACAGTTTAAATATCATAAAGATAAGAATCTGCTATCTGATTGGCAGTTCTGTGTGACGTCAAAAACGGGAACAAGGAATTTACCGTTTCTACAGAGACATAGGGGTTAAAAGTAGATCCTTTCCAAAGGGCAGATAACTCCGTATATGAATAATTTTCTTCAGCTGGAAAGGTGGGCACTACACTTGTAAAATGCCAAATAAAAAATCATCATAAGATTATAAATCTATTACAATATCGAATAGTAAAAGACACATCTAAACAAAATCAGCTGTAAAATGAGAAAAGACCAATAATAGTAATAGTAAAAGTTCTTTCAAGATAAATTAAGTTAGAAAATATTCGACTCATCATATCTCAAAAAATTGCTTTATATATTTATATGCAGATGACACTAAAATATTCAACTTTATCAAAACCAGGGAGAATATGGACACCCTAGATAGTTCTAAACAGATTAACGCATTGGAATAATATATGGCTTTTGTAATTTCATCTGAATAATTGTAAACATTTGGATATTGGACAGCATAGCCCGCACACTGACTATAAGTACTTGCTTTTGAGGAAGGAACTAAAAATGGTGAAGGAAGAAAAAGATATAAGAGTAATTTGAAACAGATTTGACAAACACATTTGTGAATAAGTAAAAAAAAAAAGCCAGTTCAATGAAGGGTATTGTAAGAAGAATATTCCAGCACCTGATAACAAAACATTAGTACCCTGGACAAATCCTTGGTATGAACCTATCAAAAGTATGCAAGTTCAGTCTTGTAACCATACAAAACAAAACATATAGAATTAATAGGAGTTAAAAAGAGCGCAATGAGGCAAGTACTTAGAATGCAAGTCTAACTTATAAAGAGGGCTTCTGCAAAATGAAGCCAACTCTTAGCTAGAGAAGAAAAAAGAAGAGATATGATAGAAGTATATCAGATCATCAACTGAAATTATTACAAAAGGATTGGTAGCTTCATTTAGAAATAGGAAGAACACAGAGAACAGGAAATGGAGGGATAACCACAAAATGTACCAACAAAGAAGCAGGCTGAATATACGAAAATATAGTTTCAATATTCACATTGTACAGATATGGAATAGTCTACCAAATAAAAAAGTGAGTTCCAAAAAAAGTGATTTCTTTCAAAAACCAACTTGATAAATAATGGGTTAAACAGGAGATTCTTCACAACTACAAGTCCGCAATAAACATTTGGGAGTCAGGCGAAAATATAAAATAATGATATGAGTCTGGAGAAGAGGATTTACCATAAAACCTGTTTCAAAAAATGTCACCAAGCTATGCTATTGCTATAGGATCATTTAAAAAAGAGATTGATCTATTTATTTGGATACATTTAAAATGAAAAATTATCATTCTAATTTCTATAGCATAACATCATTTTGAAAATCGATCAGAAAAATTATTCGTGATTTTTGTTTTGATAATGAATTAGTAGTATAGTAGTATCTGGCAATACAGCAGGAAAGCGAATACAAGGAGTTTTTTGTTCATACATCAGGATTGTCATTTTGGATAATTCATGACCAAGTTTGAAAAATATGTTGTCAATGTTGCCAAGTACTTGTTGTTCATAGCTAAAACTGTTTTTAAAATGGTGAATAAGCGGTTAAATATTTTCCATTCCCTGCTGACTTCATAGCTGAGAATGTTATATATTGTACATATAAATACTTATTTAAAGCACATTATTAAATAGAATAACTGTATGCTAAAACTCAAGAACAAATTATAAATAAGATATGAACATTTATTTTTATCATACTTGAATTTGATTAGCAAGACATTGGATAGTCTGGTATGATTGTTGAATTGTTTTTGCTAGACATAGTATGGTCAGGCAAATTGATGAATGATATCACCCTAAAAACACAATGTTCAGGATGATGTCAAATATTTTTAAATCGATTGAAATGAAAGGTATATCTTAATGTCATCCATACAAACAGAAAGCAATTAGCCACACTCGCATATAGATCAACGCATCTCGGGTCTATTCACATTTGAATGCACTGGTTGCATTTGCACCTGATCTGCACCTGACAATACAACTGAATCCCAATCAACACCCTCAAGTTTGAACATGAAATTTGAAGAACATAATCTTAATTCATTCGACATACAAACATTTACTTAACTATAAATTGCCAAAGGTATTCTTGAATTTGGAAGGGGTATATTGAAGAATGAGTACTGAAAATGGTAGAAGGAAAGGGTATAATTCAAATTAACCATCTGAATTGAAAAAGTTAAATTCAAAATTCAACTCTAATAGAAAATAAGAACATTGAAATAGCAAATTAAATGATAAATCTGTATCAAAACTCAAACGGGTAGGAATTATTTTGAATTTCAATAGTGAAGTATAATGATTGTTTAATTAACAGGTTTTTAAATCTGATTCAAAGTCGAAATATTGGAAAAATTGCCTAATTTTTAAAAAGATTTACATATATTTTTCAAAACTTTTTCCATAGGGATTGAGCTCTACAAACTGACACAAGTGTATGAGAGCGTTGCATGGAACTTCATTTGTGACAAAAAAAAGGAAATTGGATGTGAAAGGAAGACTCATGAACAATCAAGATTTGATCATAAATATAAAGGTCATCAGATGGCTGCTGTCTGTCTATGTTGTGTAGCGCCAATTATACTTTTACTTAGAAATTAAATACTAAACATTTCTTTTACCTAGATATCAAAAATATCACTTCCCATGTCATCAGGTCATCTCCTATAAAAGTCCTGGACGCTCATTTTTGTGCAGCACCCTTCGCTTGTGAAAGTTTTTGTGACTGATTTTTAGGAAGATAGAACATCTTCCGGGTTTTGGGGGGAGACGCCATTTGACAGAGTGAAGATTTGAAGAAAAGATCCCAGACTGGATATCGCCCCCTTGTGTCCTAGTCTACCTATATATTTACCTTTTTGTATTTTTTTTTTTTTCCTTTCCTTCATGGCTGAAAAGGTAAGAAGGGTTTGTTTGCTTCCCCCAATAAGAGGGAAGACGGGGGAAAAACATCATCCCCCAAGATGGGGGAAAAAAACAATTACAGCGGAAAAGTTAAAAACAAAAAAATAGTAAAAGAAATAATTGACAATAGAAAAATGAAAAAATGGAAAAGAAAAAAAATGAAAAGAATCCCGTCCATAATAGGAAGGGGAATATACAAACTTGTCTATTCCGGCGGAACAAAAAGAAACGACTAGCGGAACAAAAAGAAACATATGGAATTCCCCACATAAATGAATAAAGTCATTGTAACGGATTTCGTCAAGAGGTGCCAGACTTCTGCACACCTCGTAAAAGAGGATGGTTTGCTGGTGGACCTACCGAAACTGTCGAAAAGGAATCTCCCGTAGATTCGCCCACTGCCGAGACCGGAAAAATCCGGTCGAGTGCCGGCAAACTTTCAAGTTCCCCTCCGCCCTCTAAAAGGGTGACACCCAAAGAGGGGTAGGAAGGAGGGTGGCAGGTTGTGAGAAAAGGTGGGAGGAAGGCCCATATAGCGGGGCTTCAGTTTCCACAGGCTCCAAAACTAAGTGGCACTGACACTTCGAAGGGAGAGACCCCGCAGACAGGGCTAGAGCTGGGTGGGGTAAGCCAGTTCAGGACGGGAAAAAAGGGAAAAGGCGGAAGCACTTCTGAACATACTCAAGTCAAGACAGCCAGCGGAGACAGTTACCCTCCTAACCACTCCTCACTCTCCGAAAAGCATACAAAGCCCTCTCCCGGAATCATCTCCCCTCATTACCCAAACTTTGACAGTCCTCAAAAAATCTCCCAGGCCTTAACAAAACGAACTCCTCAGAAACTGCCAACACTCCCTCCTCCTCCAACTCCACCTCCACCACCACTGCTGCCGCCGTCACAGCCTCCGTCGCCCCTAACTCAAAGAACATTATAGCCGCCTTTTCAGAAGAGGCTGAGAAGTCCAACTGGGGGCGACGTCGAGGACCAGCCAATCCCAAAAATCAAACATAAAAGAGGGCTACACAACTGTTGTGTAGACCCGGAAACTGTCCAAAAGTCCAAGGTTCAGCTGCAGGCCCTTAGGGAACTTGGGATCCTCTTCAACCTCTGTTACGTCGAGCAAGGTAGGCGAGACGTGGAGGACCCAACCATTTTCCCTTGGGTTAATACACGATAGGTGTGGGACATGCTGAGGGAAGCGAACAGTGCCTTCAGCATGTCCATCCCGTTGTCTGTTTAGCACCACCTGGAACTACACAGACTGAAAAATTTTTGTTCGGGGAGGGTCCCAGTATACATGTATCCCCCCTCTATAGGGTAGCTATGTCAACATTCCCCAGGCACGTCGATAGTGTGAACTTTGACGGTGCCAGAGACGGAGATGGGTACAGAGGCTATAGGACCCGCTGTCAGTGTGCTATCACCCGACATGTTTGCATCCGGTCCCCAACGCCAGTGAACCGATAATGGCACTCTATTCACCAAGTTTGAATGGCCAGGGGCTGGGGAGTGACTCGAAAAGAGCAATGCTCTTTTGCACTCTTCAGCATCTCGAAGTGAGTATGTGTTATATTCAGGAGACCCACTTATACCGAGTGATAATGTGAGTGTGCTGTCTAGGGATTTTCATCTCTTCTCAGCAAACTTTGATATTCGTTCAAGAGGTGTCTCTTGGCTAATAAGGCATGCTTTAAACGCGACGTGTTCCCTTGTATATGCCGACCCGGCGGGCAGATTGTGCGTCGTCGATATTACCATAAAAGAGGATGCCTTCCGTCTGATTGCGCCCAACAGCCAAGGTGAGCGAGTCGATTTCTTTCGGCAGATCGATCTGTTCATAGTTTCGTCAAGGCAGGTAGTTTTAGCGGGTGATTGGAATGCCGTCCTTGATCCTGAGAAAGACAGAGGGGTAAATAGAGGGACAAAAGACGCGAGCGTGGTTCCATCTCGAGAATTGGACGACCGGGTAGACCTTGACGATAAATTCCGAAATAAACATACCATGAAGTAGTATGGACTTGAACAGGTTGTGACATCCCGAGTACGGTGGAACATTCCAGTTACATCGATCGGGTGTTAGGAGAGTCGACCTAAAGCTTTTGGAATGTCCAACTTTACTTTATTCGGATCATAGATTACGATAATTCGAATAAATTTAAGTACGTCGAAGCCCTTCGAATCTGGTTATTATAAATTCAACACATCCCAAATGAATGTTAAGGATTTTGGGGAACAGTTAACACTAACAATCCAGCGGGAATTGACGGGGCCATCTTGGGAAATAAATTCTGGGGGCACCTGAAAAATAAGATTAGATCTTCTTCTGCCGAATATAGCAGAAGACTCAACGTAGAGGGATTAGCGGCACAAAAGACATCAGAATCCCAAATAGAGAGGTTGGTGGATAGAAGGGGCTCTTGCGAAGTAAAAATAGCTAAGGCAGAGCTGACCTTCTTGCTTGTCAAGAAGATCCAAGCTCTGGTAGTTAGAGCTTGATTAAAAAGAATGTCCCTCGAGGCAACGAACATGGCCGCTGAACTGCGAGCAGAAAAAATTCAGAGTGCGTCAAGCCGGCATATTGCCAGTGTCACGTCATCGGACGGACGACTTATGACCATGGACGAAAGTATCTGCGAAGTATTTCGAGCAAACTTCCAGAAGCTTTTCACCTGGGAATCTGGTCGGCTCAGTTCGACACCTATTTAGCTGAAGTGTATTTGAGGCTGTCGCCCATTTTTGTTAATTTGCTGGCATCGATCTTTGACCACTGGTTAAAGCAGGGGAATATCCCCGCGTCGCTTTACCAGAGGGGTAGTGAGATTGCTACTCAAAGATAAAAATGGAGGGGATGAGATAAATAACTGCTGGCCCGTAACTGCTAAATATAGAGTTAAAGATTTGGGCTTTTCTAACCGCTTGCAGACTGTGCTGGATAGTCTTATTGACCCTGAACAGACTTGTTCTGTGAAGGGGAGAACTATCAAATACAACCTGCCCGCGGTGCGCACGATCATTGAGAAAGTCGACAGTCCAAAGCTTTCGACAGGATTGACCACCGCTTTCTCGAGTCCATCTTATCCGTAGCTGGCTTCGGCCGGGATTTTCGCTCCTGGATTCGCCTCTTGTTCATATCCCCCAGCTCGGTGGTGGAGTTGAATGGAGTTATGTCAAAGCTCTTCCAGTTGTCCAAATCAGTTTATCAAGGCTGTCCACTTTCGCCGATGTTGTACATTGTTGCAATGGAACCATTCCTGTGCAAAGTAAAGGCGAATCCAGTCCCATGCAGAATACTGCCTGGCTGTAAGACATCAGTCGAGAGCACCATTTATGTTGACGATGTAACCTTGTTCGTAACGAACACTGCTGAGATTAGGGAAGTCAGCAGAAAAATCGAAAGGTATGAGATGGTGACAGGGGCAAAAACCAACTATGACAAGTCCAAGGGCTTGTTGCTGGACTCATGGAGAGGTTGTCCTCTCCCTGGTCCTTTCGACTGGGCGGATGGGCCGTGCAGGATACTCGGCGTCTGGTTCGGTCCCGACCTCCAGATGGAGAAAAATTGGTCGGGGGGTCTAGAGAGGGTAGATAAAGCAGTTGATCTATGGACTCGAAGATAACTCTCCTTTAAGAGCAGGGCCAAGGCGTGCGTTTCGCGTATCTACCCCCTCATCCTTCACCGACTCTCAATGCTTCCTCCTCCGTGCACTGATCAACAAAAGTTGGAGCGCACCCTGTTCAGACTTCTCTGGGGTCACAGAATGCCTATAGTATCTCGCAAGATCTGCCAGCTCCAACCTGTGGAAGGCGGTCTAGGGATGCTGAACATTCAAGTTCGGCAACATACCTTGCAGTTGACTTTCCTGGGTCGGATGTATACACAAGAAGAGGAGAACGGCGAACTCAGGAAGGAAGACGCCAGGAAGGCTTTTCCGACCTTAAAAAGTGTGCACCCGGACGGAATGCTTTTTCTACAACGAATGTCGGTGCGCTCTGAGGGTCTTCTAACGGATGGAGGAAGTCCTCTCTAAAACCCAGTCGTTGTCGAGGAGGGCATTATATCGGATAATAGTAAGGGGGTCCGTCCGAAACAAAAGGGGGTTGGTTTGACGAAGGGAGAGAGTCGCTCAATCTAGCCTTGGACGCCTGGGCTGAAGTGCCTCAGTAACAACGAGGCGTCCCTCACCTGGCTAGTAATTCGGAATGCGCTCTGGGTCAGCAAACAGTCTTTTGCAGCGGGTGCAGTGGATTCACCAGAGTACATACGCTGTGATGATATAGAGGAGTCTGTCGAACACACCTTCTTTCACTGCAGTGAGGTACATCCGTTGTGCCAGCTGATTAAAGGCTACATGGCATAATCGGGGCACCGTTCTTTGCCCTTGATGCCAGCGCCGTATGTAGCAATTTGTTTCCACCGTTGGATAAGGAGGCACATCAAGTGCTCCTCATGTGCTTACTTGGCATTATGAGAGTAGTGATTTGGACGATGCGCCAAAAAGGATCCCACGAAGGTGTACATTTTACTTCCGTACAGCTGGTCGCATACTTCAGCTTAAAGTTAAGATCAGGGTCGAGATGGAAAGGGTCCCTTGGTCGGAGTTCAACGAAAGGTGGGTGAGAGTGGCCTATCTGTGCAGAGTAAGGGCTGTCAAAGTAGAGTGGCATCTTAAAGTCACTGGTCACAAGAATTTTGGGAACCGGAAGAGACTTGTCAGCTCCGCCTAGGTTAGGGTAGGATAGATTTGTCCCTCTTTAAGTTGCGAACTGTTTCTTAGCCAGAGAGAAAATCCTTCCCCATAGATGACAGAAAGTAGTTCTCCAGAGGATGTGGGAAATTTAAATTTTTTTTCCACCCTCATCCATTTTTCCCTCGGTTAACTTGCTGTTCTGCCATAGTGGGATGGGGGTCACATACTAACCGTTTTGTAAATATATACCGAACATCGGAGTTTTTATTTTAATTGTACATATCTATCATGTTTTTAATTCCCTTACCCCTCCAAAAAATTGTAAATATGGGATTAGATAGGATTATCATAGAGAAAGTCTGGTATTGTGGTGAAGTGATCAGAAAAAAAATTGTTGTTTTGGTGAATGAAACGATAAAGTGAGATTGGGTCAGTAAATAAGATAAAATGAGGAAAGATTAGACCAACCCAAAATACCCAACCCCATATTATGATCTCGTGTCTTATTTTTCTGATTTTTTTTTTTTAAATAGATATTGGTACTCCTAGCTGGTTACGTTTGTGGCCCGGCACTTGTTGCCGGCTACTCTTTCTCTCTCTCTCTGAGATCGGTATCATTTTCCTGACCGCCCGGCTGATCCAATCCTAACTATTTTCTCACCGTGATCTATCTCTGTACTAACTTTGCCCATTTCACTCCATCGATGTTGAGGAATCTCAAATACGCACAACTACACAACTGTGTCCTCACCACATGCTCCAAACGTGTATTCACCTACCGCTCATGAATGAAATGGCAATGCTTTTTACTATCCGATAGTCACGATGATCTCTCCTAATTCTCTTTACTTAGGAAAACATGCATGGTTAAAACTCCGTGTTGTCTATCTATCATGGTCTGTCTGTCGAATGTTTATCAGAATCAGAAGATAACCCCCAAGTCACACACACAACTTGGCAGTTTGGCTCACACACTGAACCCGGTCTCCATATTCATTTCTTGATAAGCTCCAAGCCATATAGATTTACAAGCAGTTCAGACACCTCCACTCCGACTCCAACACCTGTATTATCAATGACAACAAAGTTTCCACCTTTCACTATCTCTTCTCATCTCTTTACGCGATCAATCATATAAATGTTATCATTACAAGTATTTCATTCGTTATTTGTCATTAATGTTCCTGTATTAAATGTTCGTCTTATTTTTCTGTTCAAATACTTGTGTGTTCCTTTTTCTTTGTTTCATCTCCACGTCTTTGTCCATACTTGGTGTGCATTCTCTTTGTACACCTCCCTTCCTCCTTCCACATCTCCTGTAACATTGCTGCTATCACCAAACCACATGGAAACAAAACCCTTTGTCACCAACATCTTTGCGCTCTTCATTCCAGAACTACTAAAACTATCTAAACCCACACTATTTACTAACCTTTCTCTTACCAGGCTGAATATTCAACAATAACAGGTAACCATCAGAAAAGTTATCACAAAAACTGTTGACACCTAAAGATACCCCACGAAAGTTGTATTCCTCTTTGGACATCAAGAGGTTAACGTTGATATTAGATATTATCATGTTAATATCACAAGTGGCAGATTAGTAGCATCTCCTGATTAGGAGTACTATTTGAATTAGAGCACTATCTTGAATCGCTATTTGAATTAGGGGGTTCCTTTGAGACATCAATAACAATATTATATAATAGTGGCTGATCTTATAACATTTCAATTTTTTGTGCTTAAATAATTGAGGTCACATTCAACTTCATTGTTCTTAATCTTTTAATTTAGGTTGGTGCAAGCAATCTTTGAAGCAGGTTTTTCATGTTTCATATGAAGTAGAACTGTCTTTTTCCAAGTGGTATTTGAATTATTCTTAGGGATAGTTCCGACTTTTATCTTCTGGTCCATTACAAGCGGAACCTTTCTTTTGCTCTCACTCAAAATACATTACTTGTATCAGCACTTGACCCCTCTCTTGATTTGGGTACATGGTGAATCCTTCAATGATTTGACTGATCTGTTGATCTTGCTTTTTGAACTTCTGATTTCCCAGATGCCAATTTAGCTGACTTCCCAACGTCATTGATTGACAAGAGAGATGAGGTTTTCAACAAGGATTTAAAATAACACATGGAAGAACTGATTGGCTCATTTAACACACAATTTGAATCAATTTTACCCAGTGGTAGTTTGGGTTTATGACAAAATTGATACATGCATGACTGGTACAAGAAGAATACTGTGAAATGACAGATTTGAAGTTATTTCCCATGTGTGCTTATGAAATTTTGACAGGAGAACAAAAAATGGGTGCTGTTGCCAGAAGGAATAATTCCAGTTGGCACTTGACTAAGTGCATAGGCCGCATAAATTGAATAAGGTCCACACCAATTAAGCCAAGGACCTGGATAGACTTACCAACACTCTTAAAGTCAACAGCCAATTTATAATTTCTGGCTCTCAAAATTTGTAACAATCTGGCAAAAATTGTCCATTTTAGAATTGATGTTCAAATCAAAGTCAATAATGATGGGTGAGGAACAAGAGCAGCATGGGTACTTTTATCCAAAAATTCATCCGTCGATAGAATCACTGTAATTTCATATTTCTCATCATTAATTGATAAAAGCTGGATGATCCTGTGTGCAAAATCTGCTAAATACCCACTTAGATACTGCAGTCTTGTCACTTTTGATCCTAGACCAGCAACACAACTGTATGAGAAAATTTTTGAATTCAAACTTATCCTTCCCTCAAGCCTTGCCACTGAAGACAGGATATTTCAGTGTCGGTCTCAAGGGGTTGGCGCTGATATCAGATATTATCATGTTAATATCATAAGTGGCAGATTAGTAGCATCTCCTATCAGCCTGAGGCTAAAAGGCATTTCTGCAAGTTCTCCAAACACGCTAGAGCGGAATTTGGATTCGCTTTTGACGTCCATTCATCTATCTTCATCGTTTCCGTCTCTATCATTGTCCACATAACTATGATTTATCTGCAGGTTTATTTTGTCCATCTTATCCAACCATTATTGATGGACTCTTTGCATATAACAAAAAAGTCCTTAGTTAAATTTTCCTTTAAATTAATCCATTGATTGTAGCTGAAATTTTCAATTCATACTTCGATCACTGTTTTGGAATACTGGCAAATCCTGCCATTATGAAGTGGGTTGTTTAAATAGTATTATTCCCAAAGGTCGTTCAAATTGAACAAATAACTCTCTGTTACAAAGTAGTTAAAAGAAGGGAAATATAATATACAATTCAATGACATGTTAACGATATCAATCAATTTGAATGTATTATATATGATATTTTTTGATTTTCTGTGACTTCAAATAAATACCAAATGGAAAAAAAGATTCCCAAGTAAATTCAACCATGCTGAGATAAACCGATGTAGTTGCAAGTGATAGCAGTGGGTGGAAAAGTTCTCAGGAGGTAATGAACGATAACTTTGAATCACTTTCAACTCCACTTTCTCAAGTAAAGCTATTAAACAAAGAAGACATGAAAGAGCAGGGAAGCAAAGCTTGCGTTAAGATATGTCAATTTCTCCTTGTTGAAGCAATGTGTAGAATTAAGGGTAAAGCTTTGAACCTTTAAACTAAGTCTTACAAATTACAAAAAAAATACTTTGCTAAAACAACAAAAAAGCTTGATTTGATCACAAAAGAATATAAAAATATCGCTCATTGTTTTAGGCAAAATATATCATTTGAACATATTACGGACAACCTTGGTTGATTTTCTGAAAAAACACACAGGAAAAATTGGCAGTTAAATTTTGATTATGTTATTTCTTGAGAGCAAAATAAGTCATGAATTTTGTTTTCGACATTTGTTATTCAAAACACTAATCATGAAATTTATCAGTGAAAAAAACAAACCCTATCACATTAGGCATTCAGTAAAAAGTGTTTGATGTTTCTCACGAATTGTTAGATTGAATTGAATCTATTGATTCTCTTGGTAGGATTGCATGAGAATTTTTTCCTCAATTATGCATCGAAGTTGATATGACGTTATTTTCTTTGTTTCACATTGAAGTATGATATTTTTACTTCATCGGAGTCTCTTCAATTGGAAATCACTGGAAACACTTTGCTCATTCGCAAAAAGGCACTCTTTGTTTCACTCAATGTTCTGCTCAGGTCAGCATTAATATTTTTTTGCAAAATATTCCTGTTCTACTCTACCTTGATCAAACTACTAATAGAGTTTTTGCAAGATCTTGGAAATTTCTAGTATTTCTGCAGAGTGTGGGTATCATTTTGATTATTACCCATTGGTATCTGCTTGTGAATGTTGTGGCATAGAACAAAGGAATGAATGTAGCAAAAGATGTAGTAAGGTGGGTTTCTTGCAGAAGCCAAAGTGATGCCAGTTAACAGTTTTTTGAAATTGTTGTAGAATGTGTGGGTACGAGTGAAATAATTTCTCACTTGTTCTGTATGCTGATTCTTGATCTGTGGAAATCACAGATATGATGATCATCACTGCATACTCTGAAGGATTGTGGTGTGTTCTTTGTGTTTTGAGTGTGAGAGAGGAGATGAGCGGTTTTGTGTGTGAGTCCAGATGAGTGCAACTATCACGCTGGCTGTGAAATTTCATTTATCAACAAAGCTGATCAGAGATTGTTATGAGCCTGATCGAACGGACTGTCTGCCAGTGGACACTTGTTTTAAAGTGTCCTGGATTGGAAAAAAGAGGTGGGTATCAAATGTCTGCTTAGTACTATGTCTGCATTTTGCCCTACAGCTGATTTTTCTTTCATGTAAACAGGAAAATGGCACATTTTTTCCACAGGTATTTGGAGTCCCTTCTTCATAGAAATTATAAAGGCCCCATCAAAACCCACACTTAAACTGCTAATCAATCAACAATATGCGAGAAAGTAATTTTATCAACATGAAAGAACTTAATCAGTAATTTGGAGATAATTATTCAATAACTTATAATAAATCACACAATTAATTTTTATAGAAGTACAAGGTTATGACCCAAAGATTCCCTGCATATCTCAAGTTATTTAATGTACTGTATGCATTCATAAATGTTTATTTTCATTCAAAAATTCCTTAGGAATGCATCCATAGTATATGACAAATTTCACACAAACGTGATTTGAGAAATCTGCGTTTGTGTGAGTGTGTATATGCACTGTGATAACTTGACAACTGAAGTTGTTCAGGCCAGCTGTCTTGATATGTGGTAGGTGCTTGATTTACAATAAAAAGAAATGTATACTGAAATGAACACATAATTTAAGATCATAAAAAGTGATGTTTTTATTATATGATGTGTGTCCCTAATCATTTCGAAGTGGTCTTGGAATAGACTTTTGAGAGAACATTAGGTTTTTTTTCTGCCAAATTTTCCTATAAAACGAGATCAAATCAAATAATAGTCAGATGACGTAACAGCATTTTTAAAAAAATCATCTTTTGATTTTTATTACAATTAACAATGACATTTGTTTTGATTGTTGCTTTTAACAACATCATAAATAGATGAATTGCTCTACTTTCATAGTTATCTACTGATCCCTGTCTTAATCATAAATCATTTTTGTTGCTTATCATTATTCTTATCTTCAATACATTTATACTGATTTCTAATTGGAATTATGATTATCATTCTTATCACTGCTATCATCATTATTATAACATCACTACCTTAATAACCTTTTTCATTAATATGACTGTCATGGTTAACTATTATCATCAAAATTTATGTATCAATCATAGAACGTAATTATGCAATTTATTTTCCTTTACATCAGTCTTCACACACAAGTAAACATAATTTTTACAAAAGTTCTCATCATGCACTAAAGTAACTCACAGCGAACAGGCTTCAGAGGTACTATGTTGTACTGTACCATGCCATGCATAACTAAGACCAAATATGCCAGAACCAAGCTTCAGAGAACCAATGGTTGCCATGGTCATATATATATATATATATATATATATATATATATATATATTTATATATATATTTACTGACAAATGAATCACTCCAGGAAGAAAACTTGGCAACATAACACATCATGGATTTAAAGCCCGCAATGTCAAAATGACAAAAAGCTATCAAATGATCACACCCAATCAGTATAAAGAAAAAGATATTACATACATACAGAGCAATAAAATGGGAGAATTACATGATTTTGATATATATATATTTCAATAAATATCCATTTATCATATTCATAAATTACTATATTTCAGTATATCAGAACAATATTACACTAGTATTTTGCAAAAGTTATGTAGTTATTAATTTAATTTGTGCAGATGATGTAATGGTTAGCACGTCTGTTTCATGTGCAGAAGGATCCGGATTCCATTCATTAGGACACATTTTCCATCTAACTGAGTATATCCTAAGCCATGTGATTAGTGTAGAAAAGATTGGAAACGGAAGCCATGTAATTAGGGTAGAAAAGATTGAAAAAAGAATCAGGCTCTCCCATATTTGAGAAAGATAGAAGTAAACGAAAGAGGTATATGATGATATACCAACCCTTTCCCCCAGAGAATTATCATAAATGTTGTGAGGAAATGGTTATATATTTGACAGGCTCAAAAATAAAAAATCTAAAAGGCAGTTTTAGAAATTAATCCTGCAGAACTGAGTTCAGAAAACAGCTTATCCAACTTATCCAAGAAATTGGACAAGTTATTTTGTGTAAATACAATTGAAAATGACAATAAAAATACTGAAAAATAAATTCAGAACAAAAAGTTGAAATTTCAAAGATGCAAAAACAGATGAAAAAAATCATAATATTTAAACAAACAGATCACAAAGGATATAAACAATGATTAAGAAATTAAAATTGAAGGAAATTCTTCCTTGGAATATGAAGAAATAAATATCAAAGAAAAATGGGAGCATTTTATGCACGAAGTACAACAATGGAAAAATAAATATTCTTAAATTTTTGACAAATTAGAACACTTGAAAATTGAGCATAGAACCTAACGCAAACGATACAATACTATATTGAAAGAAAAAATTTAGCTAGAGCGAAAACTGCAAGGTCTTATTGGAGAACATATAGATTTCTAAAATTCATTAAAATGCATAAACAATGTTGCAGTAGAAGACAGACTCTTGGAATGTGTGGTTAATGATGAGAAATTTCTTCATGAGAATTTGTCCTGTGAGAATTTGTCTCACAAAGTTATTATTGAACAAATCAGTGAAGAATATAATGACACAGAACTGTTGAATGAAAAAAATGAAATTTCTGCGAAAGATAGCAAAACAGACAATAGCTAGATGATTTTCCAAAAATCAGAACGTCCACTCCATGTAGTAACATAATTATGAAAGTGGATGATTTTGTGGAACTGGCATAGGTACCAGTACTGGAACAAGAATTCAGAAGCTTGTCTGGAAACATAACTGAAAACCTGTTGGAGAATGTAGAAATTCGAAACACTAGATGAAATTTGGTTTGAAAGCCGACAGAATGTCAGAATTTCTAATAAGAGAATGTCCACCTGTAAAAAAGAAGACTCGGGAGAAGTACGATGGATGTTTCAAAACCCATAGGGTCTGATGATTCTAAATGTCACTACTATCAATGTTGACTTAGATCAAATGATCTATGAGTGCAAAAATTGGGAGGTTAGAATCATGACAATAGGTGTGCAAACCACTCTAGTTGCTGTCACAAATGCTACCATGTACACTATCTGGCCAGTGTTTGCTGCTCAGGTCATGTGTGCTGCTACTGGTGCAAAAAGGTTGGTCACATGGCGAGTTACTGCTATGTCATGATGAAAAACTGTTACAAATGTAGTTGTCTTGGTCATATTGCTTGTCAGTATGACAAAGGAACCAGGTCATTCTAACTGCAGAAGCTTTGGGCATATCCAGGGAGATTGCCTTTCATAGAAACCAGGACTAGTTACTAGTGCGGGTAATCTAGCCAGATAACTAATGGAAGTTCATTGGATTTTAATGGGGACTCCTATTATTATTTACTTAAATTGCCAAGTACCACACGCTATAAAAATGAAAAGCAAAAAGAGAGGAAAAAGGGTCCTGGAATAACTCTAATTGTATCATGGAGCTGAGATGAAGGAGATTGGAGCTAATGCAATATTGTGCAGTAGAGTGAGCATGACTTTGGAGTGATTCAGATATGCAAATAGCAGCGGAAACCTAAGAATATTAGAAATTAATCGCTCATTTCCTATATGATGGAGGTCAATAATGTTAAAGAAGTTGGGCAGTAATCAGAGGATACCAAACAATGGAAACCAGATAGCCAAATTACAGAAGCCTCTAGGGAGACCAGAAAACCGACTAGGGTCTAAGGCTACAGTCTTTTGTATTTTATGGAGTAAGTTGGAAAAACAGATGGAAACAAATTCCTAAACAAGGTTTCAAGGATCAGTTATAACCAAAATTAAATTTTCTTAGAAGATATCTAATTATTGCAATATATTTTAAAAGAGTGTTAAAAAATTGAGCGGTAGATGCTAGTAAAGAAATATACATGTAATCGAGAAAAACCATGAAAAGACCACTTCAGTGATTATTAACAATGTTTTTTCTTTTCATGCTACTATTTTTTTTCATCTTGACATACATTGTGACTTGTTGCTATTTTAAAAATGTTATCAAGGGTGAGAAAAGTTATGATAAAAAGTAACAAGAATATTAAAATGAAGGTAAATTGTTAATAATGATTTACAATACTTCATCAACTAAAAAGTAAATAAATGACAGTGAAAAAGCAAAAAACTTCTAAAATACTGTTTGCCGAAGTCAGCGAGTGTAAACAAGTTCAAGTTTTCAAACAACAATAAGTTTTCAAGTGGGTTTATATTGTGTACATAAATAATTTTCAGTCGATTATTTTCTAATCTTTCTAATTATAAACACAAAGATTATAACGAAGTATTGATGATTTACTAAACATTTTACTTTTCTTCATGCTGTACAGCATATATTTTCTATGAAGCAGTTTTTTGAAGTATACCACCAAACTCCAAAAACATTTTCATTAAATTATCCAAGACTGAACCATGAGTTATTGACACCATAAATGGAAAACCCGCCAATGGCAAAGGAGTAACAGAACATATAATTTATCAATCAGAAAACTTGAAACAAATGATAAAAACACATAGCTAATCAATATTTTAACAATGAAATTAAGAATTTGGAAATGAGACTTCGGAAGTTTATATTCAGTGACAAATCTCTTAATTATAAAAATTTCTTAATTTTCTAAAGAGTTCTAAAGAGTTCAAAAAGCACAAATTTGTACTTCTGTTTTCATTTTACCAGTGAATTAAGTTTTGTTGAGAACCAGTCATATACAAGTCAATTCAAAATGGGAAGACTAATACCTACAGTTCATTTTAAATTGCCAGATACTGTGTCCCCAGTCAAGGCTGACCTTGGGAACTATTTCAATAAGCTAAAAAAATCAATTGGTATTAATGAAGCCAGCAGACTATCTCCAAACTAGTTCAAGCCAGTCTCTTTAGAGTCTTTAATGGCATTATTCCTAAGTACTACAGCTGGGTAAATGGTTACAGCACTGGAGAGAACCAACTGAAATTTAATGCCTTAACACTGCTTTCAGTGGAGAGTTTCTACTCTAGCTTGAAACAGGCAGGCCAATTATGATTAACTGTTCAGCTTTGTGAATTTTGTCATACCATATTGTTGAAGACACAATTTATGTCTTTGATCAGTGTTCCAGTAAGTCAAAGAATAAGTTTGTTACAGCTTTCAAAGTTTACAAAGGTTGATCAATAAGTTTGTTGCCTGATATAGTTATTAGCTAAATTTTGATTTGAATTGTTTATTGTTCTATATATGTAATTAGTATTCACTACTGAATTGAGTGCACTGACAAGGAAGGAGATTATGTTAAAAAATAAATATTTGTAGTGTAAAATAAATGCTTTTTTCCTCATTAGGCTACAGACTTATTGATGTACCTATATATCCACATGGCCAACACAGCTAAACAACAAGTTAGCATTCTATAATAATCTCCATTAAACTGTGTTTTAAATTTATTCAAACAACTATTAGTCTCCAACATGATGTCACAGTTTTAAAACATCCTTGCAATGCAGAGCTAAGATAGAAGAAAGATATAGCTATAAAATACTAAATAAACTGCTATGATACATGGTATTACAATATGCTGTCAAATTTTGTAAAAAATCAAGCATGTTATGGATAAGGTGTGATGCTTTTATTTTAAAGAAAAAAAGCCTCTTCTTAATTCAATGAATCTGTGACCCAAGCTAAATGAGAGTAGATTATGATAATAGATATAAAAACATAGGAATGATATGCTTTTTTTCATTTTTGTGTCAACAGCTGATGCTGCTACTAGTGTGACCAGGACAAGTCAGTGCAACAACCTGGAAGATTTGAAATGACAAACCAACTAAATTATGTCAGGATTAACAGTTGACACACATTCCATGTGACCACTCCAGTTATGCTTCATCTGTACAATATTTTTAGAGAGAAATCCAATCTTTCAAAAAATGTTACATGCAAGAAACCAACACAATGAATAGATAACAAATTTCCTTGAATAGCCTTCCAATGTATAGAGAGTTTCCAAAGAATAAATGTTTTAGATATTCAAATTCAACTTGTCAAATTAAATAAAAAAAATATTATTCAATCAAATTAATCAGTGCATTAAAATACTTCATTTATATGACAAAGCATACTTTAATCTTGTCTACATGTGTTAGAGGAGTTTGGGTACTAGTACATGATTGTGCATGTTTTGAAAAAAAGCATGAATCTCAAACATCATTAGCTCATACCATAACATCAATATTCAGACGTGAAAAGAATTAAGATTTGACCTCTGAGTACCTTGGGAGGTCCAATCCAAGATGGCCAACAGTCAATCAAAGTGCGTGTACAGAAGATGTGAAAAAAATAAGCTGCCAATTTTTTCAAACAATTTACAGATCCACTTGGAATAATTTCTGATATTTATCATATCGTCTGGTGCATTTATGGGAAAAAAAACCCACCCTACCCCATGAAAAAAGGGTTTCTCAACCCGTGTGTAAACCTCCACCACACCTATTGATTGTTTTATACTTATGAGTTACCATGTAATTTGATTTGTTAACAGATACCAATATAACAATACTTAGATCTTCTGAGGAACAGACTGCAAAAATAATTTGGTAGTGGTCACAATCTTAGCATTCACCAGGAAAACTGACCATAGAGTTTTTCATCATTTTTGATTCTTCACTTTTGACTTTGTTTTTTCATAAAGCTAAATAATGAGTCTATCAACTTGGACACCATCTTAAAAATCATACCTTTTCAGTAGTCAGACTATCATAGAATTTTTATATGTTATCTGGCACATTTGACACAATAATAAACTGTGGAGGAACTAGCCTAGGGTTGATAATGATCAAGCAATTGGTATTTAAAATATTTGACTATCATCTTTGATGCAATCTTGAAAATAATGCCTTTCATGGTCAGACTGTGGTAGAATTTTGATATGCTATCAATTTCACTTTATACTACAAGAAGCAGCTAGAAAAAACTTGTTATAGGTGAATATTCGATGAGTGAATGGCTTTTTAAAGATTTAGAAGCCATCTTGAAAATTATACATTTCCAGTGGTCATGTTTGTTGCAGACTTCATCGTGTCCTTGATATACTTGATACTATGATTACAAGACTGTTGAGATATCTTTTGTTGTGACTTTCGGGGGGGGGGGAAGATTTGTTTCATGAACCAAAATAATGTGTCTGCCAAGAGCCATCTTAAAAATTATACTTTCCCAGTGGTCAGACTGGTGAAAAAAACGGCTCAAAAAAACCAAAAAAAAACACCACCACCACCACCACCTGGTGAAGTAAATTGATGTCCAAAGAATAATTTTATAAAATGAAAAGACCACCACCACCACCACCACCACCACCACCACCACCACCACCACCACCACCACCACCACCACCACCACCACCACCACCACCACCACCACCACCACCACCACCAACAACAACAACAACAACAACAACAACAACAACAACAACAACAACAACAACAACAACAACAACAACAACAACAACAACTCCTCCTCTGCTTCTTCTTCTTCTTCTGAATTGATCTATTTACTTCTTTTCAGTAATTTTTTTTCAGATTAAATGGTATTTGATTTCCATCTATTGATCTTTTCATTTTATAAAATTATTCTTTGGACATCAATTTACTTCACCAGTTAGGGCAGATACTTAGTCTAGTTTTATAAATTCTCTTTTCTGGATATCAATTTACCTGCTTGTTAGTTGTTTTGAATAAATCACATTATTAATTTCTATTATTTGTGCACCATTTTTAATATTCATTGGGCAAGAATATGAAACTTTGCAATCAGAAGTGTTGGTTATTTTTAAAACTGAACAAAATGTAAATAAATCAAACTTTTCAGAGATAAGATTTATCAAATATAATCTATGTACATAGTAAAATTTGAATCAGTCTTAAACAAAAATTCTACTCATAACATTTACAAACTGTGACCATTAAGCAATTTTATAAGTAATTTTTAAAATCAAAAGTCAATATTAAGATATACAATAGTTCTAATTGCTCTGATGTATTCACATAACTATTTTCTTATAAAGGAATTTTCTTTAAAGACCTATTCTTATAAACTGTTCCCGTTTCTGATATTTTTGAATGCTTACAATGTAGATACTTCTTTTCTTGAAGAAAAAGGCTTATTTAAAGTAGAGGTCACTATCAAAAGCTATTAAAAGCAAAAGAAAAATATAGCACAGCTCTTACACTTTTAGAGTGAGGGAAAGAATAAGAGCGAGAGTTCTTAGGTAGGGCATAGTTGGAGAAATTTTCTGATGTCATGAGAGAGAGACAGAGAAAATAACTCTAAACTAACCTACTGTCTCTCTCAGCCCCTCATCCTCTCAAGTAGTGATCTATGAACTTCCCCTCTCTTTGACCCTGGGCTGGAGAAGACATCTGTCAGTTGAATTTTTTGTTCCTAAGGCTAAAAATTGTCCTTTTCAATACAGATTTTCTATTGTAGATCGATCAACGCTCCTTGTTCGGAGGTTTTCAAAATTTAACTTGATATGAACCTACCTTCAGCTCAAATGAATGCTCACAGAAAATTTCATAAGGTCATACTGGATAGTTTTTGCATCAGGCTGTCACATACGGACAGACATTTGATGGTCTTTTTGGTGTTTTTTCTCTTACTTTGACCTTGACCTGAATACATTCTCTTGGCTTCTAGTGATCTCAAAAGTATCTCCAAATGAATGGACATTCCCAACTCATGTGGAAATGTCACCTGCTTTCAAATTAAACGCATTTACACATTAGACCCAGTTGACTGGTAGGCATTTTGAATTTGACTTCTCATGGTGTTCAGAGGTCAAAGCTGACTTCCCTCAAAAACCTGATGTTTTGGTACACCAGTGATTTTGTGCTTTTTTCAAAAAGGGCACATTCAGCCATAATTTGAGAGCTGTACTTCATACACATGCATTCATTCTTATGTTGCTGATAGCTCATAATGAAAATTAGCATCTGCCAGATGAAAGCAAAACTGTAATTATCCGTAAAAATTTTTTCGAATGTCAGAAAAATGGTTTTAACAATGTTAAGTGTCCTTTATCATTCAACTTTCTTAAAAGATGCATTAAAAAACTTATAACCAAAAAAGGAATCCATCCTATGACTCATCAGTAATTTTGCCCCCATTCCAGTAACCATACAAAAGAGAAGGAAAATGCAATATTTTGTTTCATAAATTAAAGAGATAGAAAGAAAGTTAAAAACCTCTGGAAAAAAACCCTAAAGAGCTTATTAGTCCATAATATTATATTTTATTGTAGGCAATAATCATCAAAGTAGAGATTAATTCCTTGAAATTCTTTCTTTCTTTTTCTATCTATTTTTTCTTTCTCTATCATATTTATAATGTGATGGGATGGAACAAAGACCAGAGTAAGTACAGATTGGGACGTATTGATTGGACAAGCACTGGTATGCTTGGCACAAGCAAAAACGTCCAGGATATACATCTGTTTCCATGGATACTGTCCTGATATTTGCTGGCCGTCTGCCTTGGTATAACCGGCTTCATGTAAGGATACAAGCAGAAAACAAACATCACATGATTTCTACTGCATTGTGCATAGATAGTGAAATATAGATATAGCAGAAAACATCACGTTTTTGATCCTCAATGGTAGCTCAGTAATTGAAGCATTAGGTCCATGGATCAAGTACATCTTGAGAGTTGACTGTAATTCATTTGGAAAAATTCTGATTTCAAATAAAAACAGAAGTAGCACTCCCTTCAAAAATAATCTATCAAAATATTGTAATTATTCTATTCAAATGATGATTTGAAGGAACAACCAGTTAATGACAAGTACATAGAATGTAAAATACAAAAAATACTTATACCAGAAAGCAAACATATTTCAGCTAGGTAAAGGGCTGTGTAAGTAAAACAATAGCCTGGATCTGGAGATTAGCATGAAATGGCAGGATTAGCTGCAAGGATTAACTTAACTGAATTTCAGTATGAATTTTGAATTTTGGAAATTTTTTGTAATCAGATTTTTTTATTTAAAACTTTCGGGAAAATTCTAAAAGGAATTGATAAAAGGGATAAGAAAAGAAAGCGAGGAAAGGGTGAATAAATAGAGTGAGGCTATGTGGGATTGAGAGAGAGAGAGAGATTCTAAGAGAGGAAGAATAGAGAAATAAAAGAAGTTACAAAAACAGATCTGGCTAGACATGCAAATAGAAACTGCCACATAACCAACGTCATTTGGCAGCATGTTGTGTTGGGAGTGGTCAATCAAAAAATTGTGGTTATCAATGAATGTTTCTTCTCTTGCCTTTTGTTGGGAAGTGATGTGTAAAAAAGGTGTGAACTTTCAAAAAACAAGCATGAATGCTGACACAAATTAAGGAGCCAGTCAAGTATTACATCGCAAATTGACTCCCCCCCTAAAAAAAAAACCCTTGCTGGGGGGTCTCAAAAAGAAAAAAAGATTTTTTTTCCTAGATATAATAAGGAGTAAATGTTTTTCAGCTCTCGAGCTCAATTGATACATGCATAGATAGCCAGGCAACCTTACCCGCTTAAAAACTGTGTAAACCTATGTTGATGATGACAGCTTTAGTTGACAGTTTCTAATGGAAAGATAAAAAGAGAGAGGCAAGAAGAGACCGAGAATGGCATAGTGAAGACAATAAAAAAGAGATCAGGAAAGTGAGAAATTGGAAGCCAAAGAAAGAGAAAAATAGAACCAGGGGGCAGTCAGGAAAAATTATGAGAACTATAGAGAAAATGAATTGACAGAGTTAAAGAAAAAAATGCTTTTGAAATAGATCAGTGACTTTAGAGTGGCATAAAGAAAAGAAAACACCGTAAGTAAAATCGCTGTTGCAAAAGGAAAGAAAGAGAAAATGAACAGGGAACAAAGAGTGAAAAGGGGGAATATAAAGGGGTTAATGATGAATATGGGGACAGGAATTAATCAACAAAATGTGTCAAGGACAAAAAGCAGTATGGGGGTATCAGGAATGGTAATGAATAACACCAACTTAAATCCGTCTCTTTATGCATCTACCAAAAGGTAAGAATAATTTATCAAATGAATTCTTTCTTTTCTTTTCATTTTCGCTTGACCCAGCAAAACATGGCCTTGTGCCATATTTTACTGAAATAAGTCACGTTCAATCTCTCAAAACAGTATTAAAAATAGTATTTAAGACTGAGTAATAGAATCCATAAAAAATCTTAAATGGCGATGGGCTGGCCATGTTGCGAGAATGGCAGACAATCGATGGACATCACGACTCACAACATGGATTCCCCGAGACCACATGCACAACCGAGGCCGGCAAAATGTTAGATGGAGAGACAAGCTAGACAAGTTCAGGAAGTACTGGCTCCATGACGCCCATGATAGAGAAGTGTGGCAAATCCTGGGGAAGGTCTATGTCCAACGACGGACGCTAAAAGACTGATGATGATGATGATGATGAGATTTGTTCAATGTCTACAGCTGCCATGGAATAACTTACTACCAAAGTGCCCATAAATATATGATGATTTGACAATGTGGAAAGTGAAAGAATTTGTGAAGATGGGTGTTACATCCAGATGATTTTTTATTATCACAAGGACAGGTTAGATGCTGGTCACGCCAGCATTTCATAAGAGCAATGGAGAAAACTGTGGCATCAAATGTATAGCTGTTTTCATGTCAGAGTGAAGGAATGAAATGAGGAAAGTGGTGTATATAGAGGTTCTCCTAATTGTTGAGAGGTTTCATTTTTAACATTGTCAAATCACCACCATTTTGTCAGATCAGCTCACATCCAAACAACAAACATATACATATATATATATATATATATATATATATATATATATATATATATATATATATATAATGTGAAAGAGTGATTAAAAATCTGAAAACTGAAAACCTAGGGTGTTGAGTATTTCACTCAATATTGAGTTGTCTCCCTTTCACAAAAGAGATAATTCTATTTATGTGAGCAGTCAGATTATTAAAAGGGGTGAACATATGAGCATGCATGTGTACAATGAATAAGAAAATGAAGGGTTGTAAGTGTTTTTCAATTCTGTCAAATCTGCCATTTATCAAACTAACACTGTACCATTTGACTAATATTTTTGTGGAGTAACATCATTCCCTATCATGTGAACAGATATCCATTATTCAATGTCTTCTCTTCAAATTTCAAACTTCTTACCTATCAAGTACAACTACTCATTACTAAAGTGACTAATCAAGTCTAATTCTCAATTACAACAGAATAAAGGACTTGAAAGATAACAAAGTGTTGGCTAAACTACCACAGGGACTAATTAAATAAAGTATCATGCTTGTGCCTGTCACTGCCTTGAAATCAGTAATGATTTTGTTACAGAAAATTCCTTGTCAACAAGAGCAAATAGTTTGTGAACTGACCAAAAAGATGAGAGAATGAATTAGAACAATCCCATAAAAATAACTGATCTAAAATGTACCACAAATATGGAGAAAAAATAATAAAAAATAATGGTTGGATTTTGTCTGAGAGGCTTCTATGTGTGGACATATTTTGCATGAACTTCCAAGGGAGACAACAAAAATAAGTGAAGATTTATTTTTTAAAAATCCTATACCGACAAATTGAGATACCTATTATTTTTCTTTGAGAAACAATTGCTATAAAACAAAAGATCCTCTTTCATCCATTGTAAGCTTATGCAATGCTCTTCTACAGGAATTGAGCACTCTGGTGGATGAGTTTCTGCGTAAATGATTATATCGCTTAAATTCAGACTTACTGACCACCCAGTTCCGTAGTCCAGAGGTAGGATATCGGCCTCTGGGTCCGATGTGAGGGTTTCAATTCTGCCTTGCAGTACTGGATGGGATAAAAGTCTATAGCCACACTGAAGAGATGTAGTACATCGAAACAGCTGTCTGTGGAGGACACAATATGTATATTTATATGTATTGGTAAGTTTTTTAGACAATTCAATAGAGCCAAGACATCCTGATCGGTATTTGTCAAAATAATCAACCCAGCCCCAATAATCATATAAATTGAAGATTACACAAGGAAATTCCAGCTAATTATGTGTCATACTGTAGACTTGTTGATTCAGATACAATTTAATGTCAATATTGGAAAAATTATTATACTTTTTTTCTCGGAATATAAAATATAAAAGATATTACAATAGAACCTCAATATACGAGAGCATTTCTTTTCAAACAAATCGGTATACAAACAACTTCTTCAAAAAAAAGTTGCCCCAGTATACCAACCATTCCTTTATATCCGAACCAAAAGAAGCCGGTCAATTTCTCTCCAGCCTAAGTAAATGGACTGTAAGAAAAGAAGAGGGAAATGTATTTTAAATGTCTTTAAAATATCATATTTGTTTTTTGAAGTATATACACTATAACATGAAGTGAATGAAATGTGTTTTTTAGAAGTTTTAACCAATATTTTGACTGTAATGGTAGCTGGTACTATGTAGCAAGAGGATGAGTGTAGTTCTTGAGGACAAAGGAATCTGGCTCACATGTCTTGAGTTTTCTACCATATGCTGTGACATCATGATAGGAGCAGTGACAGTTCTTTGATTGATCTAGACTATCAAACAGGATGTGCATTTAATAAGTCGACAAATAAGACATGTATCAGCATTACATTCAAAGCTAGAAAGGAAAGACAGATAAACATTATGAATATTAATATGATTGGTAGAGTAGGCCTGATTGCTACATTATTGAGGAAGGAGATTCGATCCATGATAGAATTGGTGTATAGTATCAGCTAGTAGTCTGGTAGAAGAGAAAGATAGAAGTTACTGTTTGAGCGGATAGATAGGAGCTCTATGCTAGTATTCACAGTAGCCATGAATTAATAAAGCAGGGATAACTGATATGCTTTGAATCCATGAGACTTGATATTTTGAAGACTAAGGAATAATTATAGAGACAGGGTTATCAGTGATATGCTTTACTGCCAAGTTGGGGGTGATACATTACACCTAAATTTATGGTCACTGAAGGCAACTTAGGGGACATTCTCAGATGCTGAAAAAAACACAACAGAAACATTATTTAAATGGCAGAAAACAACTCATGTGCACTTCCTGAAGTAAGGAGAATTAGAAAACAGAAGATAATTGTGACTGTTGTATAGTTAATGCATTGTCTTTACATTCACGTGAGATGGAGATGTGAACATACATTGAGGCTAAAGGAGAGGATATGCAATGTAGTAGCTGATCATATGAGAGATATCTCCACATCTGTGAAATGAAAGCAGTAAAGTTTAGAAGAGTGACTTGACACAGTGGAAAAACGATAAAGTTTGAATCACTTGGGCGACCAGCAAAATGATACTGGTCCTAGAGAGAAGGGAAGGAAGAGGGAGAGAGAAGTTTAACTGTCTGAGAAAGTCAGAACTAAATGAGCAAGGGTACACGTATATTCAGGACTTTCATAGATAAGAGATGAAGGAAGTTTACTTGATAAAGACCAAATAAATCAATATTACATGGAAATTGAAGGTCTCTTATACTCAGAACCTTTCTATTTAACTAAAGATTTTCTAAATGGAAATAGAGAGGTCCCGCTGTAAAAGACCTTAAATTTCCATGTAACAATGCTTAGAAATACAAGAAGATACAAATAATTCTGAAAACCAAAAACATAAATGAATAGGCCTCTGAATGATGAGTTAAAGGTGTGATACAGGCTTCTGTCTACTGTGCAGGTCTTGGTAACTCAATCACTTATATGCAGGGTGTAGGTTTAAGTCCCACCTGAGACTCGATTTTTATCTCCAACCAACATCATTTGCTCACCTCTGAGGGTAAATCAATCCAAGCAGGGACTCCCGTGTACAAATACACATACAGATATAATGTACATTTGAGCAGCAATCTTTCATTGATACAGGATACTGAATTTTAGTGAACTTTTCTAGTTTGCTTACATGAGAAAAAGAGAACACGTATCTGGATCTATTTAATGTGAACATTGTCCAAAAGTGAGTGATTGAGTGCCTCTGGATCAAACTACAAGACTGGGGAAAAAACTGTGGATGGTGAACATTTTTCTAACTTTGGATTCTGGTAAATTCTATGTTGGTCATTGGTTGTTGGTGTCAAAGACTAGAGCAAGCAAATGAAATTCCACACTGGTCCAAATGTGAGTCAGACATTGAATGGCAATCCGAAATCCAAAAACAGACATTTGCAGTTTTTCCCTGGTCTTGATAGGGGCAAGATGTATGAGTCAAAGTGCTCCATCAGATACTTTGGGAAAATACATACATTCATTAGATCCAGGCAAATGTTTCCTTGTATGCAAACAATAAAAGTTTAGAAGAAATTTTTTCTTAAAATTTTCTGTTCATTGTTTCCACTCAAATATACACACATATATATAACAAAGTAAAATCTGTGATCCAATATATGATGTGTGATATTTCATAAAAGACATTTAGTCAGAGAAAAACATCAAATATGGTTAAATAATTGATTCACTACACAAGGACGCTTATGTTTCTGCCCTTTGGGCTTCTTCAGCGAATGATTTGATTTCTATTTCAAGTTAATTTTTCTCATTTCCTTAGTAATGTATTTTTTTAATTTTTTCACATTTTTGACCACTTTTATATATATATATATATATATATATATATATATATATATATATATATGGAATAGAAAAGGCAATGTGGAAAGCATATTTGTTGTTAGGAATAAAACCTGTTTATTCCATTCGTTTCATTTCTAACTAAGAATCTGCTTTCTGCATTGTCTTTTTAACTTCATACAATCAGATGAATTAATCTTTATCCAAACACTGGTCATATACATTTGTAGATGAAGCTTTTTAACTTTAAAACATGTTCCAAATAACTCTATATAAATTAACAACTCAATATACACAACACACTCTGTTTATGTTATACATACATACATACATACATACATACATACATATACACATACATACATATATGTATATATATATATATATATATATATATATTGATCAAGAAATAGATATATATGATCTGATTAAATGATCATAAATTGTGTTACATTAAAAAAAACTTATCAGAAATGATCCTCCATAGTTACATGGTTGATCTATCACTTGGCGTAGACAACAAAAAGAAAATAGGGCTGCTGCAGGAATTAAACATGCAGGTGATTTCTTTAATTGTTTATTCTATTTACGTTGACTATGCTAAGTGATACATTTACCGTGTAATGATGGGAGATCATTTCAAATGAGTTCCTATGTAATATAACACAATTCATAGTTATATATATATGTATAAATATATATACACACACGTACAAAAAGTCTTATTGGAACAGTTTATCGAATATCATAGAAAGTGAATACCATAATCTCATACATATACTAATTGTTAGTATTAAGAGATTGCCAAGCTCAGACATACACATCCACAAAACTTGGCAAAGAGTTTCTCCTTCAGTTTTATACACTGATGGGTAATAGATGATGAACGATCATATGTAATAATGGCTTTTTTTAATAACCCCTTTGCAAACCATTGAGAAGATAAAAATTTTCTCAATTTACTAAGTCCATCTATTCATAGGTAGTGACAACAAATCAGGAAGAGCAAGCTGATAATAATGTAGGAAGAGCCAAGAAATAGCTGAGAAAGGCAAGTCTTGGCTGCAAACATCAGCCAGGCAAGTGACAAGTGTTTGGAGCAATTTGTGAGCATTTTAAATAAACTGCCCCTAGCAACAGGCATGGAAATCAATAAACAAGTCACCAGCAGCAGCAGCAGGTTAGTGCATGCAGTATAATGAAGGATTGAATGCACATGCAGTGGAATAGAATGAGTGAAGTAATCAATAAGAAAGAAAGGAAGTGCAGGAGAAAGAGAATAGAATCAGTGGAAAGGAATCAATGAGAAAGGAAGGAAGTGAAAGAAAGAGAGAAAATGAGTGGATGGATAGGACGGTGAGTTGATGAACAAAGAGTAAGGCTATTTCAGATGAGGAAAAAACGAGAGAGAGAGAGAGATATGTGCATTTCAATGTAACAATGATCAATGAGAGGCTTGGCACTTTGAAGATACATGATAGAACAGAACGAGAGCAAAATAAAAATGAAACTGCCTTTCCCTAAAAGACTAGTGTGTTGTATATATTTGTGTGCATCAAGACAAAACCCACAATACATCAGCATAGAGCTATTTATTCATATAGCATAAATGTTCAGTTCATAGATATGAATGAGTATGATGTATACACACACATGCATAAGTAAGTAGAAATTAATAGATATACATATCAGCATATGCGCAAAATAAACATTAAGCATATATGTATATATGAATATATATATATATTACACCCACAAAGATGATTTTATTTTTTCGTTTATTGCGTTGATGAGACGCATATGTTTAGTAGTATGTTCATCAATGTATGCTTTAGGATATCCTCTGAGAATATTACGTGTATACATCAAATCATACTTTACACATACTAAACAGACAGCATCTAGAGTCATACCTCACTTATTCATATAAGTATATTCATATATACCTATCTACTAAAATACATAACTTATGTGATAGATCTGGTTAGTCACTCAATGGAGACAGTCATGTCACTAACATCTTTTGGTAGCATGCCGTGTTGGGAATGATTAATTAAAAGAAATAGGAAAAGCGGCGATTGATGTTGCTTCTCTCACCTTTTGTTGGGCAATGATCCCAAAAAAAGTTTGAATTATAAAAAAGATAGTGTGAATTTGCCATACACAAACTAAGGGATCAGTTTGGCATAAACTTATGATGTATATTGAAATCCCAACTAAAAATCAATATTTTTTGTAGATGCGATAAGGAATGAATGTTTGGATTTTCAGCCCTCTAATTCCATCAGTGCGTCATGTTTTCTAGATACATACATGCATAGACAGCCAGCCAGACCAACTAAAAAACTGAAGAAACCTATGTTGACAGTTTTGATTGATGGTTACCAACATATCTAAAAGAAACCTTGCTTAGAATAAAGCCATAAACCCGAAAAAGTAAAAACTAACAATGAACAAATGAATAATATTCATTTCAAAAATTACTTGACCGACGCAATAGCAAGCAATTTATAAAATCCATTTGCCTCAGGTTGTCCTATCTAGCTTAGAACAAAGCTGATTTGATTTCCAAGTTGAAAGAAAACAAAGTTTCATTTTGGATAATTATGAAAGGTCCAAAACCTCAGTGCATGGATTTTAAAAGAAAGTGTTTACAAATGCTGAAAATCTGTTTTAACTGAGCCAGTAGAATCTACATTTTAAATCCATTTCTGGAAGACTTAATTTAATCAACACATAAGTGCTAATTGATAAGTAGAATGATGGATAAAAAAGATGTGAATTTGGTAAGTAACTACAAAAGCAATAACTAAAGTTAGTATGAAAGATTCTTTTTGAAAGATACATACCTATAGATACAAGAATTGACAAGTATATATAAACAGACATGGAAACATTCTGTATCACAAGGTGCATCTCATTGAGATATGCAATATTCCCATTTTCGTTAATTTATACCATTCAATTCAACCAAAAACAAGAAACAAATTAATTACAAATGAATAATTTTAACAATAACTTCATTTGCTGTATACTTAGAAAAAAATCAGTTCATTCTTAAAACATTCAGCAATAATTTTCTATTCATGAGAGATGAATTCAAGATGTACATTTTGATAGATACTGGCTTATTCATGATAGATAAATAAAATTGATACAGTACTTTTCAAGATCTGGTAGCTTGAGAAATACCCCACATACCCTACTTCTCTATTTTAGAGAAACACTCTTGCTTCATTCTTTTATTTTCAGTATTTATAAACAAGCTACTACATTACGACATAATGCAATTTCATGAGAGATAAAGTGAGCTAGTGAACCAATATCTAAAAGCAACATTATTTTTCATAAGATTTTACTTACAGACATATCTAGGTTTTCATTTTTAACATTTGAAAACCCTGAACATTCAGTGAATTATCCAAAATAACAAATTTAAATCATGAAATTCCCTCTGTACATTTCTTTACTTTCATCTTTCTTATATAATTAGCAGTTACATTATTGAGCAACGATTGGCCAGGAGTCAAGTATTTTTTCTAATGAATTTTAACCCAAGCAATTCTTGGTTACATTACTAGTATAATATATTTGCAGCGAAACAAGCTTACAAGATTAGATTTGCCATGATACTATTGGCGTTTTGCTAAAATTAATTAGTAAGGTTCTTTAGAAAATAAACTGATACGTAATGAAGAAGTTTTTTTACATTATATACATCAAAACTAAATTACAAAAAGTATTTGATAGATGAAAACATGTAAAACTAGAGGAAGGAACCATTAAGATAAAAAGATTGTGAAAACCAGTTGGATATCTCGGCAGATTTTCAAAATACATGTACAAAATTATTTAGTGAATTTTTATCTTACTCTTCCATAGGAGTAGAGCACTTTGGTGGATGGGGGATTTAAGGAAATCATTTAAATTCAGCCTCACTGATCGTCCAGTTCCTTGGCTCAGCGGTAGGATACCGGCCTCAGGGTCTGAAGTGAAGGTTTCAATCCTGCCTCATGGTACTGGATGGGATAACAGTTTGTCTATAGCCACACTGAAGAGTTGTAATACAACAAAACAGCTGTCCGTGGATGACACAATAATATATACATAGATATATGCACAAGCATACATATATATATACATATTTGCAGATCTTGTTTATGATTTTATTCGGATGGTTAGAACTAGTTTTGATGTACTTAATCACAGTTTTCTTTTGTATATGGTCATAAGTGCTATAAATTGAGTTCTAAGTAATGTCAAGGAAGTGTTAAAATTCTTACATTAGCTTTGATATCAACTTTAAAGTTCACAATTTTTTCATTTTTTTTAACGATATGCTTTTCGGTGTTTTCACATTTTGTGCATTACTTTCTTATACAATTAGTAAGTCATCATCCCAGTATAATCCTACATTTTTAGAATCTAGTTTGCATGCCAGGTGGTATAAAATATACTAACTGATTAAGTTCAACATCTTGGCCAAATCTAGGCTGCCCATAGAGACATTGAAATCAGATGTAATTTTTTTTGTACATTGTGCCATATGTCTACAATGTTAAATTATTTCAATGACTCTTTTGTCAATATTGGAATAAGTTTTTCAAATTCCATGGCTTCCTCGATTATGCTTTTGGATATGGATGGGTGAAAGTCCATGATATCAAATAGCATAAAGCTGCATGTTTGTTTATTTTTGATATTACTAAACCAGGTGATAGCCTCATTAGTGTTATCCATTAGTTGAGTTATAGTTGTTCTTTTGTGCTATTGTTGACTTTTTTAATATGTCTTTGCTGATTCTACCTACCTGTGTTTTCATTGGGTTCATAAGTCTTGTTGTGAGTTTGTTGGTGAAATCGGGTTTATGGCCTTTCATAAATATATAAGCATTCTTATTTTGTAATTTGCTGACTCTGTTGCAAATGTTTAGTTTATTAGTGATTCTTTTTCCCTCTATTCTTATGGTTGTTTCAAGATTGTTAGTTTCAGCATTCAATTTTTTGTATTTCTCTGTTATGTTTTTCATCAGGTTTGTTATATGTTTGGAAATTCATTCTGTAGATATGGTTGCTTTTCTCCCCTTTTATGAATATTGTTTGGTATTGTTTGGTAAATTTAATGTGAAAATCAAGGTCAAGATCAAAAGATCTCTTAGAACACAATTCCCACACCTAGCTCACACCCTTTGACTTGCAACTTATAACCAACAGCAAAACATACACACAAGAAAAACAACAATAAAACAAAAATAAAAACTCTTCGCGCTAGTCTCTCACCGGAATCACCAAACAGGAATCTAAAACACACATAATCATTCTCCTAGAGAGGCTCAGTTTTGCATCTTCGATTTTGACAGTGATTTTCTTATTCTCAATATGATTGTTGCACATGACTTTTGTTTTACTGAAGTTCATTTGTAGGCCAATTTTTTGCTTTTTTTGTTGAGTTCATCAAGCATTAGTTGGAGGTCATGTAGGTACTCTGCGAAAAGGATGATGTCATCTGCAAATCTGAGGTTGCTTTGATATTTGTGGATTATTTTGAGTCCCTATTCTCCCAGTCCATGTTCCGGAAGATCATCTTGAGGCAGGCTATGAAGAGTTTGGGTGAGCTGGTATCACCTAGGCTTACTCCTTTTTGGAGCTGGAAAGGTTCAGAGTCTTTATGTAGCCAGTTATAGGAGTTGCTGTGATTGTATGTATGTTGCAGTACTTCGTTCTATACAGGGTCTACACCTTGTAAAGTGATGGCTTTCATGACCACAGGAATTTCTACAGAATCGAATGCTTTCTCGAAATCTATAAATGTTACAGCAAGTGGTAATTTGTACTCTGCTGCTTTTTCTTTCAGCTGATTTATCGAATGCAGGTGGTCCATGGTAGAGTAGCTTCTTCTAAATCCATCCTGTTCCCGTGGTTAGAGTATTAGTGATCCAGTTGGTGATGATTTTTGAAAAGTTTATAGATGCAGTTGAGTAGGTTTACAGGCCTATACATGTTGAAGTCTTTAGGGTTTTCTCTTTTATGTAGAAGCATTATGATTGCTGTATTCCAGTCTGGTGGGACTTTACTCTGTTTTAGACACAAGTTGGATGGGATAGCTAGTTTTTCTTTGACGATCTTACCACCTTTTTTTAGTAGATCAATGGTGATGTTATCTGGTCCAGGGTTTTTTCCCTTTTTTGTTTGTTTGATGATGGCTTGTTTCACCTCCAATGGAGTAACTTCTGGGGAGTCCTCAAACTGATAGTCATATATATACATATGAACATATATATACATATATCGTTATATACATATATATATATATATATATATATATATATATATACGTATATATATGTATACAGATATTCATGTATATATACACATATATATATATATATACATATATGCATGTATATAATTATATATACAGATATACGTAGATAAACATACATATACATGTATATATATGTATACATATATAAATTTATGCATATATACTGATTCATATATAAGTATACACATACATATATATATGCACATATGTATATATGCATATATATATACATATCTATATATATACATGTATATACGTGTGTGTATATATATATGTATACATATGTATATATGTATACATATATATGCTTACACATATGTATATATGTTGATTTATATCTATATAGATATATACATATACATCTGTATATGTATATGTATATATATGTATATATGTATTGATATCTATACGTATTAGTGTTTATATATATATTTATATACGTATATAACTGTACATATTCATATGTAGTTATAAATGTGTATATATATGCATATATATGTATATGCATATATATGTATTTATATATAGAGTCCTTTTTCTAAATATCTGTCAATGCAATTTATGTAATTTTCAACAATGTTTTTCCCATTGTCTTTATACTTTATCATGGCACAATGCAACTTTCCTGGGGATCTTGAATGAATCAGTTATATTAACATTTGATTAAATACATTGATATTAATTCGAACCACCCGAGCATAATTATTTAAAAGATCCCTAAATCTATAGAAACTAGATCAATATATGATTCTTCAAATGAAATAGTATTCAACAAGGTTAGAAATGAATGTACTAAAGCCCAATAATAGCCCTTTCATAGAAACCATGTCCAAATATGATAAAAATTCAAATCCAATAGAAAAAGCAACAACAGAAAACATATAGGCATAAAAATCATCTGGTATACACTTCCATTCAACCTAAAGTAAAAACTAACTTACAATAAATATTAATCCAATCAATAAAAAAGCACCCTCCAGCAACGCACCAAGTAAAATATTTGACAAGAATAAACTGAAAATAAGCATTAGTTTTACAGAAAATTTGATACAACCATATCAAAACATAACAATAAAGTAATTACAATTCATACAAACAAAGAAAACATAAATAAACTAAATAGCAATTGCAGGAACAAAAATAGATCCCTTCAGCAAAACAAATGTCTCAAATTGAATATTGTATAGTAAGCCAAAATATCAACCTAAGAATAACCCCTAAAAATGAAATGCTCTCTAGGAATATTGAAAACACTCTTCAAGCTTGGATTAGCCAACCATATAGTATCTTTTACGGATGATAAATATAAAACTACAGAAAAAGCTCATCACTGTTGGAGACCAGGAGATGACAATTTTAAACCAACTGTAAAATGGCAAAAATGAAGACATACTCACATACGCATAAATATTGAAACTCCATGCCACCTATACCTAAATGAGAAATTCGAAAACTTTCGTTTTGCCAATAGAACAAAAGAGCATAAAACAGAATTACCAAACAGAAAAAATGAAATAGCATTCAGATGCTGGCATTGCTCAAAATTCATATCAACAAACATAACTCAATAACCCAAATATAGATATACCAAAAAAAAACCAAGATAGATATTTTATTCATAAAGCCACCTCAAAGAATGATCCAGTCAATATAATCATCTTAGACATGAGGAAGTAGACCGAACCCAACGTAATCAAACAACTCACAAAGATCATATAAAAAGGATCCTAGCACGGGAAATGAATTTAAGTAATTTAAGTAAGTATAAAAAAAACTCTCAGAAAGAATATACACCAAAAACTGAGAGAAACAATCACTTACTGATAATGTGAACACTCATACCATAATCCCTGGCTTGTAATTTATAACCATCACCAGCCGTACACATCCTACAAATACAATAAAAGAAAGGCCTAACCACCTAAAATCGTAGACATCACCCCCCAAAATGTCCCACACAGAAATCTAAAATACACCAAATCATTCTCCGGAAGAAGCCCAAACATGGCAGAGACATGGATGTGTTTCTGTAGCGAATTCTCATTCCATTATATTCTAAGCTGTACTCAAAACCAACTTGATATTTGAACTTGAATATGTCAAGCACTCTATGAAATAAACCTATCATACATTAGATATTGTAGCATATTATATAATGTTGCGTCCTTGATTTGCACTGTTGTATAAATATATGTGTGTGTGTGTGTGTGTGTGTGCAAAGAAAGAAGAAACTTGACAGTAAGAAAAGATAGAGAGAAAATAAAAAGAAATGGAAAAGCAGGTCAGATAACATTCATAAAAACAACAAGCTTACTCTCATGAAAGCAGCTCTAAAATACATTAGGAATCATTGTAAGTAATCTCAGTTTTTTTAAATTTATATTCAAAATCAAAACTTAATAAAAAAATATAGTATGTACACAGCAGAGAGAAAAATCAATGACACATTTTTTGTCCCAGAACTTTTCATCTAAAAACATTTCATTGACTTTCAACAATTGTAAATTATTTGGCAGCTGAAATCAGATGAAAGATTTTACAACAACTTCCATGAATAATGAAGTCTTTAAAGAAATACATGAATTGTGAGAAAGAAGAAAAAGTGAAAAAAACAAAGAAGGGCAAAGGAATAGGGAATTAAGGGAATAGGTAAGTGAAGAATTAAAATTTTGTTTCACTTGGACCGAATTATCTCTTTATCCATTTTTCAGTTTGAGTTTAATAAAAAATGAATTATATTCTGCTCCAATCCAATCCAATCTTCAAATTACTCTATGAACAGAGAATATTCTGCTTAAAGCCCAAACAGGCCTTTAAAACTGATAATATTTTTTCATTCATCCTCGATGAGATGAAATACTGCTTTCATAACAAGAATAGAATAAAAAAGTAGATGCGTATAATGGAATCAAAAGCTATGTCTAAAATAATTCTGTTATGAGTAGTTATTTAATTCTGCTTTTCAATATTATAATCTTCAGCATCCAAGATTGTCACAGAAGAAAAAGGAGAGATAAGTATTGTTCAACAAAAGATTTATGACCATTTCCCTCAAATATTAACTGATATGAACACTTTAATATTGTTGCTCTGTTATTACTAAATATTATTATGATCCTTTTGAATAGACAAAAATGACATAATATTAAGCCTTCTATTTGTGCCAGGCTGATTAGAGAAAAGAAGGCTATACCATCCAGGTTTAAAATCATAGTTTTTCCTTTCCTTACGTGAGTCTTTGGTCAAAATTGCAAGCAATTCAGCAATTATCAAAAAAATAGACCTTCCAACTATAAGTACCATACCACCGATTTATTATCAAGCAAAACTTTCAAATTCAACATGAAAATTTGGCATTTATACTTTTTAGTATTGAATCTAATTGACTTGGAATACAGCCCTTCATTTTTTTTTCAAATACTTAGAATACACCAGAATATCTTTCGTATCTGGCTGGTAGATCAAAACTAGTAAAAGAACTGAATTTTTTTATTTCTATTATTATTCGGACTATCCTCATCTCGGTTGTTTTTTCGGCCGTTGTACTCTACGGCCTTCATCAAGTATCATCTGGTAAGTGTGGGGAAGTAACGAACCAAACCCTTTATTTAACCGACGGGGGGGGGGGGTATATTGACCGCACTGCCCTCTTAGCATTAGTAGTATTATTATTATCTCACACTGGGATTGAACCTAGAACTATCAGATTACTTGCAGTAATTTTATCTGATTCTATAACCTCTATGCTATGTGTCCATGTGGACACCTACCAGATGATACCTGATGAAGGCCGTAGAGTACAACGGCCGAAACGTTGTATGAAAAACGACCAGGATGAGGATAGTCCGAATAATAATAGAAATAATAATAATACGTCATCTCAAAAATTTAGAGAACTGAATTTATTGAGCACATTTACCTGAGTTGCAAACCATTGATTCCTTTTGGTTAGATAAAGATGTGAAACTTAGTTAACCCTTTCTTAATTCAGACCATGAGTTACATAAATTACTTTAAACTGATTACAAAAGATCCCTCTCTCAGTAACCAGCAGACTTGAAGGAAAGAGAAGTATTTCTTACAGCTAATCCGGAGATGAAGGAAGGCAAATAATGAATAAAAAATCCAACAGAGGTGTTATCATTATCATTATCATTATTATTATCATAATCTCGTGTGAGTGAAAATTTGGTAATTATTAAAAGGAGAGCATGTATGAAAGAATAAGAAGGCAAAGAAAGAGAGAGATAGGATGAAAGGGCATGACAGTAAAATATGTTGAAGGAAGAGAGATAAGAAAGGAAAAATGAATAAGATAGACAAATGGTATGTAATGAAAGTGAACTTGCAGATATGAGAGCAAGAATATCTGTACATGTGAGCGCTTATGCAATGTGTACATGGGAGACTGTGTATATATGAGTCACTTAATGCAAGAAAGTTTGTACATATGTCTGAGGGGGAGAGAGAACATAAATGCCTGCATGTTGTCATATATTTGTATGTATATGACAGCAATTATATAATGATTTTGAGATAGACTGAGATGTTGGGTGGGATTTGTGAGAAAGAATCAATGAGTATATATGTATGTATAGATACAAAGATCATGAAAGAATGTGTACGTATGAGAGAATAAATATGTATGCAAGTATATGAGTCATAAATAATGCTTGGATTTGGGTGAAAGATTGACTAAGGGTGTGAGCAAAAGCCACTTGTTTATTGAGGAATGGACAGATGGGGGAGATTTTTGGCACTATTTCAATTCCTATCTAAGCTTTTTTATGCATACACATATACAAGGGGAGAGCAATAAGTTTATTGCCTATGTGGCTATTAGTTGAATTTTTATTTGAAAATTTCTCTTTTAATGTGTAATCTATGTGAATGATATTCAGCACTCAATCAACTGCATTGCCAAGGAAGTGTTACAATATCTGATGGGACTCTATAATCAAATATTTGATTTTATTCTTGAATATTTTATTTCATTTTTAGATATCTTTTTTTTGGTTAAAATATTTTTGGCATAGGTATTAGTGAAGTATTCTAAAACATCTGGTTAAGGATAAGAAGTCACAGAGTAACCCTTTTCTGAGATAGGAACATCTTGTTGATTTATTGACATGATAGAGCATGGTCACTTAGAACCCCTACAGACAGAGAGCCAGTCACAGCCACTTAATCAAGAGACATGAGGAGAAAGAAAGTGAAAAGGGGTTGTTGAAAAAAGGGACTGTAGATAAGGATTTTAACAGCAACATGGAAGTAAGAAAGACAGATGATAAGTTTAGTGCTGTGAAAAACAAAAGAAAGCAGGGGGAAAATAGAGAAAAGATGATTATTTCAGGTATCAGGTAAAAGAAGAGGGCAAATTAATTTAGTGAAAGAGATAGAAAGAGAAGAATGACCCTTGCCTTTGAAAAGTAGACCTATGGTTGGTCACCAGACTAGACAAGACTGACAGAGCAGGCTGAGCTTTAGGCAGAGTGGGAGATACCATGGTCCATGGGCCACCTGACTCTGGCTGCTGGCAGTAGAAAGGCATTGAACTCTCACTCTCTCTCTCTCTTCCTCGGTAAGCAAACTCTCTCTCTCTCTTTCTCTGACAGAGGATTTTGTTAAGTCTTCACTCAAAAAATGATCTATGTCCTATTTTCAATCGGCCAAAGAAGAAAAATAAAGGTTCGATTTTGAATCCCAATATGCATCTTCTGTTCCATTCTATGCTGCCGCTGTGGTGCGCAAACATGCAAAGAAGGCCATTATCATTCAGAAGGAGACTACATTAAAAATGAATATTGGTTATGTAAGATAATTAGGATGCAGACCTGTTAATGTATGTATATATACATATATTGATGTTAAAAGAGATTCACTACACAAACCCATTTATGTTTCCGCCATGTCCTGATTGGGATTCTTCAGGCAAATTATCCAATTTACTTTTGATACTTATTTAGGACGTTTTTCTGGGGGGGGGGGTCTATTTTTCTAGGGGGAGAACTTTTTTCTCATTCTGTTTATATATCTTTCCTTTTTCTGTTGGTTATTACTTGTTATTTTCTGCTGTTTTACAAAGTGGAGATACTCTACAGTCATAAATTAGATTTAAAACATCAGCTCTTTGTGATGTGTTGCCTCTCTGAGAGTATTTTATCTGTTCCCACTGTTGGTGTTCACTTTCACATGACCTTAGTTGTTAGTTTAATTATTCTGGGTTTGGCATGTTTCTATAAATCTAAGATGATTATGAAAAGGTGATTGAGTTGTTCTTAAAGTGACTGGGGGTATAAAAGAATAATAATGTTAATGGTAGTAGTAATGCTGCTACTACTAATGTTAATGATAATGAGGGGTATGGTATGATAATGATAGCTATGGTGGTTAATTTTTGTATACCTGTACATAGCATGTTAAGTAATGTTTTTTAATAGAAATTTTGAGTGGTACCGACACTTTAACGCAGCCTCATTTTTTCATTTGATAATTCTGCATCTTGTTTTTTTGTTCTATTGGAAAAGGTGATGATTTCAAATTTCCCATTTAGGTATAGGTAACATGGGTTTTCAATGTTCTGGCACGTATGTGTTCATTTTTAATATTTTCCATTCTACAGTTGGTTAAAAATTTCTAATCTTTTATTTGTAAATAATTATATATGTTGGCTAATCTAAGGTCAAGGCATGGTTTTAATATTCCAACATACTTTTTCACTTCTCAAGGTTTCTCTTGAGTTAATATTTCAGCTTGGTGTACAATATTCAATTTGAGACATTTGTTTTGCAAAGTGGATCTGTTGCTGCTTGCACAACTGCAGTCTGGTTTATTTATCCTTTCTCTATTTGTATTATTCCTAATTACTTTATTGTTATGTTTTGTTATGAACTTATAAAAATTATCTGCACAACTGTAACTAATTTTCAATTTGTCTTCATAGAATATTTTACTAAGTAGGTTGCTTGAGGGGAAGTGTTTCTTTTATTAATTGGAGGAATATTTTCCCTTTATTGGTTTTTACTAGTAGGCTGAATTGCAGTGTATACCTGATGATTTTCTTACCTCAGTTTTTTTTTTTTTGTTGTTATGTTTTACTCTATAAGATGTTACTTTTTCATTGTATCTAAAACTATTTTTGGTGAAATTACTGTTCTTTAAAGCTTCAGTATATTTATTTCAAAATTTGCTGAATATCGCTTCATTTGAGGAGTTGTATATTAGCTTAGTTTCTGTTGATTTGGGGATTTTTCTAATGACTTTGTTTGTGCGGATAGATCTTGTGTTAATATGTATAATTTGTTAACATATGAAATTTCATAGACTAACAAAAGATCTAAAAAAAAATCCCCAAATAAATGGAAAATAATCTACATGATCTCCAACTAATGCTTGATGAACTGAATGAACAGAGCAAGAAAGTCTACCTACCCATGAACTTCAGCAAGATGAAGATCATGAGCTGTAATCATGTCAGAAATAAAAATACTAAGATCAAAATTGAGGATACAGAACTGAAGAAAGTAGACCACTACATCCACCTAGGGCTACAAATCTCCATGAGACCCTCAAAAGAAGAAGAAACCAAGTGAAGAATCATCCTAGGATGGCAAACCTTTGGCAGAGTAAGCTCAACCTTAAAAAATGTAAAGATCCCATTAATCCTAAAAAAGAAAAATATATGCATCCTCCCAATAGTCACTTATAGAGCTGAAACATGGAACCTAACAAAGAGACTGACCCGCAAATTGAGAATCATGCAACGCACACATGAAAGAATTATACTTGACACAGTACATCCGGGAGAAGACCGTAATCCAAGACATCAGAGAATCCATTAAAAAACTCAAATGGCAATGGGCTGGCCATGTTGCAAGAATGGCAGACAACTGATGGACATCATGACTCACAACATGGATCTTCAGAGATCACATGCACAACTGAGGCTGGCAGGGTACTAGATGGAGAGACAAACCAGACATATTCAGAGAGTACTAGCTCAGCAACACCCACAATAGAGAAGTTTGGTGAATCCTGGGGATAGTCTATGTCCAACGATAGACGTTAAAAGACTGATGATGATGATGATGATGATGATGAAGCTGAGGATGATGATGATGATGATGATGAAGATGCTAATAAGCAACACCTCAAAAAATATTCAACAATGTTAGAAATGAATATACTAAAGCCTTAAAGGACAGTGTTCTTTTAAAATTTAATAAGTGTCTAATAAGATCTTTATTAGGAATTTTTGTGTGGAGGGTACTAAAATTGTAGGTTGAGATAGATTTTACCCATTTATGGATATTTATGATATACAATTTTTCTTGAACTGTCATAGAATCATTAACTACCCGAAAGAGATTTAGTTTACTACAGAATTTACTTTTGATATGGAATTTCTGTGTTAGTTTAAATTGAATTAAAACTTTGGAAACAGCTTTGCCAAGAGGTTTAGTACTATAAAATCTAGAGGCTACAATAAAGCAAGTACCACTTGGATTTTTATGCATTTTAGGTATCTAATACATAATTGGTAACTTTTGTATATTTTCATCTAAGTCCTAAATTTTCACATAATTCAATAACATTAAATATAATATTATCAGGTTCACTTGTAGATATGAATGATTTGATATTCTTTATTGCAACATATATACAACCATAGCAACTCATTCATTAAGCTACATAAGGACTCTGAACTGTTTCAGTTCCAAAAAGGAGTAAGACAAGGTGATACCAGCTCACCCACACTATTTACAGCCTGCCTTGAGATGATCTTCCGGAACATGGACAGGGAAAATGGAGGAATCAAAATAAACGGCGAATACTTGAGCAACCTTAGATTTGCAGACGATATCGTCTTTTTCGCAGAGAACCTACACGACCTCCAACTAATGCTAGATGAACTAAACAAAGAAAGCAAAAAAGTCAGCCTACACATGAACTTCTGTAAAACGAAAATCATGTGCAATATTCATGTTGAGAATAAGAACATAACTGTCAAGAGAGAAAATGCAAAACTCGGCAAAGTAGACCACTACATCTACGTAGGACAACGAATCTCCATGAGACCCTCAAAAGAGGAGAAAATCAAGCGAAGAATCACACTAGGATGGCAAGCCTTCGGCAGAGCAAGCTCAACTTTCAAGAACCAGATGATCCCAATAATCCTAAAAAGAAGAGTATACAACCAATGCATTCTCCCAATAGTCACTTATGGAGCTGAAACATGGAACCTAACCAAGAGACAGGCCTGCAAACTGAGAACTTTGCAATGTGCGCATGAGAGAATCATGCTCAACCTTACAAGGAGAGATCACAAGACAGCACAGTATATAAGGAAAAAAACGGGTGTTCGTGACATCATAGAAACTATTAAAAAAACTCAAATGGCAATGGGCAGGCCATGTTGCAAGAATGAAAGACAACTGATGGACATCACGTCTCACGATATGGATCCCCAGAGATCACATAAGAAACCGAGGCCAACAGAACGCAAGATGGAGAGATGAATTTGACAAATTCAGGAAATACCGACTCCGCGATGCCCATGATAGGGAATTTGCGGCGAATCCTGGGGAAAGTCTATGTCCAATGACGGACATTAAAAGACTGATGATGATGATGATGATGATGATGATGATGATGATGATTATTGAGAGAATTTTACCATTAACCAGATTGACAGCAGGCTTAGGACTAAAAACACTTGGGAACTGATCAGAGATATTGGCATGAAAATACAAAATATATTGTTTCACTAATTTGCACCCGTACTCTGAATTTATTTTTTTGGTTGTTGTTTTTTTTTAATGAATATATTCATTTTCCAAGTAAAAGACCAGAAATGTTGCAGAAAAAACTCTATCCGACTTGGTTTTGGTGAATATTTTGAATGAAAAATTGCCTGTTTTATCTTGATTCCATATTGGGATCATTTTGGGTATGTTCTGGATAGAGATGGATTAAATTATATTAATAAGATACCAAATTGAAGAATACACATTTTTACATTTTTCTCATTTAAAAATAATCTCTCCTAAAATGTGAGGAAATTGTGTCTCGTTACTTTCGAATTTTGGGAGAGAGAATACATGGTTTAGACTTTGCGTGAGGAAAATTATTTTTGAACCAAGAAGTAATTTTTCATAACTGAACTTTGGTTAAAGTTTTAAAAAATGAAATACTTCAATGGTCAGTCTGATATGCATGATATACTGTGAAAAGATTTATCAAAGCAATACTAATTTGAGTTTAAACCTGAATTGACAGGTTTCTTTCCAACATGAGTTGTTAAATAATCAAACTCGATATCTATCACCAGATTTTTACATTATCTAGGGAGTTTTACTTGTTTTTATTCAATGACACTGCTTTGATAAACATAATACAAATTTTCAACTTATAATCCAGCAATGAGAAATATTAATCTCATGGAACTTAAATTCATAATAACAAGAACTGAAAGAAAAAGGAGATACACAATAATCTCCTGTACCCAACACAGATTTATCTCTTTCAAAAGAGCCATATTAACAATCTAAAGCTACCAAATAACTTTTATAGCAAAACTTCCTAACCTGATTGTTGTGTCTTTGTCCACATGTACTAGACATCTGTTTTACTGTAAAGGCCTACATTCTCTCTTTCGTTATCCAGTTTCTTTGGAGGTTCTCAGCAAAAAGGAAAATATCCTCAGCATCAATATTTATCATAGTTACAGAATGTAATAGTAATTCTCTTTTTCTTTCATAAATTTTCTTATTTCTTCTTATTCATACACCATTTTTAACATTGAGTGAACAAAGGTGTGAAACTTAAATCAGCTCGTTCAATTTCAACAATCCAAGCAGACATCATGATGATGATGTATTATATATATATATATATATATATATATATATATATATATATATATATATATATATTTATATATGTGTATGTGTGTGTGTGTGTGTGTTTGTGTGTGAATATATATATATATATATATACATATATATATATATATATATATATATGATAATTAACGCTCCTCTATTCTGGGTTGAGCATTCTTTAAGTGAGGTAACTCGTTCATTGTAAGCTTATGCAATGCTCATCCATAGGAATAGAGCACTCTAGTGGATGGGGAATTTAACCTATAATAAATATATCACTTAAATTCAGCCATACTGACCGTCCAGTTTCGTAGCTCAGAGGTAGGATATTGGCCTCCAGGTCTGAAGCAAAGGTTTCAATCCAGCCTCATGGTACTGGATGGGATAATGGAAAGTCTATAGCCACACTGAAGAGTTGTAATACAACGAAACAGCTGTCTGTATAATATACATATATATATATATATATATATATATATATATATATATATACATATATATGTATGGCTCAGCACCATGGGCTATGCCTGTATTTCATATTTATGTGGGTTAACTTTTCCTCAAATTATTTCATGCTTCACCAGTTCATGAATTTCTTTCTCATTAGATTTAAATATTATCATAAAAATCATTTTCAGAATTTTTCGCATTGAAATTTATTTTTTTTAATATCAATGAAATAAATTGTTCATATTTATCATGCTTACACAGCGGATGATTACAGAGGAAACTGAAAATTTTTCAAAATTATACTTTTGCTTTGTGAGACATGAAACTTAATTTGTACCCTGCTCACCAAATAGTGATATAAAATATATTCTATTCTTTTCTATTCAAATGTCAATGATAGTATTTTCAAAATGATTCACATGTTTTTAGTTTTTTTTAAATCAAACAAGTTCAAAATTATCATTAGGTTACAGCCGCCACAATCATCCAATCAATTCACATTTCATGATTACAACTGCATTTTTCTTTTTAGCAATATTTTGGGGTGGGTGGGGGGTGTCTGCCTATAACATCTATTGGAATATCTTATATTTACATGAATATTTTTGTAATTATTAGATCTGCATATAAGTCGCGTACCAACTTTCAATAGAGACCATTTTCTTGTAGAAATGAATAGGCCTATATCATTACCCAAGCTTCACTTGGTTCCACTCACTCACTTAGATCAAAAAGAAAAGCACTGAACTTCAGGGTACATAATTATGAAAATACAGAATGAACATGTTGAAAGTATATCATTTTGGGGGGGTTGGCTTACTTAAACAAGAAAAAATTTACATTCAGAAAATCTACTGCACAATTTCATTGAAAAAAAAGTCTTCTTTCTCATATTAACGCTTGACATTTTAATATAATCCATGCATGTATGTTTTCCATAATATATAAAGAAGAAAATATGATACTAATACTTGTAGATATCTTCATATAACATTTGTAGTACCTCTCCTAATTGTGTTCATCTTTTTAGTGTGAATTAAAAATGTACATAAATGTAAAATTTTATGGTCAGTGCTACTGCACTTTTGAGAGCAGAGAACATCAAAAGGTCATTTTCCTCATAAGTCCAATTTCAGCATCCTGGAAAAATACTATAGAAAAATGATGCACCACGCTACAAGCATTTTTATGGGTGCCATATTGTGTCTCCTGAATGAGAATCAATATATATATATATATATATATATATATATATATATATATATATATATATATATATATATATATATATATATATATATTTGTGCATAGGGCTATTATAATGATAATTATATGAGATTATAAGTTACATTAGATTCATTTCACAACTATTAGTTTCTTGCAAACAGCTAAAAGCAGTCTGCATTTGTCAGGTGAAATTCAAATCTGTAGCTATTATGAGAACTTATTAATTTTTTCCTTTCACTCTCTTTTTTTTGTCTTGCTTCAAAATCTTCAGTCTAGACAATAAAATTGGTTAAGGCCATCTGGACAAGAAGCCATTTGCACCGTTTTGTTTTTTTTATGTGTTATTTATTTTTATATTGCCATGGTTTGTGTCTGTGAGCATTTTTATGCGTCTGTTAAGATGTTTGAGTGTAATTCTTCTTCTCCAAACGTATCTTATATTGTAAAGATTAAATTAACTGTGTTGTTTTATAGTAACAAATCTTACTTTTGTTATATTATATTATACATCCAGTTTTAGTACATATGTTCTCCTTTTACCATTTTTCCTCATTTTTTCATTTTTTCTTATGTGTCTATTTCTTAACTTAAATCAAATTTTGAACTGATAGCCATACATACACACTTGCATATGCATACACATACATACACACATATGTATACATGCTCATATATCATATTATCATTAATCTATTATTTGCTGTAATATTCTAGTTTTATTTACTTTTTTACATTTTTTGAATGTGCATACTCTTTAGGTATGTTTAATTTTATCTTGGTTAGAATATATCATAATGTTTATTTTCAGGTTGTTATTATTTTGGGGTTATTTATTTCTAACTTTCAGATTCAGTTCCTGTTGAAGTGTGTACATGTATATTTTGATTATTTTACATACATATTTTATTTTTTTATATAACAACCAATAAATATTTACAATTATAAGATAGGAAAAAAGAAAGAAAAGAAGAGAGAAATAAGAGAGGTAAAACAAAATGGATACCTAAGTGAGCAAGATTTTTTTACTAAAATAACATTTAATTTAATCTCTGATATAAGAGAAATATACAGAAAAAAGAATTACATACAAACATCTTAACAGACACATGACAACACACAAAGATGCAAACCATGACTACATGAAAGTAAATAGTATTAAAAAAAATGACACAAATGGCTTCTTGTGCTTCTTGACTGACTTGAGTGTCTAGACGAGACCTGCACAACTCAAATGTGGCAAGCACCACATCGATTACAGAAAATAAGCCACAGACTGCAAGAGTAAATTTTCAGACTGAATTGGATCTTTTTTTTAAGTAGAAATTATTTGTTGATATAAGAATTATTTACATTGGTAAGTCCAGTAAGCTTAACTTGGTTTATACATAAATCTAGTTCAGGCTTACTAGAGTTCTTTATGATAGAAAAGAACAAACATTTACCGTGGGAAATCAGTAATCTATTCTGTTAACACAAGTGAAATTCATCACTTTTTCTTGTCTATGCATAAAATTAATCAGGCAGATTTTCAGTCTAAAAAAATTTAATCAATTCTTAAGTAGAATTTGACTTTATATCAATCTTACTGTATGTAATACTTAATGACAGCTAATTATAAATTTCAAAAAACTTTGAACTTAAAGATCTACCAAAAATGAAGTAATTGTTAAATGAAGATGAATATGGGGAGAATAATAATGATAATTACATGAAAGGAAAAATAACTACAACACTTATAGGGTTCCATACATCGCTTTCAATTGACAAAAACAAAAAATTAAAAATACGCAAAAATTTTTTAATAATTCTGAATAACATATTTTCATTGATATTTGGACCATCCTCATCTTGGTTGTTTTTCATCCAACGTTTCGGCCGTTGCGTCAGGTATCATCTGGTAGATTTGGGGAAGTAACGAACCGAACCCTTTATTTATCCGACGGGGGTATATTGACCGTATTTCCCTCTTAGCATTAGTAGTATTGTTATATTGTCTCACACTAGGATCGAACCTAGAACCATCAGATTACTTTACAGTAATTTGTCTGATGCTGTAACCACTGCGCTATGTGTCCATCAAAAATTCCGAGGTATACTATCATATTTTCAGTCGACTCAGGAAAGAGGAACAATGAACATATTTTAGAGATCAAATTGATTGAAATATTGGATAAAAAATCTTAGTGAATTTTTTTCTTTTCACCGAATCAAATAAAACTAATAAGTAGTTAGTAAGAACAATATTTTACTTAATATCCCAGCTTTTTTTTAAAAAGTAAGGCATTCATACCATACTATTTTTTAAGGAATAACAAAATTTATTCATTCAATGATTTATCTTTAAATAGTGTAAAACTTGATTGCATTAAGTGAAAATAGAAAGCACTCAGAGAGTGCAAGCCTCTGTCATTCAGAGGAAGTAATAATCTATTGTCCACACTTCCACAAATTATCACTCAAATGTATTGAGAACTTTTGGAAACATTGTGTGAGCAAACATGAAATTCAGCAATACTATGTGGTTAGGAATTATGATTACGATGTAGGGGAGAAAATTGTGCCTGGATCCTCTTCAAAATATAATTAGTTCTCTCGTAGCCCATTGTTCATCTTTCAACAAAATGTCATTGAAATCTAGAGGACAGTCAAGAGTGAACATACAAATGTAATTGAGAAAAAAATAGAAAAATATTGCATAATCAGAAAAATAGAAAATTCCTGGATCCACTCTAATATTTTACCACCTCTCTCTTATCCTATTGTGCATTGATCCACCAAAATTTTAGTCTATTGTTCACTCTTTCACAAAATCTGACTGGAATTCATTTTGAACTTAGAGAGATATCTTGCAAACAAGGAAATATTGGCAATATTATGAGATTTTGATGTTCAACTGAGATGTAGTTGAGATAACTGCGCATGGATCAGCCGCAAAACTCAATCGGATCTCAAATAGTCTACTGTCTATCCCTCCAAAAATTCATTGAAATACATTCATTACTTTCAGAGTGATCCTGTGGATGGACAAATAGATAAATGAACGAATGAATCAACAGACTCACAGACCTGAAGTAAAAATCACTCATCAAATTAATAAAATTGGTGTAATCACATTTTTTTAAATTCTTCAAAACATGCGATGTGAACTTCATAAATAAATTCTGTCCTCAAATAAATGAGTACCAAATATTTTATAAGTATGACATGTTTACTATATTGTGATACAAAAATAAGTAGATTAGAGAAAAAAAAACAAAGAAAAATACCAGTTAAGAAGCCTGTAGTTCAAGCCAGATTTTCAGTATCAGGGCACTGGGGTCCCAATCAGAATACGCAGCATGCAGCCTTTAGCTCAAGCCAGATTTTTATCATTGTTAGAATGGGGTCCCCATCAGAATGCATCTTCCGGTTGGGACCTCACTGCTACACAGAGAAAATCTAGCTTGAACTACAGTCCAAGAATATTCAATGTAATAATGCATACCTGCCCCAACCCAAATTCATCTATTGATTAATTTTATTTGGTTATTATTAATAAATATTTAACTTTTCAAGTTCAAACGATATGATCCTCTTCTTAATTTTGAACATTATTTTGGTTTGGGAAATATCAATCAATCGATGTGAAGCATTAAATCGGATATACTTCAAATAATTTTGGATGTCCTATTCAGTTTTATTTTAATTGGACAAACAGGGCTGAAAACAGACGTAATGTCTGAGATTGGGCACACCTTGCAACCTTGGCTTGGATCAGAGTTTTGGCGTCCACACTGAAAGTAGAATTGGTCTAAGTAGGGTCAGAAAAAGAGCAACAATACACGCTATTACTTGCAGTCCATCCAGGTTCTTGTGTACACTCTAGAATAGAATTGGCCCACATCAGGAAGCAAATAAACATTAACAATAGAATTTCTTTGATTAAGGTCTTTATTTTCTTTTGGAGGATTAAAGGGAAATGATTCAGTGCAAAACAGTGAAGCATTGGTTGAGTTCATACTCCCACAAGCCCTAATTTTTTCCCACTGAATTTATCTAAAAGATCATGACGGCTTTGATATTTTTCACAGGCCACACCAAGAGCATGTTGAGCTGGCCTGGCATAGACTAAAAATTTTGAAGCAAGAGAAAATAGAAAGGAAAACATGAATATGTCCTCAAACTGTGGACAGTCACAATAGCAACAGAATTAAATTTCACCAAATAAATGCAAACTGCTTTTTGCAAGAAACTATAGGTCGTAAAATATCAATATCATTATATATATATATATATATATATATATATATATATATAATGTGTACTGTAGAGAGTGAGACAGACTCGGGAGTAGAGTGTTTAGAGGTAAGATTTATTAATCCTTATATGTAAATTGTCCAGACATGTTTCAGGATTCTTCCCATCATTAGTGGTGTGTGCTGTGTGAGTGTGTGTTAAAAGTTCCCAAGTGGAACCAGAGTCCACTATCAGGAGCTATGCATTGTGGGTAAATTGTGTTGTCAGGGCTGCTGGAGGCCTCCTGCTGAGTGGGAGAATGTCCTGTTAGGTATCAGGTCTTTGGTTAAGCAGAAGCAGTTGGTCTTGGGGAGTGATGTGGAGTTAGATTCTTTGGTATGTTAGGGATAGTGTAAATGGAGGGGTGGTGAGGTCAAGGAGCTACATAGGTATCAACCTTATAAGTTATTGAAAATGTGTTGGCTATGATTTGGACAGGGGTTATAACTGGCTAAGGTGAAATTTTTCCTATGGGTCTGGGTGACTTTGAAGCTTCCATTATTGAATGTGTCTTAGATGTTGGTGTGAGGATATTATTGGTAGGAGTTTTGTGTATTAGGGTTATTTTGTGTGATGAGGGTTGTTCAGTTTAGTGTTTAATCCATTAGGATATAGGGTTTTAAGTTTGTTGATCCACATATCTTCGTGTTTCTCTAGAACTTTAGTTATGTCAATTGGAGTAGTTTTTTCTATTTTTTCTATGATGGTAAAGCTAGTGTCCGTGGCAAAATTGTGGTCAGGTGTGTGAAAGTGTGGTTCACGGGAAGTGGGCTACAATTGTTTTGTGACTTAATCCTATGTCTATAACAATCTAGCTAATTCATCATCCCTTGAGTCACAGTCATATAGAACTGTAATTGCATATTCATAAAGATTCACATTGGCTGTATGCACCAATACGTAATTTCCAGGTGTGAAGAAAGCTGTAGTTTCCTGGGATTCTTGGATTAGCTTCTTCTTCAATATAGATGTGTGCTCTGTAGCAGGTATTACCAACCCCTGTTCATCACATCTGTTTCTCATACCTTCTGAAAGCTCATACAGATGGAGAGCAAACTTATCACAGACAATTTGGGTTCTTACAAAAACACTTGATCTGAGTGACTTGCAGTTTTGCTGGAGCAATCTTTATGCAGCTAGACTAATGACAAAAAAACATCAAAAATAATTATATCATAATCTAAAAATGGGAATTCTGCCGTATTTTATCAATACATCATTTGACAGGTCTTACTTCATTCTACTTAGATATGCAATTTGTATCTGATTGTGACAGATGTTTGTAGGAACAGATATTTCAAAGAAAATTCAGGCATTTTTGTTTTCAAACTCTTATCATTTGACAGGTCTCACTCTGCTCTATCAAATTATGCAATTCGTATCTGATTGAGACCTATGTCTGAAGACATCAACATTTCAATGAAAATTTAGGCCTTTTTGATGATATCAATCATGTTATTTCTGATAATTTGTCATGTTTTCTGGGCTTAAATTGATCCTCATGTCCTCAAGTACCAATTTCCACATTAAAATGTTAGCTTGGGCAATCGCTTGATTGGTTGTTTTTTTTTTGGTTTTTTTGTGTAATATTTTTCAAGCCTTCAACTATAGATAGCTCAAGCAAATGTGAATACATTAAAATCTAAGCAGCTCTAACTCACCATATTTGATTTCTGTAAGAAATATTCATCATATTCACTCAAACAAATGAACATCTAAATTTTTCTCACTGAACCCTTTGGTGTGGAACATAAAAAGAATGTAATGAAAAACAATCATTGATGTCAGTGGCTTGAGATTTCTGCGTTTTTCTAAGAGATTCTTGGTTTCATCTGAGATTTTAGTGGTGGTTTGTGCACTATTCGGTATAAACACAGTTGCAACTTTGATTAGATATATACATTGAACACATTTATTATAATCATATTTAAATTTGGAATGAAGTCTGCATTATTTATGCAGAAAGCAAGCACTTTTATAGAAGGAATTTTTTTTTGCAATCCACTCTTAAAACATTCAGAAAAAAAAAGTTTTTCTAAAAGATGAACAAATCTTTATACGAGTTGAAGCGAGGAATGAGTTAGCACTGTCTTGATAAGAAGTTTTCTGAAAATGGTATCTCAACACAACCTATTAGCATCTAAGATAAGTATAAGCAATGTTTATACTGGCAAATAATATAGACTAGCAAAGAATTAAAGAATTTCTGCTCGTAAAAGTGAGAAAAAAACAGATTATTGATTTTAAACCCATTTTGAAACAGTATTCCCTTTCATAGTTTGGCTTTCAGACAACGAGTTTCAATGAAGCATCTACATTTGTTTCATTAAAAAGGATAGATATGTAGGGATTGATGAATAGTAATTGACAGTGAACATTTTAGACATAAAAGTTGGCAAGAAGCCATATTTTTCAGAAGATTGTGGAAGTTTTTTCCGTGAAAAGAAGTATGTAAATGTTCTAACATATGGCATTTTCAACATGAAAATATCTTCAGAATGTGATATCATCTAACAGATAAAATTAACCAGTTATTTCACCATTGAAGCAGTTGTTTTGAAGTGCCAATGTTACATTACCTCTTGCATATTATGATGAGAATGGGGTTAGAATGTAGTTTAGGAGCAAGTTGTTATAGAAGAATATTTTCTTATCTACACTTTACAGAGAATATTATGTCAGCTCAAAACCTTAGCAAAAACATAGAAATAATAACAACTTTCTTTTTCTTAAGCCTCGCTCCTTTTTTATTGCTCATCTACAAATGACTTTTACTTCTGTTAAGAATATGAATGGATTCTCAGCATGATTTAAGTGTCTAAACTTAAGCAAATATCATAAAGAGTGACAAGTGTAACTCTATATGCCATTACTTCAATTTTGTGGGTGTATATATATATATATACATATATATATCTGTATAGTCTAGAAAGCTTCAAAGTTTTATGTACTAAATAGCACCACTTTTCAAATTCCAATGTCTCTTTACTGTAAAATCTCCCTTATTTTTCTAAAAAAACAATCCCAAAACAACATTACAAGTGTTTTTATTGTAATTTATAACTAACTCTCTCTATATTCTATGCAAGATGAATGCAAGATGGGAAAAAGTAACTTGAAAACTTAATCAGGAAGTTTCAAAAGGGACCTATCACCCCACAACCACTATCATCCCTTAAAAGTGAGCATAATAAGTAAAGATGACGTCAGGTGAAAGGTCATATAAACAAAACAGGAAATATCTATGCACAATGAGTTGAATGGAAGTAATGTGGATTTTTCAACAAAAAAAAAGAGTTTAATTTTCTAAAATATCAATGTTAAAACTCCCTTCAACCAGCTGAAAGCCGAAGCTCCAGATAAACGTCAAATGTTTATCATTCAATTACAACCTCTGTGGACTATTTTAAAGTTTTTAACTTTAAAATAAGGGAGAGATATCACCAAACTAAAACTATTACCAAAATACTAGTAGAATCAAACCTGTAGGACATGTATAACAATTCACTCACATGTTGGAGAGAAAGCTCAACCCCAAAGTGGACTTGAATGTGCTAGCATTCTTTGCCCAGCTTATCTATTGTTTCAATACTTTGACACACATGAGTTGACAGGAGTGAAAATCATAGTGTAGTGCCCCCTATACTTATAGTTAGGAATTAAATATGAAACTCTCCTTTTAGCTAGATATCAAAAACGTCACTTCTTCCGATGACCCCTATAAAACCCCTGGACATGCATGGTCCAATGCTCATTGGCACCAAGACCCCTAGCTGGTCATGCCTCTGGCCTTGGCCTTGGCCTTTGCGGCCAGCTACTCTTTCTCTCTCATTCCTTCTCCTTAAAATCAATTATCATTTCACCGACCCACCGGCCGATCCAATCTTAACCATTCTTCCTCCATGACCTATCTCTGTACTAACTTTGCCCATTTCACTTCACCAATATCAAGACTCACACATACGCACAACTACGTAGCTACGCCACCGTGTCTTCACCACGTGCTCCATACACGTATCACCTCTCACTTTCATGAACGAGATGGCAAGTCTTTTCTTACTATCAGATAGTCACAATAATCTTTCCTAAACATCCTTACTTCGGGAAGCATGCATGGATAAAACTCCATGTTCTCTGTCTTTTATGGTCTGTCCATCGAGAGTCTAACAGCGTCAGAGAATAGCCCCCAAGTTGACTCACTTACTTGGCAGTAAGGCCTGCACCCTGAACCCGGTTTCCACGTATTATTTTGGAGCAATCCAACTATATGGAATCCAAGTAGTTCAGACAAACTCCGCTTCGACATCTACACCAGTGCTATCAAGACAAGAAAGCTCCCACCTCTCTTCTTCTTCTCTTCTCCTAACATCTCACAATCGATCATATTTAGATTATCCTAACATGTACCTCAATTTCATTCTTCAATTAAACGTACGTCTTTTGTCTGGCCATAATACTTGTATGTGTTTCATTTCACCCTTGTTTCAATGTGCATTCAATTTCATACTTGGCACACATTCTCTTCCTAACATCATCCTTCCCTCCCCAACATCTAAAGGGCAGCACATGCACTACACACCAAACCACGAAGGATACAAAAATTCCCATGTCTTTTAACCATCCTTGCGCTACCCATCCACTATTCATTTCAACAACCATAGAAATCACCCACAAAAATAGCTATGATACTACTATCTATGACAACGTCATCGAAGATATTCAGGTTCTAAAAAAAGTCAATGTAGGAAGTGACCACAGAATGGTAAGATGTAAAGTTCAAATTCACACTAACAAAGAATGCAGGAAAATCTTCCTCACCAAACCACGACCACGAAACATACTAAAAGAACTCACTATATTCTATATAAAAAATAGATATGAACTTCTTACCGAACCAGAAGAGAATGACACCAACATCAACAAATTCAACAACAAAGTAACAGCCTCTCTAAATGAAGTCACCATTATGTTCAAAGCAAAGAGCACACAAATCACCAGTAAAATCTCAGATGAAACAAAGAAACTCATTGGAAAACACAGAAATCTTAAGCCATTGACAACTGGACCAGATAACATCACCATTGGCAGACTAAAAAAAGCTGGTAGGATTATCATTTTATTCAACTTATGCTTAAAACAAAGTAAAGACCCAGAAAGTTTGAACACTGCAATCATAATGCTGTTACACAAGAAAGGAAATCCAAAAGACCTCAACAACTACAAACCAATAAGTCTACTCTACTGCATCTATCAACTTTTCACCAAAGTTATCACCAACCTAATGACCAAAACACTTGACGAAAACCAACGACTGGAACAAGTGGGCTTTAGAAGAAGCTACTCAACCCTGGACCATCTCTATTTAATAAATCAACTAAAATAGAAAGCAGCAGAATTCTTAGGAAGGTCTATGTCAAAAAACAGATGATGAAAGGCAGATGATGATGATATAAATTTTTTATATATTTGACAATGAGAGATCAATAAGTATAACAACTGATATAACTCCTTTTTCATGTCACTTCTATTGAATATTAAATTCATTGTGTAGGTTTTAATCTTGGAATGCATTCAAACCAACTCAAGGTATCATCTTGATAAGTACTGGTTATTCAGAAAAACTTCTTCAAGTTGATTTTCTGACAACATATTCAAGCGAAGAGTTTGACAAAATGTTTCAAGTGCAGATAGAATTTTCATCAATATTGTGTTGTTCCCCTGGATATGTTCCATTCATAATCTATTAATAAGAAGTAATTGACATCAAAAGAGGTGGGATACAAACTCAAATATGAGCATTATTTTTACTATTGGAGATTTTCTGCTAGAGTTTTTCTGTTATTCCCAGTAGAGAGGAGATACATGTGTTCTACATTACTTCTGTGTGTAGGGCTGAGGGATGAGCAGACTGGTGAAAACGTGTCATCGACCAGGAAGAGGGAGATTTAGATGAAAGCATGTAAAGTTGCTATAGATAGGGTTTTCATTTTGAATTAATTCTTTCAACTTTGTCTATGGCATTGATTGTAACTATATCTGGGCCACTTTGGAGGCTGGGGGGTTAGAATGGTGAACTTTAAAGAAGGATGAAAAATCAAAGAAAAATGCAAAATCAAAGATATAGAGGAGATAAGCAGGTTAAAACTTTAAAAACATCAAAAACTATAGTAATATCTTGGAGAGTTTAATGATTTGGATTTATACTGTGTATTGGTGGTCCTTACATTGTTATCAATGTTTGAGTAATTCAAACTGAGGTATAGATTTGTATCTGTTTGGTAATGCATTTTTTTTACTAATTTTTATTTATGTGGATGTGTGGGGTGGTTAAATGGTATTATTACTGTTATTTTTTAAAGATATTTATTGTTAGAGTTTGGCATTACTTGGATTGTTCAATTTAATGTTCAGTTCAATATGTTGAATAGTTTTTAGGCATTTTATGACCATGTTCTCATGGGATTCTAGAATTTCAGTGACTTTGTAAAGTTTGTCCTTTTCTATCTTTTCAATACTGGTGAAATTTGTATTATTGCTAAAGTGTAGTTCTACTGGGAGTGAATTTTATTTTATGACAATAATCATACTTGAAATTGAATGGTCATTCAGATTTACCAATATATTATAATTTACATTGTGAGCATTCAAAGAAATATATATATATATTCTTCACATTATACTCTTTACTATACATATGTGTATATACTTACTTACAGTTGCCTAATGATCAGACAACCATAAGTAAGAGAGAGTATATATCATCAGAAAAATGTCAGTAAGTAAGAATACATATATATACTTTCTTATGACTATCTGATGATGATGATATACTGAATTTGACTTGAATTGTATGTATGACAAAAAATAATGATATATCAAGTCAAGGATGTTTACTCTGTAAATGTGAAACAATGACTAATTTACAATACTAACATTTAATTGGTTAGGGTCAATTAATTCAGATGATACACAGAATAGACTCATAAAAAGCTGTAAAAAGTCTGAATCTAGTAGTTGACTTCTGCAATGTGGAGGAGACAATCGTTACTAGGGAAAAAAATCGATTTTCTGCAGGAAATTTTGTGGTCCAAAAATCAAACATGCTTTGGCAAATGCTGTTATAAAGAGAAATGGAGGAATTATTAGTGTTATTCAAAAGATGGATGGTGGCTGGGCCCGAAGTGAGCCAGCTTGTTCAAGAGTACAAAAAATCATTTGACCCCAAGAATGGAATGAATATCATGATGAGACACAAAAGGCTCAAAAGGTTTTTGTTGAGAGAGTGAAACAACTAAGCACTATTATACAAGAGTTTAGTAAATTTTTCAGGAAGAGTCAGATAACGTACTCACCTTTGGCCCAAAGGACAATGCTTATTTAGACTGTGATGCATTAGAAGACACACACACTATGAGGAAGATGCATGTCAGTGTCATGCATACATGATCCAATGCAAATTTTACCAGTCGAATAAAAAGAACAAAGATAACTTCTTCAAAAGAGAAACACATTCAAGCAGCCCTATTCAAAACATGCTGTCGGCGGACTTCCATCTCTTCTCCCAACTTTTCATCTCTTGTCAAAGAAGGGAGTTTGACTCAATTGAATTCTTTCAGCATGGAAACTATCCATTTCCTACCTCCCTGAGTGACAATGGTCAGCTTCAAATGATAAAAAAATCCCAACTGAATTCAAATTGGAGATGTTAGATCTTAAATCAGCGGCAGATACAATTATCACTGATGGCTCAGCATAAGTGAATAACTTGGCACCAAGAAAAACAAAATTTTACAGTTCTAAATATAAGCCCTCAGACATAGTTTTTCATATTTTCATTCCATTTAGTCAGAAGGGTGAGGCAAGAACAAAGAGAGGTTGGGGAATGAGAGGTAGAGTGACGAACTTCACAAAAACACCCAATAATTTTCAAGCAGATAATATTGCTGTTGTCCAAACAACTGATAACAACTTCCATCAGTCATTGATGACACTGATATAAAGACTTTAGAGAAGTATGTTGTCATCATGTATAACACGTCAAGTAATGTTGCTGCAATTAAGAAATGAATGGACTCGTTTGCAAGGAAACAATGAACATATAACTCTATTCCAACAACTCAAGACATGCTCCTTCAATATGTAAAATGTGCTGCTTTCCATGCAGGATGTATATATAACCAGGCAACTGTATGTTGGCCGTAGTATCTGAATTTTAGTGACTGGGAGTAGGAAAAGCATAGAGAGGGATGAAAGGTTAGCTGGATCATTCTCCAACCTATTGCAAAGTGTTGCCAACATCAAAAGAAGAAATGTCATAGATGCAAATGCTATCAGTTTTTAGCTGTGTGTACCAGTTCTAAGCTTCAATAAATACGCAATAATGCATCAGGATGCCTAACTACCAAGTAAATTATTAGACAAGTGAGATATAAGATCTGCTAAAATGAAGTCCCCAGGACAAGTAAAATTGCTGCAAATTTAGATGAGTATTGTTGAATTTTCTGAATTTATTTATTCATTTCCTGATTGTTTGTGGTATTTTCCACTATATTCTCCAATGGCTTGCCCATTCATCCAACTCTGAAGTACCTGATTGTAACGTCCCCTGCCCCCAAACTTGAGTGAAAATAGCTAAAAAATCTCTGAATGTGCACCAATTTTCGTATAATATTTCAATGAACCTCTAAATACCCCCCAAAGAAAACTGACCAAAATTTAAAAGACAAAAAAACAAGAAAAAAAAACAAGAAAAACGAAAAAACTCTAAAAACAAAACAATCCCGTCCCCCCCCCCCCGCAACCTCGACCCGACTTTGACTGGCTGGCCATAAAAAACAAACAAATTTAGTGTTGGATGGGCCTGTGTTCCATCCAATCTAAGTAGTAAATTCTTGCTGGGAGACAGACATGAAATATTTTTTAGCTATGAAAGATGAAAAATTCAAACTTTTTCAACTGCTAAAATGAAGTCCCCAGGACAATTATGCTGTTGCAATTTTGTTTTTGAACTTAAACGTCTGTGGACTTTACTTAGGTTAAAAACTTAATATATATACGGGAGAGGTATCTTCCACTGCTGCCTCACTGACCCTAACAGGTTGGAGATAGAAGGGAAGAGATCTTTACCCATGGAATTTGCATCCAACTTTTTCGAAAATTGATCAAATTGTGTAAAAGAAAAAAATTTTTTTTTCTTTCCCCGGTGATCTGAACATCCATTCTCGACTTACAAGAACAGTTTGGATATGTATCAAGAGCTGGTGGAGCTCTTTAGCCACTGACCCACTGTGGACAATCCACCAGACCCCCTGCCAACACGTCATGGGCAAGCGTGGGAGGGCATAGCCCATCACTCTCCATGATTTGCACACCAAATATTATATCGGCCATTCCTGCTGGGACCTCGGTACCAAAAGGCCCAGCCACATCACTGGCTTCAGGTGGGGGTGATGTGCTCCAAGGGCGACTACCCAAACACTACACCAAGAGCGCGTCAGTTCCCACTGGGTCATCGGCCCCAAAAGACTCAGCCAAATTACTTACTTTGGGTAGGGGTGATGTACTCCGAAAGCGACTACCCAAATCCTTCACCAAGAGAACACCTGTTCCTACTGAGTCACTGATCCAACAGCGACCATTTAAACAGAACTCTAAGACTGTCAACAAGAGGACAAATTTATACATAGGCACCTACAACGTCAGAACACTGTCAACTGACATGCACCTAACTGATCTAGAAAGTGAAATCAGAAATGTCAAATGGGACATCATAGGCATTAGCAAGGTAAGAAGACCCAGAGAAGAACTAATCAAACTAAGAAGCAGGCATCTTCTTTATAGCTATGGGAAAGAGAAAATAAAACAAAGTGGAGTTGGCTTTCTCATCAATAAGGACCTGAAAGACAATATAACTGGCTTCAAAGCCATCTCTGACCGAGTAGCTAGCGTCACAATACAACTTTCAAAATGATACAAACTCAATATAATCCAAGTCTACGCTCCCACTTCGCAATCAACCCAACAGGAAATAGACAACTTCTATGATGACTTGAACTCCCGACTCCAATACACCAGAAAACACTTCAATGTCATCATGGAAGACTTCAACGCACAGGTAGGACAAGGAAATGGAAATTGCGTCGGCAAATTTGGATACAAAGTACACAACGAGAGAAGAGAAGATCTTGTAAACTTTGCAACGGCTAATGGATTCAAAATCATGAACACCTTCTTCAAGAAGGGACCCAGTAGGAAATGGACTTGGAAGAGCCCCAATCACGAAACAAGGAACGAAATAGACTACATCCTAACGGACAAGAATGATATCGTCAAAGACATCCAAGTCCTAAATCAAGTCAATGTAGGCAGCGACCACAGAATGGTACGATGTAAAGTACAAATAAACACCAATAAAGAACGCAGGAAAATGTTCCATACAAAACCGCAGCCTCTAAACATACCAAAAGAGCACGTTCAATCTTTCAAGCTCGAATTGAAAAACAGATTCAGAATTCTTACTGAACAAGACAACACCAACATCAACGAAATAAGCAACAAAATGACAACGTCAATAATTGAAGTAGCCTCTACATTCAAGCCAATGAGCAAACAAACCATTAGCAAAATCTCGGATGAAACTAGAAATCTCATGGAAAAACGCAGAAACCTCAAGCCACCGACAACAACGAGAGAGAAAATTGAAGAGGCTGAACTAAACAAATTGATCAAGAAGAAACAAAGGGAAGACAGAAGGAGATACACGACGACAGTCATTGAATCGACTCTTGAAAAAGGTTGGGGCTTCAAAGCTATAAACAAACTCCTCAACTCAGGACGAAGGCAAATAACTAGCATACTCGAGGAAAATGGAAACCTAACAACAGACAGAGACAGGATTGTCGAACGTGCCAAAGAATTCTACCAAAAACTTTATTCGTCCAAACAAGGACTACAAAACAATGAGCGAGATACGCAAGACATGAGCAATCAACTCGAGCACTTCCCAAAAGGAGGTGAAAGAAGCCATTAAACAGACGAAGAAAGGAACTGCCCCTGGACCAGACAACATCACCATTGACCTACTCCGAAAAGCGGGTAAAATCATCACTAGGAAACTGGCCGTCCTCTTCAACTTGTGTCTAAAACACAGTAAAGTCCCAGACGATTGGAACACTGCTATCATAATACTTTTATATAAAAAAAGAAACCCGAAAGACCTCAACAACTATAGGCCTATAAGCCTACTCAACTGTGTATACAAACTTTTCACAAAGATCATTACCAACCGAATCACAAAAACACTCGATGAAAACCAGCCACGTGAACAAGCTGGCTTTAGAAGAAGCTACTCGACCATGGACCACCTGCACTCGATAAATCAGCTGAAAGAAAAAGCAGCTGAGTATAAACTACCACTTGCCGTAGCATTTATCGACTTCAAAAAGGCGTTTGACTCAGTAAAAATCCCTAAAGTCATAGAGGCCATCAGTCGGCAAAGTGTAGATCCAGTATATGTTGAAGTGTTGAAACATATATACAATCAGGGCAGCTCCTTCATCAGGCTACATAAAGACTCGGACCCCTTTCAGCTCCAGAAAGGAGTAAGACAGGGTGATACCAGCTCACCTAAACTCTTCACAGCCTGCCTCGAGATGATCTTCAGAAGGCTAGACTGGGAGAGCAAAGAAATTAGGATAGACGGCGAGTATCTGAGCAACCTTAGATTTGCAGACGACATAGCCCTTTTCGCAGAGAACCTACACGACCTCCAACTAATGATAGATGAACTAAATGAAGAGAGCAAGAAAGTCTGCCTACACATAAACTTCAGCAAGACGAAGATCATGTGCAACAACCACATCGGGGATAAAAACACTAAGATCGAAATCGAGGACACACAACTGGAAGAAGTAGACCACTACATCTACCTACGACAACAAATCTCCATGAGACCCTCAAAAGAAAAAGAAATCAAGCGAAGAATCACACTAGGATGGCAAGCCTTTGGCAGAGCTAGCTCAGCCTTCAAAAATAATAAGATCCCATTAATCCTAAAGAGAAGGGTGTATAACCAATGCATCCTCCCAATAGTCACTTATGGAGCTGAAACATGAAACCTAACCAAGAGACAGACCCGTAAATTGAGAACCATGCAATGTGCACATGAAAGAATAATGCTGGGCCTCTCATGGAGAGACCACAAGACAGCACAGTACATCCGAGAAAAGACTAGAGTCAGGGACATCATAGAATCCATTAAAAATATCAAATGGCGGTGGGCTGGCCATGTTGCAAGAATGGCAGACAATCGATGGACATCGCGACTCACAACATGGATCCCCCGAGACCAAATGCGCAACCGAGGCCGGCAAAATGTTAGATGGAGAGACAAGCTGGACAAGTTCAGGGAGTACTGGCTCCGCCACGCCCATGATAGGGAAGTGTGGCAAATCCTGGGGAAGGTCTATGTCCAACGACGGACGTTAAAAGACTGATGATGATGATGATGATGAATTTTTCTAAAAATAATGAAAAAATCCCCCCACAAACTTCCATGTTTTTTTTACCCTTTTCTAACCTGTACCAGGCAGGGCTTCTTTGCTAAATGGACAAATCCATTAATAGTTATGATGCATTGAAGGCTGTTTTTTCTACAATTATGAGTATTGTTTGCATGTCACAAAGTGTGACATTTATTATGACTTTAAATGCATCATAGTTCTCAATTCAAAGCTCCTATCTACTAGTATCCCAGCTCAATCTGAAATCTAAAATTGTGTTTCCCACTCAATAAATACTAGAATGATGCTAACATTGGTTGAACCTTTGCTAAAGTGATCTGTTTGCAATTGGTAATTATATATTTCTTTGGTGATGTGTAATGGAAGCTGTGGATACCTAGTAAAGGGTCATAGACCTGCCAAATTAGCTTTTTGCAACTGTTCTCTACACAATCAGTAAGTTTTTTTTGCAGACTACATCTTTTGTTAAAAACTGAATCAATAAATTTTTGTTGTTGCTTTGGGGGTAAATCAGAGAACTAAACATGAAATTATTTTCTGATTAGTTTTCTGATACAATGACTTGGGAAATGATCATACGTGACTTACTCATAATACAGTCACTTCCTCACATTCAGAAATTGTTTGTTAGCATTAATAGCAATATTTATTAATTCATAATGAATAAGTGTCTGATTAGTCAGTCAATAGAAACTGCCACTTAACCAACATCTTTTCGTAGCACATTGTATTGGGGAGATCAATTAAAACATTGGAAAAATGGGTGATCATTGGATAATTTACTTTTCTCACCTGTTGTTGGGTGGAGATCACTAAAAAAGTTTGAATTTTCAAAAAACAAAAATGAATGCAGGTGGCCACCAACTAAGGACTCATTTTGCATGAACTTACATCTTAGATTAACTGGATGGTTGGAGGGGAATGATTTTCTAGACATAATAAGGAGTAAATTGTCTGCCCTCTAGCTACATTGGTGTGGCCTGTATGTGTGATGCATTCATAGCTAATCAGCCAGTCAGCCAGCCAGCCAGACCAATTTGAAAATTGAAGAAACCTATGTTGACAATTTTGATGATAGTTTCAATTGATGGTTCCGAATTACTGTTCTTGTAATTCTTTATATTACAAGAATTTGATTTAGAGGACACAGAATACCACTGCAATTTCTGTTTATAGGCATATTTTTTTAAACAACCATATTTGGAGGATAATGTCTGCCTGAAGTAAACCTGGAATAAATTTTTAAATGCAACCCAACAGGTAATGGGCACCAATATAAAGCTAAAACGATATAAATAAGATAAAATGTGACTTTTTCTTCCGTGAAAAATGAATGTGAATCTGATTAAAATCACACGCTCAATAAAACATGTCTAAACAGAATTAAATAGATTCATATACGCATTTTTTAAGAATGCATACATTCATAGCTGATGATATATGTGGGCATTCAATCCTATTGTATAAAACTGTGTATCTCTTTATATATGGAAGATATTTTTCATGTTTACGGTACTTTGCATACGTATATATATGCTGTAAGAAACTGTCAACCAAAACTGTCAACATAGGTTTCTTCAGTTTTCAAATGATTCTGTCTGATTGCCTATGTATGTATGTGTCATGTGCACAGGCAGCACCATTAAAACTAGAGGGCTGAAAATATAAACACTCACTCCTTATTATGTCTTGAAACACTCACTCCTTATTACATCTCTTTACCACCTGCAACAAAAGTTACTGGTTTATTCACATCTAACTTAAATCAACACATGAATACATTCAAATTCTAATTTATTGCTGGCAATAATAAATCAGCAAACACTCGCTATCTACGTTTTTCATATATTTCTATAATACTGTATTGAATAACAAAGTCCAAATAGATGACATTCCTTTTACAGAGAGAAGAAGAAAAGTCTAATTTAGTAGACAGTCGATACACTCTATTTCTGAAAGACTGTAATTGTCACGCTCTTTACATGTACACAAATCTATGCAGGAAAAAAGATTTCACTATGCAGCTGCATCCTGCTAGATTGCCTTTTCTTATGCATATGTATGGCAGCAAAGGTAAAACTTAATTTAGGACTGGTTGGCAAGTCATTCATCTAATTTTGATTTCTCCATTCTCAAAGTACCATTTGTGATTTTTAACTCCAAGATAAAACGGATTACTTTCCTGTGCAAGTTTCAATATTCTCACTTGATAGATACAGAAAAGAATGTGTTATTGAAGAGCATTCTGACACATAGGTAGTTACTTGGTTCAGATTTGTGCTTCCTTACTGCAATAAATCTTATAGTACTGCTCATTGATATTTGACAGGGTATGGCCATGAAGCCAACAAACGATCTCATTCAGATCATCTATTAAGCTCTGGTCGATAGCCCAGTTCTCAACAAGACTCACAAATACATTAAAAAATTCTCTCTCTTGCTGCAAACATTTAGGAGCTTTGGATTTACTTTCCCAGGCAAAAGCTCTTACAGTATCACCCTGTCAAACTGTGCACACAATGTTTGTAGTGTTAATGATATCATGTTTACATGCTTAATGGTTCAAATTATCCAAAATGTCATCAATATTAATTATTCTAGATTTGTTTTTAGCCCAGGTCTAGGACAGCAGATGTCCTCATAGCTCAGAGAAAAATACAATAGCTATCACGTCTCAGTATCTGGAGAATGAAGGACAAATTTAAAATAGCCATTGAGTTGTACATGCATTATGTGAAGAAACTGCCTAGTATCAGTTTCAGCTTGGGTACTTTGCAATCCTTCAACTTCATGACAGCCAGCTGTTGTCATTCTAATACACTAGGGTCCCTCCATCATATAAATCTCTTTGTGTCTTAAGTGGCTCGGGAAAATCATCTCTTTGAGTTTTGTGTCAAGATGACACATCAGAACCATTTTATTCTCACTTAAAGACAGGTAGCTCTTCCACTGTACAACTTTATAGTGATCTAAAATCATTCCAAACTGCATTATAATTGTTCCCCAGCAATTTATTTCTGCAATCTTGATCAAATTCTCAAGGTAGACTTCAAATACAATATCTATTCTCTTACTCGGAGAGCCAGTCTACAAAATCAAAATCAAATCTTTAAACTTTTGTGCAATGTCAGTGAAACTGTTTGAATTAACAACTTTCGACTTTTGAAATAAGGCCATACTATCTAAAAATGACACTAAATTCAAGGGGAATGACTCAACATACTGGACACTTTCCTCTGGGATTTTCGTAATGTCAGCTTTATTTTTCCTAATGATCCCATCTGCAAGACTCCAAGGGAGGGAATGTCAAAGAGGATATGAAAACACTTGTAAGTGAACAAGACCTCCACTCACTCTCTTCCCTCTGTTCACTTGTAAGTTGGAGCCTGATGTGAGGAAGGGAGATGGCACGAAATTGAGATATTTGACTCTTCTTCTACTGTCTGTACATGAAATCAATAATCATAGAATATAACTCTTAGTTTTTCTTCCTCTCTCTCATACTCTTTTTTCTGTTATCCTAAAATGTAATGGCCACTATATTTTGATGTTTCAATTGCCACGTTTTCCAGCCCCATTTATAAACAGCTTGAAACCAACATCCACCAATGGTGTTTGATCCTTGAATTTATGTGCATGTCTGTAGTATGGTACTGCTAGCGGTACACCTTTTGTCTGCCCCAATCCTACTCCAAAGCAAATCATATTGAATGAAAGTGGACTGCTTGAAATTTAGGTGGTGGTGTAAGTCCAAAAGATCACTCTTCTTTGAACATTGAGAGTCCATCTTTGGACAGCTATGTGATTCAATGAAAATCTCTTGACTCTACCAGACATCATCATATCTTTATTGCTGGTATTTTCAATTACTTTGTCAGTGTAATTTTTCCCAAATGGGTTGTGTTGCTTAACTGTGCAGCAAAGTTACCATAAAGTTACTGTAAGCCTAGTGAAGACCCTGAAAGAAGAGACCAAAGCATACAGTATCCCTGCTCTGTATCGAGATGACAGAAATACAGCAGTAGTCATTGGTACTATTTATGCCATATGAAAAGTGAAAGATTTGGAACTATCATTGAATGATACAAAAACCTGCTGCTGAATGATGTGTCTGCGAGCACAGAGATCAAACACTTCTGCTGTGACACATATAGTGGACCCAGCTTTAAGTCAGATTAGCAAGAACACAAATACATCCAATCAAAGCCAGCCAAAGTGTATCAAGTCAGCTAGCAGTGCACAGCTCTTGATCCATAGGATGTTTTTTACAGTGTCAGCTAACAAAGCAAACCTTCTGGGCTTCCTTTCTGAGAAATTGTGTGAGCAAATGGAGCCTTCTCTTGGCCCGACTTATCTCTACCTGGGTAGTTGATTCAAAGTGGTAGACATATAAAATTATCCATATTTGACTGGAAAGAAAGCATGGTTCAAGAGCAGCATTAGTCTGGATATACCTGAGTTTGGTAATAATCCTGCTGATTCCATAACAGATGACCTCTTAACCATGCACAAGACCTCCCCACACAATCACAGCTAATCACTTGGAGAATTTTGATCTGGGCAAACTAAGTGCAAGATCCTAATCCTCCCTTGTAAGCTACTCCGACAGAGAACATATTTTTTCATGTACCTGAAAGGGACTGCTCTGGCAACCATGTTTTCATGTACACAGCCAGCCTGGCCTGTGTTGATAAACAAGGATGTGTCAAAGGCTTCCAGAAGAACTGATCCTGTATAAATAGGCTGTTCCTTATAACAGAGACAGGCTACCAAATACAGTAGGATGCAGTGACTAAGAAGATTACTAAAAAGAAAAAACTGTTTACTTCAGCAAATTTACTCAAAATAGATACTATGCCATGATGATGGATCCCAAAATTTGGAACATTGAACACTCACATTTAGTGTAGGTTATGTGTTTAGAAGGGCAATCCCATTTCCTAGTTCTGACCAAGTGAAGGATTATTTTATTTTCAAACTCTGTTAATTATTTGCTAATGGGAAATTTCAATCTATACTAAAATAAAAAGATCAGTGTCAGACTTGGTATTGAAGTGAAATAAGTTTTTTTGTTGCCAGGAATGTTCTTTTTCTGATTATCATAAAATCAGAAACAATGATTTGCATGATAGACAGGTTATGAATTAGGCAGGAACCATTTAACATTTCAACTCCCAGACCAGTTTTACTTATATTGGTTTGATCTACAGTATAGAATACTTTCAATTAAAGGATGGTGAGAAAATCAAATTTTTTGCTGTTGTGGCAATTTATAACGCCTGCTGCTGGTAGATTTCCAGTAGCTAACTGTCTAGGTTGTGCACCCAGGTTGCAATCCTATAAGGTCCTAAATACCGTTTCTGGATCACAATCTTTAATAATGTTTCATGAGTGTAAAACCACCTTGATTTGTCATTACTCAATCTCTTTTATTAACAAGTATACATTGGCATTCATAAATGACAAAACGATCATAACGTAGCCACAGAACCAAAACCAACAAAGATGAGTTGAATAAATTATCAAACAACACTGATGTGTAATAGCATCATTAACATCGTTCTATATTAGGGAAGCACATCTTATTAACTTTCTTTGGAATGTACATTATACTCTTAAACACCTTTCCTAACATTTGGAAACAGATTATCATAAAATCCTGAAAAAATGAAGAGTATCTGACAAATGTTAGATCTACCAAGAGAATTTGAGTAATTTTTTTTCTTTCTTTCAATATTCAACACTTTATTTAATTAATATATCTATATCTATACTATTATTGTTTGTTTATTCTTGCCTCTTCTTTGCTAAAAGCCTATCAGGCCTGATATTCTGCATGTTGACTGAGGTGAGGTCATCTCACCACCTATGGTATGTGAGGTTGGCCTTGGGGGTCATTCAAGGTTACTAGCCAATTTTGCACCTAGGATGTTGGAATTTAGTACATGGAAACATCTTCTCACAATGAAAATGACAATCAAGGTGACATTGACTTCTGACTTCATTCAAAGTCACCAGGCCATTTCTAGTCATTTTAAAACAGAGTATGATAATATTTTGCCCTCCAGTAGGTACAATAAAAAACATTTTTCTAAATTGAAATGAAAGGTTTTCACTGTAGAATTTAAGTAAAGAATAACAGATGCGCATCATTTCCTTATGACCAGAATACATGTTCCAGCAAACAAAACCAGAAAAGAAAATAACACCTTGGCATTAATTTGGACTGGACCTTTTTGCTCCATTGAAAAGGGACCAACTTTCCCCAACAAATTCATTTGGGAAGTTACCACTGTCACCAGAATGATCAAAACCAGTTTTTTAGCACTCAACTTACCAGTCCGCATACGTGCCTGATTTCCAGTTCAAGAATGCAGGCAATCATGTGACTTAACCACGTGACCAAAATGATTGAAAACCACAAATGGTTTCCAATAAGAACCTGAAATTCAATTTTCCCTGAGGAAATCCTGACAAATCCTGGTCTCCTCTATTATAGCACGGAGAGTCAAAATGTTGAATACCGTACAGTATTCCACAATTACCTAACAAATAGACATGTCAGAATCGGATTATCAAGTTATAACTTGTTTTTTCCACATAATTTCTTCAAAGTAACCATGCTTTTATGACTCACAGCACCCTACTTGTTACATTAACAGTCTTCCCAGTTGATTTCCTCAAAAAAGCTATTCTAAAAGAAAATGAAGAAAAAAATTTAGTTCTTGATGGAATGAAATAAATCATTTTTACTTTCCGTGCTTTTATAGTCGAATGGTAATGAGATAAAATGTTATCCAAATCAATTTGAGCATAAAATCTAGCTGAAAGCACTTGATTAAATGAATTTTTTGAATGGTATCATTATAATTTAGTTTTGGGGGTGGTACAAGCAAATGAACCAAGAAATTATCTAAATATTTGTGATCCCTCACCATACACTCACAACCAATCTCATGAGATATCTATAAGCTGTAATTTGCAAAAATAATTCCCATATCTACTATAAAGCAAAAGAACAATAAGAGATCATTTTGATTTAAAGATCGTGTCAGTCAAGACCAGTGAAGAAAAATAAACATTATTTGACAAATATTAGACTATCCTAAACACTGTCAGAATAATTTTTTTTCATGAAATTTGTCAGTCATTATTAGATTAGATTAGTGTTATCTCATCCTTGCTGTATTCATCATTCCAGCTGATGTGTTCTAGGCTCTCCTTAGTTGTATATTTCATTGATTCAGTTCAGCTTTATACAGATACCGGTGCAAAAGCTTTTCATAACAGAAAATATATTATAAGGGTTTTGCACATATGCTCAAAAATTACCGTACATGTTGATGAATTTAGTACATGGAACTGAATATTTTCAGGTTAACTCATGGATTATCACTGCCTTCGACACAAGAACATCTGAACAAGTGAGAGCATTAAACTGATCATCTCATTATGAAACATTAGTCATTAAGTGAGGTTGAGCTCAATAATATCTAAGAGATGAAAATTTAAAATTGCGCTCCAAAGGAGACATCCATGCAAACTTCTTTTTACCTGATAACTTAATCAGTGGTGATGGAATCAAGTTACCTTGATGAAAATACTACCTATATGATTTGAACCATAAATCAATGATTTAAAAGGAAGAAAAAAAACAAACAGGTCTAGTTAGTCACTGTGACCAATGTTTCTAAACAGTATCCCATGTTGGGTGTGATAAATTAAAAAGATTGGAAGATGTTGTGCTCAATGAATTACGTACTCCACTTTCCTTTTGTTGGAATGTGATCATGAAAAAGCACTTATTATCAAAAAATAAGCATGAACGCTGCTGGACACAAACAAGGGAAACAAATCATAGAAGCATCATAAATAATAAACAATTTGGAGAAAAATGGGTCTATCGATGGTTAAGAGCGATGCTACGTTGAAGCAGCTCCCTTAACAGTCGCAGGTTTCATCCCCACAGCAGCCCCATTTTTCTTTGTTTATTCTATTCACATTGTCTCACCTAAGTGACTCACTCTCTGTGTAACAACAGGAGGTCAATATCAAATGAAATATCAAATAATATGATGCATTTATGAATATTGCCAGATTATAAATCCATTTCTTTATATTATAATTGTCTACATTAGAAACGACAGTGCAAACATGGACAATGAATGAACAAGATGAACATGCTGGGGAATCATGGTAATATACCAGTTTTGTTTCTAAATCCCCAAAACAACTGAGCAAGTGGTGATTCCAACAAGGAAAATTCACAAATGGCACTATAATATCCAATTCTGAATAAAACCTAAAACCCTTAGAAAAGCTTACATAAATTGCATTAAAATATATTTGGAAATGATTTCAAAATGACATAATTTTTTCAAAATATTTTTACATCTTTAGTGTTCAAAGCTGTAAAACTTCCTAGAATATATATACATATATATATCGTCATAAAGTTTACACTTTGGCTGAAAAAGAATTTTAGTTTAGAAATTTTGTAATTTTGATACGAACGGACCTCTAAAGTCCTCAAATTGACTTACGATCTGAAAAGTCTGAAATACCGAACTTACTGGTTAAAAACAAATTCTGTTTTTATTTGTGGTTTTCTAGTAAGTGATGATATAAATAGAAATGTTTTTATATATATATATATATATATATATATATATATATATATATATATATATATATATATATATGTATATGTATATATATATATATGTAGTGAGTAAGAGAAAAAGAGAAAGGTATAAAAAAAATTATAGAAATGATTATCTCTTGGTCAAAATTATACAAAAAAAAAATCACATTGAAAAATTACAATAACCAGGGTGAAAAATGATTCCATATTCATAACTATTACTCTTTCACAGTATAATAGAGACTGAACTGGTGGGAGCTCTTCGAAAAAAATTCTGACCACATCATTATAATCTATACTTAAAAGAGCTAATAATACATCTCAATTATATGTTAAAACTTTCGTTTGCCATTGTTGAATTTTCTCAAAGAATATTTTTGTATTTGTTTTTTAGGATATCCAAAATACAAGTTAGGATCCTGCATGTTTCCTCAAGTTTATCATGTTCATAAAGTAAGGTATTTACACTGTTGATGGCAAGTTATCAGGCATTGATATTACAGAAATGAGTGAGCAAGTTTTCATCTAGATAATATCATTATTCATGCTCTCAAAATCAATGCTATGTACATCTTTCTGTTTATTTTCTCAAAACCAACAGTTTCATATTCATTTTCTTACAAACAATATTTCTTTAAAACGTAAGAAAACTGTTTTGCCATCTTTTTTGCCCCAGAATCCAACACAAAATCATAATACAATACATCATAATCTACAGAGCCAATTTTAAATCCATTGTCACCTGACAATCCATTGGATGGAGAAAATAAATTAGTCATGAGCATTGGATGATTCATCACTGTTTGAAAATAATGATTGATTCAGTTAGTCTCAGCCTAGTAGACATTATGCTAAGAGTAATGAAGAGGGGGAGAAGGAGAAGAGAAGAAAGGGAGAAGAAAAGAGAGGGAGAAGAGAAAAGCAGGAGTCAAGAACAGTTTGAATAACAAAAGAAATGCAATTATGAATATATTTATAAATGTGTGTGTGTGTGTGTGTGTGTGTGTGCAGTAGTGTAGCAAGAGAGAACTGAGAGGGGACAATCATCTTCAGCACACATATGAAGGGGTACAAAATTTCCTTTGGCCTGTAATACCTTTTAATTAATAATCATGTCCCCCCCCACCCAAGATATAGCTCAAGTGCACCCAGGTGCTGTCTTTGTCCCTGCTTGCTGGAAACTATTGCTATATCACTATACATGTGTTAGTGTACACAGATGAGGGTATAACAAACATAAGCCCAAATTTTAGTGAATTTGTGTTTGTTCATATATATATATATATATATATATATATATATATATATATATATATGTATAGAGGTGAGTAACATATATATAGAGATACATCAATAAGTCCGTAGCATAATATAAGAAAATCATTCATTTTACATCACGAATGATTATTTTTCAAGATTATTCCTTGGAAAATTTTCAAGCATAATAAATTGCCAAAATTCTATATCTGTCCTCACAATGACTCTAAAAGTTCTCAATGGAAGGGTGGGCAATAGGCTACTAAAGAAGTCCTTAAATTTTGTAGTTGATCCATGCATGATTACCTCACATATAGTGTATGATGTATTGCAACCCATTTATCTTTCTGTCTGTCGACAAGATATCTCTCAAAATAGAGTTGGTTGAATTTGGGGGCAGATCAGGGAAATATCTTATTTTCACATATATATATATATATATGCACTCATAATCATCTGCTTGGTATTTCCAGATGTTTTTGTAGAAGGGTGTTTAATGGGGTCAGGAAGAGTTGGTCAAATTTGGGGGCAGATCCTGAAATTACTTCTTGATTGAGAGATATTTTCAGTTTTTCAAAAATAGATATATACACTCTGGACAGTCCATACAAAATTCCTTAACGGATTAACATGAAATTTTGTTGAAAAATGAGAAATGGAGTCAACAAATGTTGATCGAATATTAGGCAAACCTAGGAAGTATTCTTCAACTCAGAGATATTTTACTGTTTTTTGTGTTTCATATATGCATACACTCATGTCTATCCACACGATATCTCCAAAACTTCTCAATAGATTGCAATAGAATTTTGTGAAATTTGCTGACAAAGTGATTTACATGGATATGTTGTCACGGAGGTGGCTTGCTTGTTGACTAGTACCCAGTGAACTGTATGTTATTTTCTGACAACCAGAAAAAATGTCCATTCAAAAAATTAAATTTATGTATTTACCCATGTTTTTTTCATTTGCAAAAAATAGTTTGTATGATTTTCTCTTTAAATTTAGTTCAACAAGATGATTAATCAATTATTCAAACATTCTAGTCTTTTTTGTGAAATATTGAAAACTATTGTTTTCTCTTTAATTTCATGATACTGTTCAGAGCAGTTTATGAAAAGAACAGTATAATTCTATTACAAATTTCAAAAAAGAAATATTTTTCCTTGTGATTGTACACCACCGCCCTCAAATCATTTGATGATTTAATACATTTTTGCCCAGAAGTCACTCATAGTCATTAAGTCCTCCATAGCAAAAAATCATCAATAGTTCAGTTATGTCAAACAGTCCAGTACCCCTGCCAAAGAATGTCCAATATAGTTTTTTTCGAATGAACTTACTTGAATTTGACCTGCTCTTCAAAAGTTCAACCTATTTTTCTAGATTCTGATTTTCCTCCATGACAATTTCTACTGTCACAGTATAAGGCACAACTAATAACATTTCTTTATTATCTGTGCAAAATGAAAGACAATCTCTCAGATGATTGATTATATGCCACTTGTCATGTTTTTTGTGGAATCCTTGTTCTCACAAATTCCATTTGACATTATGATTATCTTGAGCTTATTTATTAATGACATGTGGGGAATTATCTGCTTGTTTGGATTAATAGGTGTTCTAATATATCATCTACCTAAATCATCATGGGAGCCATGTTTTACTCCCTCGTAGGGATTAACTATTCCTTCAAAAGTATCCATTTCTTTACTTTTAGTTGAAAGCAAAATGTAACGTAAAGTGTCACATCTCTTCTGAGACGACTCCCAATAGAGTATGATGGGGAGTGACAAAGTCATGGTTTCTGTTGCATGTATCAGCTTAGTAATCCTTAGAAGTCTCAAGTCTGGTCGAGACCAGGACTTTATACATACAAGTTTTCATGATCAACTAACTTCTTGGTAGAATGCAAAAGGATACCTTCACCCTAATCACATAGCTTAGAGAGTACTCAATTAGCAGCTGAGTGCACAGGGAAATTTTCCCTCATGATGAGTTTTCTACACTCTTGGCTCATACTTGGAATCAAACCCAGGACTTTCTGCATGTGAGGCAGATATGCTAACCATCACACTTTAGTTGTAGATTGGGTATAATTTCTGTAACACAATTTTGCCCGTATTAGTTTCTCATGTGATTGAAGTCCTTTGAGATTTTTAGGCTTTTCGTAGAAATACAATTGATCGGGCTATGGGCCAGGTGATTTTTCATATCTCCTTTGTTGTTTGCATGATGTTCATTCCCTCTTCCTCGGTGACTTGTTTTCAATTCTAATAAGTCAAAAATTCGAATGGTAAAAATGCTTCCACATTTTCTGTGATAAGATGTATCAGAATATTCACTATCAGATAAAATTTAAGAGTTGCATAGTTTCTCTCTTTGGCAGCTCCATGCAGTGTTCACCAAGACTCATGGCTCTGAAGTTCTGTCAATCTTTTTATCAGATTTAGTTGAATTTTTATGTAAAATGCACTTTTCCTTGATAGTACTTGAAATATAAATCTCTGACATGATACTAAATGATTATCAAATGTGTTCATCAATTTGACCTAGAGACTGAAGCAAACCAAACAATGGAAGCATGGTGATTCCTCAACATCCAAGAAGGCATTGGTGTGCTGCACATGGATTTCCTGGCCAAATGTACCACAATAGGCTGATTTATTATGCCTCATTGTCTTGTAATGGGGAGCAATTCAAAACTTATAGATGTGGGATCTGCTCAGCAAAGTTATTTGTGCTATTTTCTACACACAGTTTGTACCACATAGGAGTTGCATACTGGTGCATTGTAAGATCTAACAAATTGATCTATACAAAAAAAAAGTAAGACAAAACTAGGATTAATCATAAGTTTGCAACATTAGATGAAAGTGCTGTAGACAAAATTGTTTTTTGATGAAATGAGATAGATAGATTGATATATGCAGCAGTCTTTACATAGTGGTAGCTTGTTAGACTCGAGCTCCCCCGCCATACTCAGGAAATCTGGATTGATGTCCTCTGTGGTTGTAGATACTGTATACAGTTTGCATATGAATGCTTGCAGTTTCTTGAAGAGGTCTGTAAATAGATCCCAGGACTGCCCCAGCTCACAAAACACTTCTTAGCAATTCTCTGATCTTGTGACTTCTTCAAGACTCTGAGCTTCCTATAACTCGGAAGACACTCAATGTGTCACATCCAGCGTATAAATGCATGCCAATCAGAGCATTACAGACATTGTCTCTAGGATCTGGAGTAGCTTAGTGATGTCAAGATACTTAACCGAGTTTTTCATCCTGCATTTCTGGAACAAGAGACTGGAGATATTAGCAGGGAGTATCATCAACTGTTGCTATAACAGTGCTTTAGCCTCTATCTGCAGCATGAGCTGCATGCAAAATAATTCTTGTATCAGCCTCATCTTGGTTCAACTGCCGGCCTGCAACCTTTGTCCAATGATCTTTGGTGATGTGTACGCAGCTTTCCTTCATGGTGACATAGAACTGTTTGTTGTCCAACTATGATCTCGGGAGGATTCAATTAAGAACACAAAGAGAGTGAATAGGGTGTGAACCACTTGATCCAGTTCGGATACACAGCACCAAGTCAATAGATTGAGCAATGGAGGCCAACTTCATAAGGTTCCTTGAGGCTGAGTGGGAAACTCCCAAGTTGAGATACGAGCTGAATGACAGCAATCAACAAGTTCTGCCACCAGCTTATCTATGCATAACATGGGGAGCTTGAGTCTAGCCAGCTAGCCCTATGCAAAGACCGTCTCTTCGTTCATGTAATGTGTGCCAATAAACATCTGGACAGGCAGTCTTCAGCAATATCAACGAATCAAAATCCAAAAACCAGTCGAGTATAGATGAGCCAGAAATAACGATGGCTAGCTCACCATGGGATGGATGAGGAGTTATCAAACACCAGAGACAGTGCTGCAGCTGTTGTCCTGCAACTGTAGCCCTAAATGCAAACATGTGACAATCAACCCCAAGAAGAGGACACTAACATAATGATCATCGAGGCAGACCTTACTGACCCTTATACAAAGGACTGAAATGTAGGACATCTTGATGATGGATCCCTTACACTTAATAGTGTTATACACCATACACACACACTGAATGATAATTGAATGTTCAATTAGATAAGTCATATGATTGATCATTGTCACCATTTTTCGCCACCGTGATCATAGAATTATAGACAGATACATTGGAACATTTTTTACAGATATTGAGTGGACAGTCACGAGCGTATGCACGTAAGAAACTCAAAAAATGGTAAAATATCTCTCAATCAAAAAATAATTCCCTGACCTGCCCTGAAATTCGATGAATACTGGCTGACTCCATTTTCTACTTCTCCCCAAAATTTCATCCATTGAGAAGATGCAGAGTCAGGATTGCATACATGTATGATTAAGGAAAGGTAAAATGTTTCTCAAACAAAAAGTGATTCCTGGAACCATCTCCAAATATGATCAACTCTTAATGACCTCATTATAGACCCTCCCACAAAATTCCATTGAAATTTATTGTGAATTTTAAGAGATATCTCATGGACAGATGGAAAGACAAACAGGTATCATTATTATTTGATGTGGAACTAACTATACAGTATTTGAAGTAATTATGTATGGTTCTACTCATTCGTTTCTTTATTCATTCCGTTTATGTTGCCTAGGCCAAGAGATATATTAACCATGAAATGAAGGGAGATTATTGCAAATAAAGGGATTTTCTATACAATATAAGCAAATTATAATCATTCTCAATAAATTGACAGGCATGTTGGAAGAAGCAAATAGGGCAGATATAGACCAAGAATAAACAAGTTGAGAATTTGGAGTAAAAACACTTATTTGGGCCTTTGCGTAACCGTGGACTGTTTAGCTCAATGGTAAGAGCAACTCTATGTTGAAGAAGCTACCCTATTGGTTGCAGCTTCTATTCCTGTAGCAGCTCCATATTCTTTAATCGCTTATTCTATTTATGTTGTCTACATCAAATGATGCATAAACTGGGTAATGATTTAAGATCATTTCAAATAAGTTTCTATATAATATAACGCAATTTATAATCATAAATACATATATAATACATGTACATGTATCTATATATAATATAAATACATGTATCTATATATAATATATATATATATATATATATATATATATATATATATATATATATATATATATATATATATAAATATATATCTGTATATATTATATATATATATATATATATATATATATATAGATAGATAGATAGATAGATACGTACATATATACATACATACATGGATGAAATGAAAGATAATTCCACTCTCAAATTCATCCTCAGAAATGAAAAGAAATTCCCCCAGCAATTTTGACCCCTGAAAGTGGGAAAAAAGTTTCCAGTTCATTTTGCCCCCCTAAATATGAAAATAAACTTTCCTCCTTAATAATCTCTGAAATCAAAAAAAAATCTCAAGCCATGATTTTGAAACCCAAAAATGAAAAACAAGTCTCCTCATTTTGTTTTTTCAAAGTGGAAAAAGGTTTCCTCCTAATTTTGACATCTAAAAGAAAAAGTTCCAAATTGATTGTGTCCCCAAAACTTAAAATGAATGTTCCCCTCAATTTTAATAACTAGATTTGAAAGAAAAAAACTCCCCTACAATTTTGATCTCTAAAAGTAAAAAAAAACCTCGTCAACTTTTACTCCTGGAAGTGAAAAATGAAAGGACTCCAAAATTGAGAAAAAACATTCATCTTAATTTCGACCCATAAAATTTTTTAAAAAATTCTTCCCTTCAATCCCTACATATAAAAAGAAAATTTGCTTGGATTTTGACCCCTAAAAGTGAAAAAAAGCCCTCCCCTAAATTTTGACACCAAAAAGTAAGAAATGAAAGTGCTTCTCCAATTCATTTCCCCTAAAATAGAAAAAAAAATCTTCCCTTTCGATTTTGACCTGTAAAAATAAAGAATATACCTGTGATTTTGCCCCCAAAAAAGTGAAAAACATTTCCCTTGATTTTGACTCCTAGAAGTGAAAAATGAAAGTTTGCATTTGATTTTTCCCCCCAAAAAGGAAAAAAAAAATTTGCCCCCAAGTTTGACCCATAATGGTGGGAAAAAAAACTTTCCCCCTCAATTTTGACACCTAGAATCAAGAAAAAAAATTTCATATCCTATTTTTGCTGTCTGGGCTAAATGATACGTTCATTGCGTAATAACAGGAGATCATTTCAAATAGTTTCAGTATAATATAACACAATTTATAATCATGTATATATATATATATATATATATATATATATATATATAAAGAGAGAGAGAGAGTGAGAAAGAGAGAGAGAGAGTGAGAGAGTAGATATATAAAGGTACACATATACACAGATATATATATACAAATTAACATGGATATGTATGTTTACATACATGTCAGAATACCACTGGAGGGTGGAGGGTTATTTTGCATACAGGCCCTGCTGTTTATGGTCCTATTGCTGTGGGAATCCCTCCCAATCTTTGCTTGCAAAGCCAAGCCATTTATTCATTTATATTAGTATTTAGTATTTGTATTGAATGAATTAGATGTGACTTTAAATGATTTGTAGTAGAAATTGTTCATTATTATCACTATCATGAGTTGTAGTGGGTGTTATTGTTTATCATATCATTCTTTTCATTCAATTGTTGAGTGTGTGGTTAGATTTAATTTCAGATTTTCCTCCATGTCCACATTTCAACATCATATTGTTTCTTTGGGTTTCGAAGATTTTTCCTAAATCTTAATTTTTAAATTCTTAGTTACTCTTCCAAGCAATAATAGCATTTGTCCATAAAATTATTTGGAAGTTTTGAATTACTAATGATAGTCCATTTAACAAGGGATGCAAGTTTTCTTTCTTGTCAAAAGTATTTTGAGAGTGCAGTTTGATTTCATAGTTCTGTAATTGAGAAGGATCATTGTGGTTGTGATATTTATATTTCCACTGGACTTTCAAGATTCTACTATGATATTTTTTGTTGCCTGGTTGTTCATTCATTGCTGCTGTTACTGAGTATATGCAGTTTTTGGTTGTGCATTTGTTATTTATGGGGTATATGCTTTTTTTTCTGAAGTTACAGTTTTTTTCAGTTCCATATTGTTGTTGCTAGACTTCATTATTTTTTATCATGTGAATTTATGATTCTATTTATATTTTTGGTACAACTGCTGCTCATTTTCAGAATGTTTCAGTTAAAAATCATTTGTAGTAGATCTTCTACAGGTAAATGTCTGTCAATTGGGGGTAAGTTTTTCCAAAATTGATATTTATTTGTTTACAGTAAGATGGGTTGAACTGAATGATATTTCTATTTCTGTTTTTCTCAGTATTCTTGATGTTAATGTTATTGGAGTTGTTATCAATGTTTTCTATAAATTTTAGTTCATAATTAAAACCACTTTCTCTCAGGGCATTATCGCATAATTCATTGTAATTGAGTATCTATATATCTACATACATAGGTATATATATATATATATATATATATATATATATATATATATACATATATACATATATATATATATATATATATATATATATATATATATATATATATAAATTCTATGGATATATGATCCGAATGAATGATTATAAATTGCGTTATATCATATTGAAACGATATCCCATTATTACACAATGAATGTATCATTTGGTGAAGACAATATGAATAGAATAAGCAATCAAAGAGAATGGGGATGTTGCTGGAATCAAATCTGCAATCCCAGTGACTATTTAGTTCAATGATAAGATCAATGCTACATTGAAAAAGCTACCCTATCTGTCAAGGGTTCAATTCTTGCAGCAGCCGTATTTTCTTTATTCATTTATTCTATTTATATTGTCTTAGTGTAAGTATTCAGGTTTTATGAAATCCAAGTAATAAAATGTATTTGGATTAATTTTGAATATTGTGTCTTGATGGAAATTTCAAAAATAATTAGATTAAAACTTAAAGTAATCCACCACTCTTGGTAAATGGATGAATCAAGAAACACATGTCAGGTGTTTTTCTCTCATATATATATATATATATATATATATATATATATATATATATATATATATATATACATATATATAATTTGAACTATAGAGAGTGAGACAGTGAAAAAGCATGAAGTTAGATTTATTTATCTGTAAATGTTTTCATTGATGGTCTAGACATGTTTCAGGAGGTATTCCCATCTTTAGTAGTGTGTGCTCTGTGTGTACTTTGAGAGTTTATAAGTTTGATGTGGAACATAAGTCCACCATCAGGAGCTTTGCTTTGTGAACAAAAAATGGTATCCTATCTGCTAGGGGCATCCCGTTGTGTGAGAGAAAGTTCAGTCTGTGATGAAGTCTATAGTTTAGCAGCGGCAGTGGGTCTTGGAGAGGACAATAGGTGTCAGAGTAGGAGGGAAAAGCTTTGGTGTTAGATTGTGTGAGTAGATTAGGCATAGTAAAAATGGAGGGGTGATGAGGTTAAGGAACTACATAGGTTTTAACCTTACAGGTCATCAAAAATATGTTGGCTCTGATTTGTACAAGTGAGATGACTAACTAAAGCAGTGGTTGTTATGGGTCTGAATGACTTTGAAGTTCCCATTATTAGATGTATCTGGGGGGGGGTAGATGTGGATGTGAGGTTAGTGTTAGTAGGAGGATTATGATTTAGAAATCTGTGTGATTAGGGTTGTTGAGTTTGGTGTTAAGTCCATTAGGGGAGAGAGTTTTGAGTTTGTAGATCCACATATCTTCATGTCTTTCTAGAATTTTAGTTATTTCCATGGGAGTATTTTTTTTCTATTCTAAATAGTGACCAGGTTTGCAAAAGTGTAGTTCTATGGGGAGTGGGTAAGGATTATTTTATGATTTGATTCTGTGTGTGCAATTGTTGAGTCTAATGTTAAATTGCCATTCGGACTTGTCTATGTATTGTAAATTGCATCAATTACATTCTAGAAGGTATATAATCTTTTTGCTATGACAGTGCTATGGTATATGTGGTAACTCTCTTTGGTGGTAGAGCTTGTGAAGGTGTTGGTGTACTTAAGGTGGTTGCAACATAGGCAATTTCTTTTGTCGCATGGTTTGCTGAATTTAGTGGTTCTAAGGATATTGTTGTGTGAGACTTTATCATTTATTATCTTGTTGCTGCTAATCATGTTTTGGGGTCTGCAGTAAGAGATGACACACGGATCTGTAGATATTTCTCTGAGTGGGTGTTGAAGGTGGTTATAAGTGGTATGCAGTCATGGTTATTATTGTTGGAGAGTGTAAGGGTTTCATCCCTGGGTATTCCAGTTGCTTTTTTTATTTGGCTTTTTGTATCATCTAGTGAACATCCTTGTTGAGTGAGATGTTGTACGTAACCATAACGGTTATGTCAGTTGAGTTCAACATTTGTAGAGCAAATTCTTCTAATTCTAAGGGCTTGTGAAAATGGTAGGCTTCTTTTTAGGTGTTGGGGTGGGCTGACCCAGAGTGGAGGTAATTGTAGGTGTCTGTGGGTTTAGTGCAGAGGGTAGTTCAGAGGTTTCTGTTATTGTCTATGTATATGCAGATGTCTAGGAAGGCTATGGAATCAGTGGATGTCAAAAAGTCAAACTTAATTGATCTGTGTGCAGAGTTTATAAGTGTAAAGAAATTCTCTAATTTGGCTTTATCTCCTGTGTATGTGAAAAAAATATTGTCTATATATCTACCATAAAAGATGCAATCATTGTATATCTCAGGGTAAATGTGGGTTCCTCGAATTTATCCATGAAAATATTAGCATGGGACAGGGCCGCTACTGTGCCCATGGTGCAGCTTTTCACTTGGAGGAAGTGTCTATTGTTGAAGTTAAAGCTATGTAGAGTTAGAATGTGATGCATAAAAGTGGTAATTGTTTCAGTACTGGGTTCTTTAGTAGTTCTATTGCTTAGGACTTCTCTAAGTGCTAGAATACCTTCATCATGTTTGATGTTTGAGAATAGAGATTTGACATCCATAGCTACTTTAAGTGCTTTGTCTGGGATTGTTGTGATGTGTTTGATTTTGTTTAAAAGATCTGTAGTGTCTCATATGTAGGATTTAATTTGCGTTGCTAAGGGTTGGATGTAGTGATCTACATATTTAGACGGTTTGGTAGTGTGGCAGTTAGTAGAAGAGATGACTGGTCTACCTGGGTTATTTGGTTTATGGATTTTGGGAAGTAGGTAGAACCTAGCAGGTTTTGTGGAAGTGGGTTCAAGTATATTCTGTGTTCTTTTATCTATTATGATGTTGTTGTATAACTCTGTTAGGGATTGGGTTATTATTTTTATGTATTTTTTGAAGGGATTGTTAGGGAGTTCTTTGTAAAATTCTGTGTTACTTAGTTGTGTTTGCTTCTAAAAGGTATTCATCTAGACCCCAGATGACTATAGCTCCCCCCGTGTTTGCTCTAGTGATTATTAAGTCTGTTTTATTTTTAAGTTTGTTAAGGGCTTTTCGTTCTTTAGCTTTAGTGGTGAAGTTGTCATGTGGTAGGGATTGATGATTGTTGCTGTTGATGTAGGCTTTTATGTCTTCACTAACTGCTTGTTCAAATGTTTGAATGGTACTGTCTATGTTTTTTGGAATGAAGGATTTGTTGGAGTCTTCAAGTCTATCTAGGATGTCGCTATCATGGTGCGATTTTCTGAAGTGGGCTTTAAGTTATCTTCTTCTAATGAAGTCGTTAAGGTCTTTGTTGAGGATGTTTTTGTTGAAGTGCGGGGCTCGGGGACAGAAATTCAGGCCCTTATTAAGGAGTTTAAAGGTGTCCCAAGTGAATCTAAATTCACTCAGGTTAATTACTTTACCTTCTGGATCTCCTTTGATTCTAATGATGTGTGGTAACTTTTTACTAAGTTCTCAAAAATTCTTATTAGGGATGGTATCATGTTTTCTAACCCCCCTTCCATGTTTAGTGGTTTGGAGGTTTCCTCGTTTTTTGGTATTGTGTGTGTGTGTGAGTGAGATGATGGAGGTCAGGGTGTTGGGTTGAGTGTTCTGAATGCCTTGGATTGGTCAGTGTGTTGGAATGAGAAGAGATGCTTTTCTTAAGGCCTTTGTTTTTGGGAATTAGAGGGGCAGTAGCTATATTGTCCTTGTGGTGTCTAGTGTTTTTGTTATTAGTATCTATGTAATTATTTTTGTTGTGTCTGTTTATGTGTGTGTCTGTTTCCGTTAGTGTTCTTAGTATCCATGTAATTATTTTTGTTGTGTTTGTTCATAAGCATGTATCTGTTTCCATTGTTGGTGTTAATGATATTAGTATCTGTGTAAGTATTTATGTTGTGTTTGCTTGTATGCATGTATCTATTACTGTTGTTGGTGTTTGTGTGGGTCTGAATATTGTTCTTGTCAGTATTGGTGCTTCTAGTGGGATTAATACTGTCTGTATGTTTATATATATACATATACATCTCTCTCTCTCTGCATATATATATATACATTATACATATGATGAGTGTATGGACACTATGTCTCCTTGTTCTGTACTATTGAGTGTGGTGCGGATAGATTTTTTTTCTTACTTGTTTCAGTGACTTCACTTTTGTTTATTCTCCTTTGTGTTGGTGAGACAGTTTAATTGGCATAATTAAAGTTTCAGGGTCCTAGCTTTATCAAAGATTGTTAGCTCAAGTAGCTATAGTTCTTCTGATGCAGTTTCGCTCTATAGAACAAGAAGCTTTGAGCTTCAGTCTAAAATTCGCCACAGGCCTTGGCAAAAATTACAAACGGGCTAAAAATTCACATATATACTAGGTATCCTTATAAAATGAACTCCTTACAACAGGATAACAACACATATACTGGTTCCAACAAACAAACAATAAACAAAGAAACAGACAAATTCAACAAAACATTCTAAAAACTTATAAAAAAACAAGGAAAAAACATGGTCAGCACTTGTTGACCGCCCCCCCCCCCGAATTTCAATAATATATGGTTTACCTATGACGCATAAAGAAAACATCCCAATGAGACCTGCAACATCAAGCATAAGCAGAATCCCCCACAGAATAGCCAAGGCTATGGCCAACATCCTAACCCTTCATACCAGGGTTGAGCACTCTTTTAGTGAGGTAACTTGTTCATTGTAAGCTTATGCAATGCTCTTCCAATATAGGGATAGAGCACTCTGGTGGATGGGGAATATATGCGTAAAATAAATATATTGCTTAAATTGAACCTTACTGACCGTCCAATTCCATGGAGCACAGGTAGGATACCAGCCTCTGGATCTGAAGCAAAGGTTTCGATCCTACCTCATGGTGTTTATTCGCTGTCCCACCACGGCAAAATGGGACACAAGGTCAAGCTTAATGTGGGGGAAATAGGAACTATCCATCCAAATGTGACTTCGGTTGCCAAGCAAAAACAACCTCAGTCTCAAAAGTGTTAGGACAAGTCCTGACCTGCTCCGTTAAGTGCAATGGAGCAGTGCTGCCCCAGGGCAACAGATCCCCTGCATCTGGGCTGAGTAATAATAGGAGAGTCCAAGGACGAGTCCAAAGGCTCCTCAATGCATGTAGCAGTGTGCAGCATCAGTAACACCTCATTGGCTGACACACTGCACCGGCGCACTCGGTCTTGATACCATCCACAACACCCAATCTCCGGCCCATTTGACGGGCAAGGGTCAATACCTGTGCCTCGGACTCTGCCGTGGAACAGATACTACATTTTGATCTTGTCAATAAGGCCAGAAAAAGGGGGCGGGATGTGGTGTTTATTTGCCGTCCCACTACACCAAAATATGACACAAGGCTTAACGTGGGAAGAATAGGATCCATCCATCAAAAAATGGCTCCAGCCGACGCGGCTTCGGTTTTGCAATGCAACCAAAGCAACCTCTGCTACAAAAGTGTCTACCAGGGGACCTGCTCCTTTAAGTGCAATGGAGCAGTGCTGCCCAGGGGAAACTGACCCCCCGCAGCTGGGTCAAGTAATGATAGGAGAGTCGAAGGACGAGTCTAAAGGTCTCCAATGCACGTAGCAGTGGCAGCCTCAGTAAAACCTCATCCGCACCGGCACACTCTGTCTTGACACCATCCGCAACACCCAATCTCTGACCCATTCGACAAGCAAGTGTCAGTTGCTGCACCTCGGGCTCTGCCACTGAACAGATACTACACTTTGAACTCATCAATAAGGCCAGAAATCGGGGGCGGGATGGAATAATGGATAGTCTATAGCCACACTGAAGAGCTGTAATACAACGAAACAGCTGTCTGTGGATGACACAATAAAAAATATGTATCCATGTATATATATATATGTATCAGTCTTTCACATAAAAAAAAACTCAGGAGAATCAATCAAACAACTGGAAAACTTTGATGCCCCAAGCTAGCTTAGATGTCAAGTCATTACACACCAACCTACCAATAAAAAATGTTTCATCTTACTTATAGCTCACCTTCATAACGTAATCTGCCCCCACCTATACACAAAATCATACAAATATGTACTCTATGAATAAACCTAAACAACAACGAATTCAACAATTACCAGAGTTCTAGCTTGCTTATTCATACAATTCACAACTTCTTCTTCCAACACCACCACATAGATAAGAATCATCATTCCTTGCCCTATTATGCTGGTTTTGTGGCCATCATTCTATCATTCTCAGTCTGAGGAAGCCATCTCCAGCTATGAATGAATAACTATTATTCATATTTACACTTGGTCTATTTTCACCATAATGCCAGATTCACAACATCCTTCCACACACAATATATGTATGAATGTACATGTGTAAATATATACACACTTATATACAGATATAGATATACATGGGTAAATAGATAAATTCCGCAATAAAAGTTGAATGATTTTGAGAAAAAAGTAAATTCTTAATAAGCCTTTATCGGTTTCGTACATGTCTTCAGAGGGCTGATATGATTCTGTTTCTCTTGAACAGAAATAGAATCATATCAGCTATCTGAAGACATGTACAAAATTGATTAAGACTTATTGAAATTTTCACACCATAAAACCATGACTAAAATGTTTAGCTTCCCTCTTTCCTTGGATATGTACATAGATAGATATCTCTAAAATTTCTCTCTCTCTCTCTCTCTCTCTCTCTCTCTCTCCATATATATATATATATATATATATATATGTGTGTGTGTTGGTAAAATGGCAATTGGAAGGTTAAGAGAAATTTAAGAGAAACAGAAGGTATTACATCTAGAAAATTTTTATTATCATTTGGGTATGTTCAAATGCATTTCATTGTCAGCCACCTTCCGCTGAGAAACTTGTAGCAGTATCTACATATATGTTATCTGCATATATCATGTTTCTATCTCTCTTTACATATGAATGTATCATTTGGCCAAAACAGCGTAAAAAGAATAAACATCTAAAGAAAATAGGACTGCTGGTGGAATCTAAGTTGTGACTGAAAAAGTTACTGCTTCAGCATAGCATTGCTCTTACCATCTAGCTAAAAAGTCACCAGATTACTGCTTTAACTCCAAATTTTCATTTTGTTCATTCACTGTCTATATATGCTCTATTTGTTTCTCAATGCAGACAATTACGTTATTAAGAAATGTATATATAATCCGACGGAAGTATCCATAGATGCATTAAATTACTTTGAAACTCTTTTAGGAATAATCTTGTGTTATTACATGGTGAATGTATCATTTGGCTTAGACAGCATAAATCGAATGAAAAATTGTCCACTTTGAGAAATGAATAGAGCAGATAGAGACGGAATGAACGAAATGAGAAATTGAGAGAGTTGAAGCTGCTATTTGGGCATTTGAATTACCAGTAGCTGTTTAGCTCAGGGGTGAGAGCAACGCTACATTATGAGTAGCTACCTTATTGGTCGTTAATTCAGTTCCTGCTGCAGTGTCATGTTCTTTAATTGTTTATTCTATCTACGCTGTGTAGACAAAATGATACTTACACCATGTAAAAATGGGATATTATTACAAATGGAGTTTCAAAGTAATATAATGCATTTATAATTATATATATATATATATATATATATATAATGAGAGAGATAATTTGAGTATATATAGATATATTTGATTATAAATTGCGTTATAAATATATAATACGTCGTCTAACCTGAGTGATACATCAACCGTGAGATCATTCCTGATGAGAGTTTCGATATAATATAAAGCAATTCATAATCATTCTGTCAGATCATATATATTCATTTCTCAATACAGAAATTAATATATGTACAGAAAGAGAATGAGGTAGATATATCTACATATATAATGCATTGAAAGAAAGATATATAGTCATAGATACATATGTAGATATATATATAGAGAGATATGTATAGATAGATATATAGGTAAATATATCCTGATAAATATATATAAATAGATAGATAGATAGATCAATTGATGGAGAGATAGATATTAGTAAGATAAAGATATAGATAGATATCAGTGTGTTCATCTAGGGCATATAAGTCATACACTGCACAATCATTGATTTGTTCCAGAAGTTTCAAGAGCCAAGTAATAATAAACAAGGAATTTTAAGCATTAAAAACCTTTCATAATTTAAATATCATCCAGGGATATGCATTGTAGGAATAGCATGACATGACCCGGTACTTAGTACAAATCATTATCTCCCTTGACTTCCGATCTCCACAAGTCGGCTGTCACAGATCCATTTCATTGGTGTAACATTTTGGGCTTTTTTATTGACACAATCATCATCATCCATCAATGGACATAGATCTTCCCCAGGATCCGACACAACTCTCAATCATGGAGTCAATATTTTCTGAACCTGTCCAGTTCATATTGCCATCTGATATTCTACCGGCCTCTGTTACGCATTTGATCTCTTGGGACCCCTGTTGGGAGTTGTAATGTCCATCAGTTGTCAGCTTTCTTTACACCATAACCAGCCCATTGCCATTTGCATTGGCTGTATACCCTTCTCTTAAGGATTGATGGAATTTTCTTCATCTTAAAGATTGTGCTTGTTCCAAAAAGACTTGCAATCGTAGAGTGATTCACCGCTTGATTTCTTTTTTGGGGGGGAACCTTGTCCAGCTTTGCATTTTCAATTTCGATCATTGTGCGTTTCTTGCTTTCTTCATTCAGTTCATCTAGCATGCTGGAGGTCATGGAGGTTCTCTGCAAAAAGGGTAGTGTTGTCTGCAAATCTGAGGTTACTCAGGTATTTGCCATCTATCCAGATTCCTTTATTTTCCGAGTCAAGGTTTTAGAAAATCATCTCCACGCAGGCCATACATGAGCTAGTATCACCTTGTCTTACCCCTTTTTGAAGCTGAAAGGGCTCTGAGTCTTTGTGTAACCTGATAAAGTATGGTATACATGTTGCAATACTCTGACATAAAAAAGGCGTACACCTTGTTGAGTGACAGCATCAATGACTTGGAGAATTTCTACTGAGTCAAAGGCTTTCTTGAAGTCTATATATGTTACCACAAGTAGCATTTTATATTCTGCTGCTTTCTCTTTTAGTTGATTTATCTGATGGAGATGTTTAATGGTTGAGTACCTTCATCTAAAGCCTGCTTGTTCTCACGGTTGGTTGTCATTTAGCATTTTGGTGATTCAGTTAATGATAACTTTGGTCAAAAGTTTGTAGATAAAGTTGTGTAGACTTATCAATTGCTAGTTGTTGAGGTCTTTTGGGTTTCCTTTTTTATGTAATAGCATTATGATTGCAGCGTTCAAATCTTTTGGTACTTGAACTTTGTTTTAGGCATAAATTGAATAAAATGGCTAGTTTCCATATGATGACCGTACCAGCTTTTACAAGTAGGTCAATATTGATTTTATCTGGTCCAGGGGCCTCTCCTTTTTTGTTTGTTTGATGGCTTGTTTCACTTCCTATGGCATAACTTCTGCACAGTACTCAAACTGATTGATTGCATCTTGCACATCTTGTTAGTTATTTTGTGTTTTTTGTTTGGAGGAGTAGAGTTTTTTGTGGAATTTTTGAACATGTTTGACATTATGGTCGCTGACTGTTGTTGGGTCTCCTTTTTTTTTTGAGTTACATTAGTCATTTGTTCCCATCCAAAGCCAGAGAGAAAATTGAAGCAACTGAACTAAATAAAACCATTCAAAAGAAATGAAGAGAAGACAGAAGGAAATACATGGCAGCTTTCATCGAAACAATTCTTGAAAAAGGTCCGGGCTTCAAAGCACTAATCCTAAAAATACCCTGAATAATGTTATCATTTCTGTTCAGTTAAAGACTTCCAAGAGACATGCAACTCTGAAAACACATTACTAAATTGTCGCCATCAATAGAAATCATGGGAGATGATTGATTTGTACAGAGCAAATGTGAATGAATAAACCAAATATATCAAAGAGTTAGCTTTCCTACATTTAATGATTTTGTAAATATGTTGTAACTCCATTTATATGGTTCACAAAACTAAACTTCCAATTGACCATTAGTATTTTTTGTGGACAATCAGTGATAACCAAGTTTGAAAACTTATTTACATTTGCGATAGACATAGATAATGATATATATATATATATATATATATATATATATATATATATACATATATTTATATATATATATATACACACACACACATATATATATATATATACGAACTTGAGAGCGAAATATATTGATGAATTGTGTCGATATAGATATATATGATACATAGAGAAATAGATATATAATGAGATGGATATAGGTATGTATATTATAGATACATATAGAGAGATATATAGATGCATACATAGATAGATACCGATATATATGTATATAGATAGATAGATAGATAGATAGGTACATACATAGATATGTATATAGTGTGATATATATATATACATATATATATATACATATAGTGAGAGAGAGACATAGATATAGATATCTATTAAGATACAGATATAAATGAACTATTGGGAATGAGACTAACTCACAAGTAAAAGTATATGGAGACTTTATTAGTTAATTATTTAATTGACAAATAGTCAATTAGTAAGCTGTACATATTTTGCAAGGGGTTTCTATTTTGAGTAGCATGTGAGTATCTTTGAGTGGTTAAAAAGTTAGGTTTCCATTGAAAACAAATTTAGCATCAAATGTTAGGCTTTGAAAACAAAAATGAAAATCAAAAGAAAAAGTAAATCCATTGGAGGCCATACTGGTGAGTCCATTAAATATGAGGACTATTTTCTGTATGTGGAGGAATATATGGTAGTTTGGTTGGATCATTTGGTAGAACTAGTAGCAGTAGTTATGGGTTTTTATGGGTTGTTTTGATCAAGGGGGATGGGCATTTTTAAGAATTGGCGGTCATGGTTATTGGGTATCTAGGTCATGGTTCAGTGCTAGGCTACTCGGGTACTTAGTAAGGTAAAACAGAGTTGTTGCATATATTTGTTTACATGCTAAATTGCCCATAGGCGCAATATGCATGCATAACTATACAAATGCACCCAACCTTACACACATGACCATACATATACACATGCACATATGCATATATACATATATACAAATACATCCACCTGAATTGACATCATACATCTACAAACATAACATCGAATATTATGCAATGTTATATCATGCAGGGAAATGTAATGGGTGATGCAAAACTCATGGATTCTCTTTCATGGATTTCTGTTTGGGTAAGTATTGTATACTTGTAGAAAGTATGTTAGATTAGGTGTAGATAATCAAGGTGATTAGGGATAATCAAGGTGATATGGGATATAAGTTAGAGGGGCTCCTTGTTATGTATTATCAAGTATCAGTGTGGAAATGAATGTTCTATAACCTTAATGGTCATTGAAGGTATTCAGATAACTTAGAATAGCACAAGTAGAATGGACCATACATAGGTATCTTGAAATATTTAAAAGAAGATTTGGGTATGGATAAGTTTGTAACATAAAGTATATGTAGGCAGGGGTCCAGATTGTATTGGTGGGGCTATTGTGGAGAATAAGAGTATATTTATAGTAAGTTGTGTTATGGTTAAGATGTGCTATGGTGCATATTTATGGTCCAAAGTGGATGTATAGTATTGGGTGCAGATATAAAGATTGTGAGTTGGTAAGCATGGAGTAATTAGGAGTGAGAGGATTATAGAGTTAGAGCTCGATGTGATTATTGTTGTTAGTTTTTTTTAGATATATATATATGCGTGTGTGTGTGATAATTGTCAAGACATTACATAAACAGTCCACTCTAATGATAAACAGCTGCCAGTAATGCAAAAGTTTAGCTCAGTGGTAAGGGCAACGCTTCTTTAAAGTGGCCACCTATCGGTCGCAGATTCAATTCCTGTAGCAGCCCCTCTTTCTTTAATTGTTTATTCTACTTACACTGTCTGGACCAAATCATACATTCACTGTGTAATAACGGGAGATCATTTTAAATAGGGTTTCAAAGTAATATAATACATTTTTGATCATTTCTTTCAGATTATAGATCTATTTCATAATAATATAATTGTCCATGTTTAGAAACAAATAGATCAGATATAAACAGTGAGTGAACAAAATCAATTATATATATATATATATATATATATATATATATATATATATATATATATATATATACTCATGTATAGATAGATAGATACAAAAATAAATGTACTTGGATGCATGTGAAGAGGAAAAATTTGAGAGAAAAGTATGTGTCACATCTCAAAAATCTTCATCATCACATGGGCATGTTTCAATGTATTTTGACAGTTGCCACCTATTTTCTCCAGAGAAACTTGTAGCAATGCAGAAAAAATAGTATGCCATTTACATGTATAAGATTAAAGAAATAAATGAAAGTTCCTCTGAAAAAGATGGCTGGCAACCTTTTAAATACATCAAAGCATGCCCACGTGATAAAGAAAATTGTTTGCAAGGTAACACTTGCTTTTCTCTCAAATCTTTTCTCTTCTCACATTCATCAACATTCTGTCAGATCATCTCACATCCACCCAACAAACATACATATTTATATATTTATATGGAATCATTGTATGGATCTGATATATATATATATATATATATATATATATATGAATGATCAAATAAAGGATTTGCTACACACACATGCTTACGTTTCTGCCTTGTTTGGGCTCTTTCAGGCAAATGATTTGATTTATTCTAGATTCCTATTGAGGACGTTTTTTTGTAGGAGGGTCTATTTTCTTGTGGTGGAGAACCTTCCTCTATTCAATTTACATATATTTCCTTTTTTTCCCTTCTTCTTCATTTAGATGTGGGTCACAGTTGGTTGTTTTTTTCTATTTCACAAAGTGTAGAAACTTTACTGTCTGGTACTTATGAATTATAAATCACAAGGAGATACTGTAGGCACTTTCTCTATCAATATCTTGTTAAAACATCAGCTCTCTGTGATATGTTACCTCTCAGAGTATATCATTTTTGATTTAATCTGTTTCCCAGTGTTACAAATCTTTTATTCCATCATATTTTAAGCTCTATTCTTACTCAACTTGAGGTATAATGTTGAATGTAACGAGCGCTTTATGAAATAAATCCATCACGCATCACATATTTCATTATTCTATATCATATTGTATTCCTAATTTGTATTGTACACACACACACACACACACACACACACACACACACACATATATATATATATATATATATATATATATATATATATATATATATATATATTTTTTTTTAAATGCCCGAAAAATTTATAAGGTAAACAGCTGACGATCCCAACAAGGAAAATTCATACAGAGAACCATCATATCAAATTCAGTGTAAAACAAAAAATACTGAAGGAAATAACATGAATTACATTGACAAATATTCAGAAATAATTGACTGATATGACATGAATTTTGGGGAAAAGGCATTTTTATATATATTTAGTTTAAAGCTGAAAAGCACACTAGATTATATATACATACATATATATATATATATATATATATATATATATATATATATATATATATATATATATATATATATATGTATGTATGTATATATATATGTATATATATGAAAATAGGTAGATAAATTCCTCAATAAGGGTTGAATAGATTCAAGAAAAAAATCAAAAAGTAAAGCCAAACTTTTTACTCATGGTTTAGAGGCAACATAGTTTTTAATGAGCCCCAACTGGTTCCTTACATGTCTGATGTTGGAACTTTTTTCAAAGAGAGAGTAGTTTACTTGAATCGTTTTTTTTGGAGTGATTGCATATTTATGTAGTCATTGATAATATGAATGTGTATGAGAGATGGAGAGTTTTGGTTGCTGTGGCAGGTGGAGAGATATGTTAAGAGGTCAATGGGGTTTTTTGGGAGTCAACTTAAGGATTTTGAAAAAAAGGAAAGGGAGCTATGTTTTTCAAGAAAATCAGGTCTGAAGCTCCGATTCCAAATTGAAAAATTAGTTGGAATTCAATGCAGATTTTAAAGTATTAATCAAGTTTGTTCACCTTCTTCCTTGTGCAACATTGTCAGTGTTCATTTTGTAGAAAACAGAAAACTGAAAATGTTTCTTGTGGAGAGCATTGAAAAATAAGCCAACTGATTTTGAGTATCTTTGTCAAGGGATCTCTTATTTGTTATCTGTGCACTGTTATCCTATTCCAGAGGAGAGAGGTTTCTCCTATGTATTCCTTGTTACAATCTTGACAGATAATTGCATAGATGATGTTTCCAACCTCGCAAGTGATGTAGGATTTGATTTTAGCGGTTGTACCACATTTGACAGTATATATATCTCCTTCTATTAAATGTATACATAAGTTGCAATTTGGTCAATAGCACTTGGTTCTTTTTCTCTGGTTCTGTATTCTCAGAGTATGTGGCTTTCGTCGGGAGCCTTTTTAAATTTAGAAGTTGGTGTTTACTTTCAATGATTAAAGAATTTACAAGGATATTGCTCATGTAGGAGTTTTTACGTATATATATGTATTTATAGACATATTAGATGTGAATGTCTTGTATCTTTTTTTTAAAACTTTAGGATTTAAAGGGTTGTGGATGTTGATTAACTGAATAATAAATGTTTTATTAAACTTGGTGTTCAGTGCAAGCAATTATTGTTTAACCGTGTGGCTTTTTCAATTCCAGCTCCAATTAGGGAGAAGGGATAATTTTGTTTACGTAGGTATTGTTTTAGTTCCTCAAGTCCAACATTTACAGTACCTGTTTGGATTATGTTGTTTTCAAGCATCAGGCAAACTAAAATGGTACACTGACTTTCATATGACTAGGGTGACATGAAGGAAATAGCCACTGAGTTTTACTGTCTTTAGGTTTGTAGTGTATGTCAGTGAGAATTTCTCCTCTGCTTTCCATGATTATATAGTCCAGAAATGGATTTTCGTGTCCATTAAATTCCATTGTGTAATTAATGTGTTCATGCAAGTTATTCAATACTTGATGTAGATGTAGGAGTTACTCTTTTGATTAGTTCTATATTAAGAAACAATTGTCTAAAAAGCTAGTCCACAATGTTTTAAAAATCTCTGAGAATATATATATATATATATATCTATATAGATTGATAGATAAAGAGAGAGAGCGAGAGACGGATATAGATATATAGATATACATATATAGAGAGAGAGACATATAGATACATAGATATATATACATATGCGGATATAGATATATGTACATATAAGTAGATGTATAAACAGATATAGATATAAATTTATCTGTGAGCTGAAAAATACAAATATGAACACAAAACCTTTCACTTATTATCCAAGTTATTAAATATGAATTTATTTCCAACCAGTATAGCTCTTCCTTACTCCTTACTTATCTTTTACACTTATTGGACCCTTCTTGTGGGATACTAGTACCTTTCTCTTTCTATATGTATATATGAATATATATATATATATATATATATATATATATATATATATACTTAGGTATAGATAGAGGTCTGTATATACATATATATATATGGATACATACGTATACATAGTTATATATGTACTCATAAAAATATAAACAGAGAGAGAGAAAACCTCTCAACTGGTTTCTTTCACTTTTTCCTGTTCAGCTGTATATCATCAGCTTTCTAGCATCCGTCATTGGATGTAGACCTTCTCCAAGATTCACCAGACTTCTCTAGCATGCATGTTGCAGAGCCAGTACTTTCAGAATTTATCTAGCTCGTCACACCATCTCACTTCCTGTTGGCCACTATTTCATGTATGATCTCTGGGGATCCATATTGTTGAGTTGTGATGTCCAGCATTTGTCTGCTATTCTTGCAACAAGTCCAGCCCATAGTTATTTGAGCTTTGTAGTTGTATATATGATACCTTGGACTGTCTTTTCTTCAATATATTGTGCTGTCTTATAATCTCTTGATGTGAGGTTGAGCATGATTCTCTTGTGTGCACGTTGCATGGGTCTCACTTGAGGATCTATATCATGGTTACATTCCATGTTTCAGCTCCATAAGTGACTATCAGGAGGATGCATTGGTTGTATATCCTTCTTTTTAGGACAAGTGTTCTTGAAAGTTGAGCTTGTTCTTCCAAAAACTTGCCAACCCGGTATAATTCTTTGCTTGATTTCTTCGTCTTTTGAGGATTTAATGGAGAATTGTTGTCTTAGGTAGATGTAGTGGTCTACTTTCTCCAGCTCTGCGTTTTCGATTTCGATCATTGTGTTTTTGTCCCCAACATGTTTGCTGTACATGACATTTGTTTTACTGATTTGGAGAATCAATGTTGTTGGGTGGTCACTCTGGTTGTTTTTTCAAATCTTATAAATGTGAATATTAATGAAATTAAGACAAATATAATCACTCTCTTTATAAAATGTTTATCCTAGTTAACACCAAGAACTGCATGTGCTATTGTTAACAGTCATTATTACTCACAACTTGCTTACTGATAAAAAAAATTTGTTTCATTGTCCCACATTAATTTGCATAAACAAAGAGTATCATGAATAGTCATACCAACTTTTTCTTCAAGAGATTGTTGAATTCAGGGGCATGCTGCCAGTCCCACCTTTGGATGTGTGCCAAGATATCCCTACTGCCCCAAAGGCAGAGATACAGGGAAATGCGGAGACCTATCAGGAATGCCACAATTTTTGAATCTCTGCCATATTCATCATGCAACAAGGCATTTGTCAAAGTATTGACACTGATATATTGCATGGGAAATGAATTGACCAGAATTTATCTTGATCCATGATAGACATGCTGAAATCTGCCTGGTAGGTCTCACACATCTTAGCAGAGTACTCTCTGAAGCAATAGTCAAAGTCAGTGTCTATGTCGGACACAGATAAAGAAGATAATGGAGTGCAAGAAATTCCCCAAGAAGCTAGGAAAGTGAAAGGAGCTTTCTCAGAGTGGCTCGGGCACCCTTGGCAAGAACAAGTGGAACTAGCTAAGATTATGGTGAAGAACTAAGATAAAATAAGCTGCATGCTATCCCTTAAAGTCAAAGCCACCCAATGGCACGGGTATACTTTTTATCTAATAAATAAATTATTTATTAATACACATTTTAGAACAAGCATTATACCTAACTGTTGTTCAATGATCGTCTACTTTGTATTTACAATTTGGGTGATTGTTATCAGTTATTTACATTTAAAGAAAATGCTTTATTTATGTACAAACACCAAAAGAACATTCAGATATTGTTTGTGTAACATTTGACTGTTTGCCTCTATTTGGGTAATGTTTGGAAACAAACAATACTTGTTCTTACCACAGTGCTTCTTTACTGTTTGGGTGCTGTTATGAATGGTTGTGTATAAATATCACATGAACATTCAAAGAACATGCCTATTCTAGATGAGTAGTAAGAAGAAAACATCAACTTGGAAATGACTACCGAACATTTGAGTACATTGATCTCAAAACCAAAATCCAAATTGGATAAACAAGTCTAGGCAATGATTAAGAATCTCTCAATGAGTCCTATAATTTATATCATATAGGAAAATCTATCAGTTATTTAATCTAAAATATGGTCAAGCAGAAATTTGTTATAATTGATGGGTTTCATTTTCTCCAAAACCTTGCCTAAGACAGCACTAGTTACAGGGCTAGTCTTGTATTGTTTTCTCCTATTGAGGAATCTAAAACTATTAAAAATACAAGTTTACACTTCCTCCATTCATCCTAACCATAAAAAAATGAAATATTCAGATTTCCTAGTTCTACAGTAACAATTCTCAAAATACATCAACTCTATAGAAATCATGTGAAAGGTAAATAATCCGATTTAAACATCTTTTTTTTTTTTCCTGGCAATTTTAAACATTGTTTTCATATTCAGGGCTGAAAAGTTGTAGCACAAACGGATGTGTATTTTGTGCATGAAATGATTCAACTATATTGTCAACCTCCAGAATTTATTTGACTTTATTATTAAGAATTTGATAGATTTGAGAATTTCAGGTTTTTCAAGAAATAAATAAGAGAGGATTAGCCATTAGGCTGAGTAGGCTTTTTCTTTCTTGCCTTCTTCCATGTTTTGGAGGCAGATGGTGGATTAATTATTTGGCTGAATAGTCCTTTTCTTTTTTTCTTTTCACCTGGCTTTCAAGGCCAGTGGCGGTTTAGTCAGTTGGCTGAGTGAGCTTCTGTTTCTTTCTTTGATTTTCTACATTGATATACTAAATGTGAATATGAGAGAAAAATCTTTTAAAAAATGGAACTTATAACACTTTTTTCAGATGTTGATAATAAAAGGTATTGGACATGGGTAAATACGGAAAAATTATCCAAAAAACAAAGTTTCCATAATCAGGAGAAATATGACACAATAAATTTCAAAGATATAAGTTCATAGAATGTGTATAAAAGCTGATGAAAATAAGTCATAAAATCATCAAAGAGTGACCTTAGTCAGCTATGAAATCTATCTAATATATCAAAATGAAATACTTCCTGCATTTAAAGTCTATCTTTGACATATCTGACTTAAAATCTAAAATGACTCAGATATTTATCATTTATTTGATCTTGTTTTTATGAAGAGGAGGAGAGAAGATAGCTGTAAAAATAAAAATAAAATCATTCCTCAGACTCATGCCAGCATTTTTTCAACAAGACACTTCAAGAATATTTCTCTTGAAAAGAGTTGATACCATCGAAAGCTGTTATGAATAATCTGTTCGAATGTACTATAAATTCTTAATAATCTTCATAATTTTTCTAATAATTGCACTTTGTGAGACTTCCTGAATGCATACAAAAGTTAATCTTTTGTTTAAAGAATCAAACCTTCAAACAAAAAAGGTTCTTGCTTTTCTTCTATTTTGTCTTCAATACTCAGCTAATTCATCAGCTAACTATACACATACATAATTATATGAAGACATCCAAAGAAGAGAAAGAGTGAAAGAATAAGACAGAACGTTTTTGAAAACATGAAAAATATAAAGCTTTGTATAAGTAATTTAAACAAAGATTCCAAATACGAAGATTGAGTAGGATTTTTGTAAGGCTTTGAAAATATCAGAATCTGTTATGAATCAGTGATCATAATTCATGTATTTTATTGTAAATGATCCCAAATAATGTATGTAAAATAAATTCAACAGAAACCTCAACCCTGAAATATCTATTTTAAAGCAGCAATTCTTTTTCATTGTTATCATTTTTGTCACTGTTTTTATGATTTCCTAATTATTTGATTACCATCATTTTTGCAGTTGTTAATTATATTACCATTATTATTGCTCTTTTCCTTGTTATGTTTCATCATAAACATTTTCTTTTCAATTGTATTTGAAGGTTTGTAAGGCTTAGGCTTAGGGTTAGCAAATAGATAGTTATTAAAAACATTTCAAGATGTTTCTTTGAACTTATATGCTTGTGTGTGAACACATTTTAATCAAAACATTTAAATCTTTAATTTTAGTCACACTTGCAAGAAAAATCCCTTCATATTTTGTTTTTGAAGAGGTATCCATAATCCAGGGTTAATTTTGGAGAATGTTTAAATGCTTGGTTGAAAAGATAAGTCATAATGGCTTGAAGAGGACAGTTTTTGCAAGAAACTTTTACATGATTGAAAACTATTGGATCTTGACATAGAATATTGATGGTGCTCATTCATTCAATTCATGGGATTTCTATGATGATTAGTTCATCTGGCAATACAGATATTCTTTATCACTCCAAGAGTAGCAGCAATAGACACATCAAGAGTGAAAGTTGGCTGCTGTAATTTCTCAAGTTATTTTTACTTGCAATTCTCTATACTTGGATAATGTATATAATTCCTCAAATGACATATTTTCATCTGGTAGTATTGTCATATCATTCAAGTAACACTTGTTATTTTCTGAGAGCTTAACTATAATGTAACTATTTTGTATTGATATTGCTGTACATATGGAGTTATTACTTATAGTCATAATTAATATTGCACCTATGAGTGACACTTGTTACCGAAAGTTCACAAAGAAGGAAAACATTTTTGATAATCATACTTATAAAAACTGCAATACCCACCAGATAAAAATATCAAATATTAGTTTCTATTTCCCAAGTACAATACTATTGATATTGGTATACTAATACAGGCATTCCCTGGTATAACACAGTTCCTTATAATACAATTCACAATGTAAGGTGGGTGAATAGTGGACCCCAACATTTTTACTATTATACTAGAAAATCCAAAACAGAATTTCCCTTTGAACTTGTGAACCTGATACTTAAGGTTGAGTGCAATTTTATAACACTGTAAGGCCATTTGAGGACTGAGCTGATATAACACACACCAAACCTTCCCATAGAAATATATTTGATTTACACTGATGAATCAACAGTAAAAATGAAATGTATTAGATAAAAATATTTCGTTGAATGAACTTTTTTCTTATACAAATTTTTTTTCAGAAAAGAGGAGTTCAGAAACAAGGTATCTGAATGTCTAAGGTTCAAAGGTTCAAGTCATTGATGTAAATATTTTGTTTTCAAGTACTGAAAATTGGTATACTTTATAATATATTGTAATTATTTTGGTGGTATTATATAATTAAAAAAAACAGTTATTAAAGAATGCCTTAGTTTTATTGTTCAAATTTCACTCTTTTTTTATGATGGACAATGTTTTGTTGACTTTCATCAACCACCCATACGCACCTCACAGTCATCATGGGTTGGACTCCAACACCCATGTTATAATACTTGTATTTCTTACTAGTGGTTCTATGAATTTAAAGTGCTTACACTACCTGATGTTCCCAAGTGATCACATGTAATAAGAGACATGCTCATCTTTATTCAACACAAAAGATTTGATTAGAATCAATTTATTCAATGTGAGATGACTATTATGGTCATAATCATCATCAGCCTTTAATTGTCCGTTGTTGGACATAGACCTTCCCCAGGATTTGCCAGACCTCTCCATCATAGGTATCATAGAGCCAATACTTTCTCAACCAGTCCAGTTCATTTCGCCATCTCATATTTTGCAACAAGACTAGCCCATTGCCATTTGAGTTTCCTAATGGATTCTATGATGTCTCAGACTCCTGTTTTTCTATAATATATTGTGTGTCTTATGATCTTTCCATGTGATGTTGAGCATGATTCCCATTCTACCCCACCATCTCTTAGAAGTGAGCAGAATAATGCCAAGTCTTATGAAGAAAACATCAGGCAACAAAGCCTTATAAATGATGTAGGAAATATCTTTCTACAACCAGTTGAAAGGATGCAGCTTAGACTTATTAACAAAAAAGAAAAATAGTTTTAAAAATTCAACCATCAATATTGAAACAACAGTTCCAGATAAACGCCAAATGTTTATTATTTAAGTGCAATGTCTGTTGACTCTTTTAAAGTTAAAAACTTTGAAATCAGGCCAATTTAAAATTACTTACATAACAACTTGTAGAATTAAACCTGTAGGACTAGTTAATAAATCATTCACTCATAGGAGAGAAGGATCAACCTTGATGTGAACTCAAATGAACTAGTGTTAACTTTGCCAGTTTACCTTTTGTTTCAATACTTTAATACATACAAGTTAACATAGCTATGATACCACTAGACAAAGGAAGAAGAAAAAATTGTCCGCCCCATATTCCATTTCTGATTTTATCCGCTACTGCACTGCAAACATCAATATCTACTTCATAAAGAGTGAATACAATGAGTGCTAAGAACCAGTGTAGTTCTCAGGCCACTCTGAGTGACATCAGTCATGACTAGTCGACTAGATCCCCACTCCAACATGTTATGGACCAGCATGGAAGGACATGGTCCAATGAGTGTTAGACCATGGTTAATACAATCAAAATTACACTGGCCATTCCTACTGAGTCATTGGTTATGGGGTCTCCGATGCACATGTAGGGCAAGGAAATGAATGTTGCACCAAAAAGTCTGGATATAAAGTACTGAATGAGAGAAGTGAAGACCCTGTAAACTTCACAACCGCACAGGGTTTCAAAATCATGAACAACTTCTTCAAGAAAAAAAAAACAATAAAAAATGGAAGAGCCCCAAATAATACATTGTATGCAAACATTGATTTTATTTATAGTCTTTTATCAAGAGAAGAAGAATGCTGTTCAGCAAACCCTTGATTGATTTTTAGAAATTGACTAGTTATCTATATAACACTGCTGCATAATTATATCAATAAATTTTATCTATACATTGATGTTAGCAAAGATTTTTACACATTTAACAGATAAATCCCTATCAATTATGTTTACCTTTTTTATAAAAGCCCCAAAGAACTGTAATTAATAAGAATGCTGAAAAATCTTTTTTTTTCAAATACTGAGTAAAAATCTTCTTTTTTTTTTTTACAAATCAAAAGCCTAAATTATGATTAATCGATTAAAACTGAAAAAATGCCAAGAAAAATATTCTACTCAATTTTCCTGTTTCCAAAGTAAGACTCCTAGTTAGAGCAATTCCAGAGCACTTTCCAGGAAAGGTAAACATAGTTAATACCTCAAGGAATTTATCTTCTAAATGTGTGAAAAATGAATGAAAACAGCAATACCTACATGAAATAAATCATCAAAATTGTAAAAATCATATGAATAAAAATTCTTTTTTCTAAATATCAGGATGAAAAATGTGTCCTTAATGAATAAGTATTGAAAATTTTATTAAGATTGAATTATATGCTGATTTTTGCCAGATTTTTAGATTTCTGGTGAAATTGTGTCCTTATTGTTCATACCTCCCAACATGACAGAGCAGAGTCAAATATCAAGGATCCCTGACTGTTTTCTGGGGAATTAAGTTTAAAAGCATCTATCAGGACTCTGGATCAAAATTACCAGGGGTGACCCTCTAAATAATTTGGGCATAGCCTTCTCATAATGGCCACCATTTAGTAATCCTCGGTCTGATGGGTGTAAAATATGGATTGAATACACCATACAAAAGACTCTAAAAAGTATAGCTACATAAAATTAATGGCGTCTATCTTCATTATTGTGTTAATATCAGATCAATACGTTATATAGTTATACTTCTTGAACTTTTGTATGATTTTTGAGGGCCTTTGTATGCCGTGTTTAACAACCATATTTTATAACTATCAGACCAAGGATTACCATAATTTTCACTCAATATCTCGCATTTTACCAACATTCCAAAGCATAATATGTTATTTGCTTCAAACGATGTAAAAGTTAGAAATTAACTACCACTACAATGAAAAAAAATGAATTTAATCATATCCCATTTTTAAAACTAGTATGTTATCTTATTTGTAAATTTTTCTGCCTTAAGTGGCCATGTTACCACTGAGGTAACCTGGTGATTATACCATACTCTTATTTGTGACCTGTGTGTAACCTGAGAGCCAGATAATTTCCTATAACCCACAACATGCTAGGAATCGACAAGAGAAAGAATCCTTGAAACAATAAGTAAGGCAAGTGAACCAAACGAAATGCCAAGCAAAAAGGGTGACAATAGCTCTACACCAAATAAGGAGAAAAAAATCTTAGCATTTAGTGTATGCTGACAAAAGAACTAAACATCCCCACTGAGCTGCTACCATATGATTCAGCAGAAAGATTCTTGGGAAGTTTCAAATTATACACTATTTACCTTGAAGATCTCAAATCTTCATAAAGCGTGAGCAATTATGCAATAAAAGCAAAATGAAAAAGCAGAGGGATATCCAGCCACAGTAATCATAGATAATGACGACTTTAGAGATGATGATCTAACAGGTAGAACAACTTCACATTGTACCAATATGATGCATGCGCAACAAGACCTCCAAGCAATTTAACACCACATCTGATGATGGCTGTTCGATTAAAATGACAACGGTCTATTCACACTACAAACTAAGGGACAAATTTAGAATAAGACCAAATTGAAAACTGAAGACATTTATGTTGACAGTTTTGGTTGACAGTTTCTAATTGGATTTTTCAATTATTAATTTCAAATTCATTCAAGAGGGACACCAAAATATGTCATGCTGACCTGTCTCTGAAATTAATATTTCGCTTACTTCCTTTAAGTTTTCAATTTGTCAGTAGTATTTTTGTACTTGATTAAGCATCAATTTAACTATCATTCAACATAAAATATACAACGGAACTATAAAAATAAAATATTTGAAACTAAACTTCCATACTGAAGGGTCAAATATGATGGATCTCTCAAGGATTTTATTCTTCTAAATGACGACAAGCAAAAATTAACCAAAGATGAAAACTTTTCTTTTCAATTATCAAATGATATATTCGTCCACTAATCTGGGTCAGCTTCAATCAGAACAATGAATGATTAATAAAAAAGATCAAATAAAAGCATGCTGAAACCGGAATATGACAGGATTTTAATTCTCTCCAAGGTACCAAAATTACTTGAGTCTTATCATATTTTATGGCGTAGCTTTGCTCTTACCATTGAGCTAAACAGCCACCAGTGATGCAGAGGCCCAAATAACTGCTTCAACTCCAAATTCTACTTTTGTTCATTCATTGTCTATATCTGCTCTATTTATGCCTCAACACAGACAGTTATATTATTAAGAAATTGATATATAATCAGACAGAAATGATAAGAGATGCATTTAACTAGTTAATACACTCTTAAAAAGAAAGCATACAGCAGGAGAAAGAATGAAGTAACTTCACCTGTCTTCAAGTGACTCACAGGCAAATCCTCACCCAACAACGGTGAAATCTAAATTTTTAAAAGATAAATTACATATTCCATCCAAAATATTACCATTTCGTATTTATCTATATATTTTATCATGTTTTAATAATTGAAACTGAAAAAAAAAGTAATCAGCAAGATAAAAGAACACTACACAAATTTTTTCGAAAAATAAATTTTTGTTAAAAAGTGAATAAATGTAAATAGATTTAAATACTTTAAATTTAGAAAAAATAAATTACATATCTTATTTCAAACGTTGTCCTGTTCAAAAACTGACGTAATTATAATTTTGAAAAATTTTCCTTACATACTATGAGAGAATAATTGAAAACGGTGCCAAAAAAGGAATAAGAGGATTAATGATGAGAGAAAAACAAGAGGAAATACTTTAATGAAATAAATTGTTATAATTTTGTTATCTTGGTGCCTGTTTTAATGGAGTGGTGAGGCTATAAAACTTCACAATCCCCTTCACAGTGCAAAAAAAAAACATAATAGTTGGTTAACAGTTGATCTATTAATTTTAAAATAAAAGTGTAACAAAACTAAATAAATAAATACAGAATAGACAATATTCCTCTTGAAATCAAAATTCCACAGTTTAAAAAAAAAACACATCTGCCCATCAGTCATTTTCAAAACAAAGAAAATTCCCCCTCCCGCTGGTTACCTTCCCTTTAACAGTGCTCACAAGGAATTAAATGATCCAAAGACAGAGTGGTTCCTTCTCCCTTTCACTTCTTCCTCCATGTCTTCCCAATCTCCATCTTCTTGCTTCTCCCTCATTTTTCCCCCTCCCCCCAAGATAAGAGTCCTCCCTTACAGTTAGGAATGCTGTCCATCTCATTACAGCCAATTTCCCTTAGCATCAAGGCTGTTAACTAACTTAAATCTGATCTTGAGAGGGAATTTCTACTATTTGAAGCACTGGCGCAATTTACATCAAAGTTGAAAAAGGGAGGGCCCAAATCATCCACATCTTTATTTAACTAGAGAATTTCAGCATCTAGCTGGGTGTCCCAAAGACGGTCACAAAGTCAGTGTCCAGTTTTGCATTATAGTACATAGTAAATTCATCACCCACTTTATGTAAAATCATTTGATTCATCACAAAAATCATAATTTCTTTCAAAAATGAAAAAAGTATATGAGAGAATAAGGTTATATTCCGTTAGATCAATTCATTGTAATTGAAATAATGTTTTTATAATGATTTAGTCAATCACAATTCAACAAATCTTGATCATTTATTAAAAAAAAAAATCCAAAGAAAAACTTTGTTTCCAAATGAACTAAAAAATGGAAACGAAATCAGAGAGACTACTCACTCGCAAGTAAGTATGCATTTCTGCAAGCTTCACTGAAATACTTCCTGAAAATTGACACCTTACCAAAAAAAATCAAAATGATATAAATTTTATTGTCTGAATCTTGGTGTCATTAGTGAGAGAAAAGGGTCGAAAAGTATGAGGTAAAAATTATTTATACATTCCAAGTAGGACTGGGGATATGTTTGAAAACTAATACCATGAATGTGATGTCATGACAATGTAAACAAAACGTTTGCAATTGCAAAACCACCAACATTTCAAGAAATCACTAAAAATCAACTACTTATTGGATTTTGATAAAATTTTTAGTACTCATCAAATAAAGGATGAAATTCATTTTGAATATGTTTTTTTCAAACTTCAGGAAAGAAACATTTTTCCTTGAGATTATACAAAACCCCTGATGATTTAGTAAATCTCTTGCCAGATATCACGCATAATTCTTACATGTGAAAGCCAAGTCCGTAAATTCTGTTACCTCTTTGAATATGAAGCTCACTGTTGATCTGGAAAAAAAGTGTAATTTAGGAATTTAAAAAACTGGAAAATAAAGTGAAAGTATTACTACTCTTGTTGGCAACATTTTTTTTTATCTCATCAAGTTAGACTTCATGATTATTATTCATGAAAAGAAAAAATCTTGACATCTAATTTCAATTTTTTGGAGAACTTTTTTTAACATTGATTAGTTTTGAAAATTTTTGTTCTATTCTTTCACTCGGAGATTTTGTGATGATAATGTGATGAAGGTGAGGAGTCAAATTTGACAAATCTGGTGTATCACAGTGTAAATACATTAAAAAAATACAGTCATACTGAAATTAGAGAACAGACAAGATGGCTCAAAATGTTCAGGAAGTTACATACTAGTCATTTGTCATCTCATCTGCTGCTTTTTCGACAACTACATCTCACACACTACGGATCTTTGACAGTAAGGGAGCAAATCTTACCCTCACCCCCACACACAAACACACACAAAAAAGGTATTCATCGGCCTTCCCAAATGACAAATTTCAATCTTCTCATTTCTCTTTCAATCAAATTGACCATATCAAGATGCCAGCTTCCAATCTGACACAGAAAATGAAAAGGCATGTAATGCTTGAGGCCCTACCCACCAATCAGAGTAACTTGGAGATCACCCTCTTCTTGAACATGGCCATGTTCTTTGTGTTCAAGGTCAGGAATAAGTTGAAGGCCTCCGGTGGGCTGTATCAAAGAAGTCCTTGCTTTTATTGAATAATCTGTTTCTCCATATCTAGTTGAATATATGTACCAAGTTTCAGGAAAATTAATTAATTTTTTCTTTTGAATATCCTTTTCTTTATATTATAATTTGTTCTCAATTGCATGGTGGACCCTGTATATATTATATATATATATATATATATATATATATATATATATGTGTGTGTGTGTGTGTATATATATATATATATATATAGAAAGAGAGAGAGAGCGAGCAAAAAAGGGGTAAATAACAAAGACAGAAGTAATTTTCAATGATAAAGAGACATACTGAAAAAGTTAATTACCAATTAGTTTACAACATAAAGTATACAATCAATGTACAATATCAGCTATGATATACTGATGCGAAACCTAAAACTTATAAAACTTGTCAAAAATAAACTCAAAAGAGCAAAGAGGGCAATGGGAAGAGCAATATTAGGAATAACTTTAAATGATAAAAGAAGATCAACCGAGAGAAAACTAGAGTAGAGAATATGGTACAAGTAATTAAGCAACGAAAATGGAATTGAGCTAGGCTCATAGAGAGAAGAAAAAATTACAGACAGAGCAAAAGGCGAACCAGTTGATGCCAGTGGGACAGTAAATGCAGTAAGAAAAGACCATATACAAGATGGAGAGATGTGAGATAGAAAGCTTTGCCGGTAAGACATAGCAAAGATTAGTGCAATCACACTCATCATGGAAGAAAATGGGAAATACCTTCATCCAGCAGTGGATTTCAACAGATGATGATATATATATATATATATATATATATATATATATATATATATATATATATATATATATATATACATATATACACACAATATACACACGCACACACACATATACATATATATATATATATATATATATATATATATATATATATATGTATATATATATATATGTATATATATATAATGGATGGTTGGAAAGTTCTTAGTTTAAGAAACAATTTCACTTCTCAGCTGGGGTGAATTGGAAGCTCAAAAGGGCCCAGGTATACATAAAAAATCAACCCATTAATGTAGGCCATGATTCTGGCAAGTGCTGCAAGCCTATACAGTGGGGAGTTTCAGAAAAAATTTGAAATTTGAATAATTACAAAGACATTTTTAGGCTATATGAAATGCGTATTAAAACCAATGTTGTCAGTGCAGGGGTTTCAAACCAACACCTGGGCTTCCCAATACCTGTCTGGGTTTTCTGTATGTCTATTTTTTACAATATGAGTTTTATTAAATTTATCCCCTCTCACGATTGCAACCTCCCTCACGTCACCTGAAAATGGCACAAATTGCAGGGGAGGGGGTGAAAAAAAAAATTTTCATAATTTTCCATGCTTTCAATCCTTAAGATTGTTTTGTCGGTTTTGAAAAAAATTGATTTTTTAAATGATTTCAGGGGGAAGTTCTATTAACAAATTATTTGATTATGCCTAACATCAGGGATGTTCTTGTTTTTGTAAAATTAATTTTGTGATTCTAAAGATGTAAAAATATACTCACCAAAACCAAGGAAAGCCATGAATGCAAGGATATATCTCTTGGGTAAATAAAGATGACTGACCCACTTGTTCTCTGATGGATCAGCCATTGTGTTACTGCTCAATTCTTCGCTGTATGATCGGTTCATAGCTGACCTCTTGTCACAGAGCTCATCAAGTTCTTGGCTGCCTGTGTCCATTATGGACACTATAAATATTGTTGTTCAAAATCTGCAAACAAAAATGTTTCAAGTGAGATTAAAAGTGTAAGTTTTTTTTTTTTAATCTTATTCTAATAATGCTGCTGCTGCTGCGATTCTTTTTCTTCTACACCAAATCATTCAAACTGTCCTCATCTCAGTTATTTTAGTCACACCATACTTCCCTCTTTCTTCTTGCCTGTTGCATGCATTAATCTTCCCAGATTTTCCTAAATCTCTATTCAATCTCTCATTGTGGGGAGAAAAGTGGGGATCACCAACTCAATTGTAATACAGTCAAAATGATAGATAGAAAAACATCAGAAAATAAGACAATTGAAGGAATCAGTGTGTAGCGCCCCCTATACTTTTAGTTCGGAATTAAATATGAAACCCTTTTTTTAGCTAGATACTGAGAACGTCACTTCCTACCGACCCCTTTAAAAGCCCTGGACGCACATGGTCCAATACTTATTGGCGCCAGCACTCCTAGCTGATTATGCTTTTGGCCCCAGTACTTGTTGCTGGCTATTCTCTCTCTCTCTTTCCTTCTGCCTAAGATTGTTATGATTTCACTGACCGCCCAGCCAATCTTAACCATTTTCCATTGTAACCTATTTCAGTACTAACTTTAGCCATTTCACTTCACTGATGTTTAGGCATTACACATACACACAGCTATGCAGCTGAGCCACTGTGTCTTCACCATGTGCTCCAAATGCATATACACCTCTCACTCTTGTGAATGAAATGACAATAATTTTATTATCCAATAGTCATGAAGATCTTTCCTTACTTTCTTTACTTTAGGAAACATGCATGGATGAAACTCTGTGTTCTCTGTCTTTCATGGTCTGTCTGTAAAGTGTCTATCAGCATTAGAGAATAGCCCACAAGTCACACACACAACTTGGCAGTCCAACTAGCACACTGAAGCCGGCTTTCACGTACACCTTGGTACAATCCAGACTATACGGATTCACAAGCTGTTCAGATAACTCTGCTACGACTCTGACAACTGTACTATCAATGACAAAAAAGCTCCTACCATTCGCTATCTCTCCTCATCACTTTATGTGATCAATCAGTTTTACGTTATCATTATTTATACTTGATTTCATCCATCATTTTTTTGTCATTAATGTCCTTGTATTAAATGTACATCTTATTTGTCCATCCAAATACTTGTATGTGTTCCGTTTTACTTTGTTTCATCTTCGCATCTATGTTCATATTTGGCAAACATTCTCTTTGTACATCTCCTTTTCTCCTTCTCCATCTCCAGTGACGCTGCTGCAAACACCAAACCACGAGGAGGCAAAAACCTTTGTCTCCAACATACATCACACTATTCATTTCCCAATTAAAGAAGTCAACCAAAAAGTGCATATGCTAGGCTCTGATAATCTTTGCAGTGGGCTTAGGATAGAATTGAACACTATATACATTGGGAGAGAAAAGTCATTAGGTTAAAGGCTCCAAAATTGGTGAATATAAGTGTTGGTTAAGTATATGAGGTTACCTGGTGGTTATGAATTCAAACCCTTGGTCAGGCAGTGGGATTCATGTACTTCTTGTTCAGTGGATAAATTATCCAAGAAGAATTACCAAATATGAAATATCATCTAGCACTAACAGTGGATTGAGAAAAACTGGTTCCCTACAATAAATTTCCAAAAGATTAGCGAATACAACAATATAAATGAATACAATGTCTTTTTTAAATTTCTTTTGTTCATGTGTCAAATCTTCCTAAAAAATGTGGAATATTATAAAGAAGGTTTGTGCAATCTGAATGCCTGACAATTACAAAGATATATACTGTATCCAGTACTCAAATTTGAATTAATCTCATGTATTGTCTGTCTGTTGATTTTAGGTCAAGGATATACCTTGTGTTATAACCGTTAGGCAACAAGGGTCACATGTTCTATTTTTAAAATCATTCCCTAGCATATCTAGACAGCAGAAAAGAACTCAAAAACCTCCAGATATTTACCTGCAAGATAAAAAGGTACATTTGTTTCCCCAATAACATCCATTTTAGACTAAGCTCCTTCACTTTTTCAATATCCAAGTCATAATGTTAATATGACTAAGCTATAATATAATTGACGACTACATCATGATACCTTGTGTATGAGTTTACTTCAGTTTGTTCGGGAAATGGAGCAAGAAATTAGGGTGATAAAGCATCACACATTTGGCTATTTTGGCTTCACAATATATGAGAAGACAGGAGGTAGGTCTACATAACAACTGGTGCAATGTTGATGTGGATTCAATTATTGTTGAAATATCAAAAATGTTTCATTTCCTATCGATCTACAGATACTGCAATATCATAGATAATAAGTCAACCTGTGCAAAGAACTTCAATAGAAAGAATGTTGTATATCAAGTTGAGCTTCTCTAAGTTGATGACCTTGTCTGTTAAAGGTACAGCATGGCTTTTCATTACTTGTTATTAAATATTGTGTGTCTCCACCGTTTACTGATAGTAATAAGTGACTATTGTTAATGTCTGAAGATTTGCTCCTTGCCCTTCTGGTTTTACAGTTTTCAACATAATAGAACTAGTGCCTATGTATTGATTATTCTGAAATCTATTTCAGCAAAATTTGGTCTTGAAAAGTTCATATATACAAGCATAGGCATACAAACCAGAGCAAAAAATGTTAATTTTTTTGCAAATAAGTGTGATTTGGACAAACCTATGTAAAATTTAAGTGCCCATGCATATGAGTATTTATAGTATGTATAGAAATGCAATCAAAGATTATTTATTTAGTATTATAGGCATGTGTAGGGATGCTAAATTTAGTTTCTTAGAGGTAGTGATATTTCCTGATTTGTGCTGGGGAGCAGAACTGAAACAAAAAACCAGGATTGAGGAAAATGAAAGTTACAAATGCAATTATTTTCTTGGGCAGAATGAATTGACAGCTGATTGTCTTCCGAACTAGTGTTGTGAATATCAAAAATCCAATTCATATAACTTCCTTATTGATTGCTGATCACTATCTTGATAAAGAACTTCGGGGAAAATATTGAGAAATTCATTTTCATATTTTTAGTTTTTACAGCGAATTCTTCTATTTCAAGTGTGATAGGAAAATAGTTCATTATTATATTAAAGAGATAATTGTGTACCTGTAATGACTACATTTTAACCATTTTAACTGATTCAAAATGAATCTTTTTTAAAGACATTGAGAAGTTTTTTTTTTACTTAAATAGGAATCCAGGCAAGTGTTTTAAGTTCAAAAAATCGACAATCATGTATTTTGAATGAATAAAAAAATGTTAGAGACGATTTCATTATCTAAAAATTAAAAAAATAACAAAGATGTAATATTCTCATACAACGTTTAAATGATAATGATGAGAAAGTCTTAAAAAATCTGAGAGTAAAAGGAAAATATATTTCTTTGGAATACAATGCTATTTCGTTTTTTTTTTCTATGATGAAAGTGAGGTATCTGTTCTGACAGCATTTAATTAATAAACCATTTTGGAAGAAAATAGAAGGATCCTATTGGGATGCATAAAAAATTGTGATTGTATAATTTACTATTGAAAAGATAATATCACAAAATTTGCCAAATATACAATAAATCATTGATGACAAAGTTAGATTGTAAAGCAAAAACTATAGGTACATCAATGATTAAAATGACTGCTCAGTAATGAAAATAATAATCATATTATCATGACCACTGTCAGCACTAGATTTAGTTGAAGGGGAGAAGAAGAGATTCATGTTATTAGTACAGTGAATCGCTCTCTTCAAGTTGGCAACTTTACCATTGGAAAACTAAGTTTAGCAATAAGAATGTTGCCCCGTAACTAAGGAAAGTTTTTCTGCACAAAAATTTAGTTGAATTTTCAGGAATTAAAATTGCGGAGTTTGAAAAAAGAAATGGTTTTAATTTTTACTTCTAATTGTAAAAAAATCTAGAGAGACATAAAAGGTTTGAACAGAAAATGAAGGAAAATGGATTGAATAAAAGAATGGAAATGTTGAGGAGGATTGCTAGATGTATAAATGAGAATAACCAGGGTAGAATAGGATGAGATAGATTGGCATAGAGAGAGAAATGCTGGATAGGAAGAGACGAAAGGAAAATCATGAAAGTATGAAAAAATAAATAAACAATGAAGGCAGAAAAAGAAACAAGTATAAAAGATGATTTGCCCTTTTACTTTCTTGCCAAACTTCAGTCCAAACCTAAAGTTAACGAAAACAAGAATGACAAGAACAATCTAAGGGAGGAAAAATTTACTAGCATTCAAAGCGAAATTATGAATCACTACCACCCATATATACCATATGGATTATGATCAATTGAAAAATTGGAAAAAGGGGTGATCAATGAATGAATTATTTCTTTTGCTATCTGCTGGGTTGTAATCACTAAAAACAGTCTGAATTTTTGGAAAAAAACAAGTATAAACTAGTGATCAATTTAGCATAAACTTACATTGCATATTGATCCCCCTAAAAATCCTTTTTGAAGGGAAATTTTTGACCAAGAGAAACATTTTCACCAGTCATTGAGAGGATAGTTTATGCAAAATTTCAAGTTTCTACTATGAACAGTAACGGCTAGGTGAAGTCTGGATAGATAGATATAAATGTCAGACCACATGAATAACCTAAACCCAAATAGATACATAGATAGATATAAATGTCAGACCACATGAATAACCTAAACCCAAATAGATACATAGATACATATAAATATCAGACAACATGAATAACCTAAACCCAAATAGATACATAGATGGATATGAATGTCAGACTACATGAATAACCTAAACAAGAATAGATACATAGATACATATAAATGTCAGACCACATAAATAACCTAAACCCAAACAGATACATAGATAGATATAAATGTCAGACCACATGAATAACCTAAACCCAAATAGATACATAGATAGATATAAATGTCAGACCACATGAATAACCTAAACCCAAATAGATACATAGATACATATAAATGTCAGACCATAAAAATAACCTAAACCCAAATAGATACATAGATACATATAAATGTCAGACCACAAAAATAACCAAAACCCAAATAGATACCTAGATGGAGATAAATGTCAGACCACATGAATAACCTAAACCCAAATAGGTACATGGATACTCATAAATGTCAGACCACATGAATAACCTAAACCAAAATAGATACATAGATGGATATAAATGTCAGACCACATGAATAACCTGAACCCAAATATATACATGGATAGATATAAATGTCAGACCACATGAATAACCTAAACCCAAATATATACATGGATAGATATAAATGTCAGACCACATGAATAACCTAAACCCAAATAGATACATAGATAAATATAAATGTCAGACCACATGAATAACCTGAACCCAAATAGATACATAGATACTTATAAATATCAGACCACATGAATAACCTAAACCCAAATAGATACATAGATACATAGAAATGTCAGACCACATGAATAACCAAAACCAAAATAGATACATAGATACATATAAATGTCAGACCACATAAATAACCTAAACCCAAATAGTTACATAGATAGATATAAATGTCAGACCACATGAATAACCTAAACCCAAATAGATACATAGATACATATAAATGTCAGCCCGCATGAATAACCTAAACCCAAATAGATACATAGATACATATAAATGTCAGACCACATGAATAACCTAAACCCAAATAGATACATAGATACATATAAATGTCAGACCACATGAATAACCTAAACCCAAATAGATACATAGATACATATAAATGTCAGACCACATGAATAACCTAAACCAAAATAGATACATAGATACTTATAAATGTCAGACCACATGAATAACCTAAACCCAAATAGATACATAGATAGATATAAATGTCAGACCACAAAAATAACCAAAACCCAAATAGATACCTAGATGGAGATAAATGTCAGACCACATGAATAATCTAAACCCAAATAGGTACATGGATACTCATAAATGTCAGACCACATGAATAACCTAAACCAAAATAGATACATATATAGATATAAATGTCAAACGACATGAATAACCTAGACTCAAATAGAGACATAGATACATATAAATGTCAGACCACATAAATAACCAAAACCAAAATAGATACATAGATACATATAAATGTCAGACCACATGAATAACCTAAACCCAAATAGATACATAGATACTCATAAATGTCAGACCACATGAATAACCTAAACACAGTGATTAAACCAGGCTGTTGAGGGTATGGATGATTGACATTCCCCTATCATGAATTAAAATCACAATCAACTGATTGGTAGTCATGTCTCTTACTGACTGTACCAAACTGACAAATCTTACATGTTTGCGAAATATTATCATACAGATACGCTAGGGTTTATTTCATCAAACTGAATAAATACATAGTAATTTTTCATTCATTATACACACAATAAAAAGTTGCAATAATGATCTTCAGTCAGAATAGCAGTAGGAGTGAAATTTGATCCTGCAGCAATCAGGTTTGTTTCTTTTTTATCTTTTTCCAATTCAAAAAGAGCAAGGAAAGAGACAAAAATGTAAAAGAGCAAGGGTAAGAAGAAGTCAAAGTGAGATGGTTAGTTATAAAAATGAAAGTGACGGGCTAAACAGCAAACGCAGGGAAATGAAAGAGAAATAGAGAAAAAGAAAAGCAAAAGAAATCATAATGGAAGGAAACTAAATCATTTATTGAGAAAAAATAAGGGAATATGTATAATTGGGAAAGTAAAATGAGAGAAATAGGAATGTATAAGCAGAGAACATTCTGGTGAGGATGTTTACTTGATAGTCTACAAGCCAACAGCTGCAACTCAAGCTTCAATGATTCAAGTTGGACCTATTTTCGATTGAGACTATTTTTTGATGGACAAGTTTGCCATTCAGTGCTGCAACTACTTTAGATTTCTGCAAAGGATAATGCACCAATTTGTTTTTATAGGGCTGGCTGCTTAGTATGGGATATAAAAAGCTTTTACTTCCTTTTGCTTTTCTCTTTCTATTCTTTTATTTTTCAAAGCTTTCTTCACTTTTTAATAGTATTTCTTTTTCTTTTTGTCTCTTTTTCTCTAATTCTTTGTTTTCTTTTACATTTTCATTGTGTCATGGTATGATATTCTAATTCATTATTTCTCATTCCTCATTTCTTTCTTTCACTTTCTATCAATTCTATTCTATTTCTTTTCTTTCTGTTTTTATTTGCATTTTTCTTGCATGTATATATGTATGTATGTAACTTTTCCCTCTCTCCATCTCTTATTTGGCAATAAAATCACAAAATCATCAATTGTTTTAGAATAATTGATTGATTTTCAAAATACAAACTATGCGTGTAAAACTCATCAGAATTAACACATCTTTTAAAATATTATTCATTATTGAGATTTGGTAAAATCTAGAAGTCTCAAAAGTCTTTCTATCTAAGATTGAGAGTGCTTAAGTATAGGAGGTTAATCTGAGAGCATTAGTGGTGTAATGCTAAAAAAGAAGTGGGGGAATGCATGGCTGCCTTCTCTCAATGGAGGGGTAGACTCTCGGAAATTTTTGAATTCAACCAATTTCAGAAAAGACCATATGGGATGAGTACTTGGATACATACTGGTTAATTTTTCTTATCAGTGAATTTTCGGAACCTTATAGAAGCTGGGTATCAAGGGGTTGATATGAACAGTTAAAGCTTAAAACAATTCACAGTGTAAGCACTCTCTGGTCCCTTACTTGATGACCAACATCCTGGTATATCTCAAACCCTCCTCCCTGCCGAATAGCTCCACACCACTGGATAGCAATTGTAAAAATGCTTCACAGGTTTTATTTTGTCAATCAGAATATCAACAAAATTTTACTTTCCTCAGGGAAGTTTTTTGGCATCAAACTTCAGGAGTTCATATTACAGGATAGATTTTTCAGCTATTATTTTGTGACTCTAATTTCTCACATGAATATTCAACTGCTACACTCATCACAAGTGGATTGGTTGAGGGAAAATAGAATGTTTGAAAGTATTTAAGAGTCTGTATCACTCACTAAAGAGGCAATGAAGAGGCATTATAAGCCAAAAGGCTGATATAAATCACTAAATATTTAAAGAGATTCTTTAAAAAAAGTGAGACAGACAGAGAATTCTGACCAAATTCTGCAGATTCTCAGCTTGTCAGACATTGCTTCATGCACTCTTATTTGCTGAACATGTCCACCCAAACAATCAACACATTTTGATTTAGTCTGGCTCTTTGGTAGAGAAATACACAGACAACAAAGATATTTGTTATTGGAGCAGGAATCAGGGAAAATAGAAGTAAAAAAATACAGGTATGGTTAGAGATTCGATGGAAACTATCATGCAACCAATGTTTTCTGGCAGCAAACTGTGTTGGGGATGATCAATTATAAAATCAGAAAATGAATAAGTTACTTATCTCACATTTTGTTGGACAGTGATCACTTAAAAAATCTAAATTAAAAAAAAAAACAAGCATGGATGCTGTCATACACAAACTAAGGGGAGAATTTAGTTTAAACTTGCATTGTAAATTTACACCCCCCCAAACACACACACACTAAAGCCTTTTCAAGGGTGGAATTTTCAAAAAACAAAAATGTTTCTCCTAAACATAAAAGGAGTAAATGTTTGAATTTCCAGCCCATTAGCTCTATTGGTGTAGCCTCTAAACTTGATACATACATATGTGCATAGCTAGCAAGACCAACTTGGAATCTGAAGAAACCTATATTGACAATTTTAGTTAACAATTTCTAATTGACACGCTACTTTTTCATCTTTTATTACCATAATCTCTGTGGCAAAGGTATGAATTTGGCTCTGATTTGATCATTCTTTCAATTGACAAAAAAGAAACTATGTGTTTGTATTTAATAATTGTACCTTTTTCGTGAATTTTATTATTTGAAGTCAAAATGTCATTCCAAACAATAAAACTTGCAATTTATGCATTGCATAAGTACATATAGTCCAACAAACGAAGGACTTTTTTTTGGCTGAATCTTGCAAAGGTATAAAAGTTGTTTTTATTGACCCCAGATATTGTTTATACACTTAGTTTCATAAAAACACCTGCTGACCAGCAGTCAGCCTTGAGCAATTTTCAGTAGTAGGGTAAACATGAACATACCTCTCAATACCCTCAAAATATTTTTTAAGCAAGAAGTATTCTGACCTGTCAGGAACTGAGTTAACACACATACACACATAAACATATATACATATACTTTAGAGAGCTTTCAGTCAATTATTCCCCAATATCTGTTCATGTAATTTTTTCAGTGGTTTTTATGTTTTACAAAAAATTAGATATTATGGTGTATGAATTTTTCTTGTCAGGATCATCAGTTACTCTTTTTCAGAAAGCATACAAGGAGAAAACTGTGGAATCATTAGAGCAAAGGCTTGTGAAAACAAGAAGATCCTGTTCAGAGAATAAAGAAACAGATCCGTGCAATTTGTGTAATGATCCTGCTTGATGTGATGACCTTCATAAGGTTGCCTCATTTGACGTTGGCTTCAACATGAGGAAGTGTGCTACAGAACTTTCTTAAAGCTGAAGGCAAAAATAGCTGCTTGGGATTTGATGGCTATCGATATTTGATACTATAGAATTTGCTTGGCAAAACTGTACAAATGGGTAGAACTTGCAACAAATGATGCAGTCTTAGATTGAGCTTTCATCAAAGGTGTCAACTAATTGGTAAATATTCCTTCATGTCAGTGAGAACAAAACAGAGCTCTCTTACATGCTATCAAAAGTAGTTACAAACACTGATTTCAAAGGTAAAGAGAGTACTTTCATAACAGATGAGAGATAACAAAAATCAATTATGTGAGAGACCACATTTTTATCAACAATAAACAATTTAATCAATATTTTTGAGATATTATTTTATAATTTTTTGAAAATACACTATAAATTTTTATAACCATACTATTCATAAATAAATATGTATATGTATCATGTTTTACATATTTAAAGTTCATAAATGCTTGATAAAAAAACAGTATAAAGCCTAATTTCTTAGAACTTCACAAAAGATGGCTTTTGTCGTAATGAGTATACCACAACTTTTTCAGAAAGTAAGATTTGGGCTTTGTTGGTATTGCATGTTATAGATAGAGGTTTTTCATCTCAACAGATATTTTTATAAATACTGGGTACCAAGATAGTTTTGTGGTGATATCTTCTTGATGGATTTAGAAGTTCAGGTTAAGGAATGGGTAGCACGAAAAATGTTGGAGACGAAGGATTTTGTCTCCTCATGATTTAATGTTGGCAGCGGCATCACTGGAAATGTGGGAGGAGAAAGGGAGATATATGCAGAGAATGCATGCCAAGTATGAACTTACACACAGATATTAAACAAATCAAAAAGAAACACATACAAGAATTTGGATGGACAAATAAGATGTACAATTAATACAAGGACATTAATGACAAAATGACGAATGAAAATCAAGTACATACAATGATAACATGAATCAAATAACTTGCAAAAAGAGATAAGAAGAGATAGCGAAAGGAGGGAGCTTTCTTGTCGTTGATAGTACAGATGTCAGAGTTGAAACAGTGTTGTCTGAACTGCTTGTGAATCTGTATGGCCTGGATTGTACCAAGGTACATGTGGAAACTGGCTTCTGGACAGAGATTACAGAGCTTTATCCATGCGTTTTTCCTAAAGTAAAGAAAGTTAGGAAAGACCAAAAGCGTAACCAGCTAGGAGTGCTGGCTCCCAAAAAAAAACAATGGACCATTGGCTTTTATAGGAAGGAAGTGACGTTTTAGATATCTAGCTAAAAGAGGGGATTCGTATTTAATTCCCAACTAAAAGTATAGGAAGTGCTACAATAGTTTGTAACAGATGAATCAATGTTTTGAGGGTGAATAGAAAGCATAACACACTCATATATATATATATATATATATAGGTAAAAACAGGTGTATCAATATATGGCTTATGTGTATGTATGTGAGTATGTATACATAGTTTTGTGTAAGAATATAAATATGATATTCATTTTCATACATATATATATATATATATATATATATATATATATAGTTGCTGTTCTATTTGATTAGTTCTATTAATATATACAAGGATAATTGAAATTTGCAACTTTTTTTAAAGTTTTTACAACTGTCCCTGCACTTTCTTGGAGTTTGGTAGAAAGTGAATTCAAATTCAGGGCTTCAAGAGCTCTCCATTAAGTTAGGTGGATGGCAAAGGCCATACATGCACACAGTATTGTCCTATTCAATGAACAGTAGAGGTTGACTGATTGAGAAATAGAATGGATGAAAAAAGTAGCAAATTTTGTCAGATTTGTGAGTTTACATATTTGGCATGAGACTATGTTAAGTCAATGGGCACCAAATAATGATTTTGACATAATTTCAACCTGAAAGTGATATCAAAGAGAGTTCTTTGAAGGTCGCTAAGAGACATCTTCGGTATTTATCAAAATCAAATATTGGATTGACTTTCCCTCAGCAGCATCACCCCTTATGGGCAAAATAACACCCTGAGGCTCCAACTAATTAATTACTAGGGAGGTGCTGCTATATTGAGTCTTGCAACCCAAGTGTCTTTCAGGCAAGTATCACAAATACCTCACTACAACAAGGTACAGGGGATGGACAGGGGATTGCTAATACAGGAAGAGGTGCAAGCATTAGTTGAAGAGGTGTGAGCAAGCAGGGTGGTTGGAATGTGTAGGAGCAGAGAGTGGGGACAAGAGGAGAGCTGAAAGTCTCATGGACTTTGGGAAACCAGACACTATCAAATAAATCTTAATTAAAGCTATCTATGATGTTTTGCTAAGTCCATCCAACTCTTTCAACTGGACGAAGGTAAAATCAACAGCTTTGCCCTTTGCATCTAAATTGAGAAACCTTGGAGCACATCTTCAGTGGCTGTCCAAAGGACCTGGGCCAGAGACACTACCGCTGGTGCCATCACCAAGTCATAGTAGACATGAGCAATGGAATTAGCTACTAAAGCACTTCAGCCTTCAGAATTGGAAAGGAGCTATCAACTGCCAGAAGCACTTATTTGGGCCTGCTGAAGGTAGACCTGGATAGGTAATTAAAGTTCCCGGAAACTTTTGCCAAAACAGCACTAAGGCTAGCCATGGCTCTGATCTCGGAAGTCTTCAAGTACATCATTGCCTCGGGACTTACTGTTACCTGGAAGGACTGCATTGAAAAGGCAAATGAGAGGAAGAGGGCAAAGTACACTAAGTTAGCAGAAGAATTTCAAAGCAGTGAGTGACCAAGGTATTGGAATGCAAGAGATCAACAGGCCAGTTTCTCTACATGGCCTATAATATCAAGAGCTAATAGACAAAATGATGGCTTAGGGTCCACAACAAACACTAATCAAATCAAGTCAGCACAGGAGTATACAGTGTGTACTGAATCTTTATTTTCATTGTGTGACTTAGGGACATGTTTGGAGTCCAACTACTTAATCAGGAGTTATAAGTTCACACTTCGATTGTTGGAAGGTGCAGGCACGGATGAGGGCAGTTCATCTGATACCAGAGTCATCATATTACAGTATGGTGTTGTCAATAGAGAAGTATGTATTTTCATCCTTCATGTATGCTTGTGACAACTAAACTGATCAGTAAGTCTTAGAATTAAGGGTTTAAGATATAGGTTACCATAGAAACCACTCCCTGCCCAGGCTGATTATTGCAGAGTGCATACGTCCGAGTAGTGGAAGGTCAATAATGGAGAGGGGCAAAAAGATTGTCTATATTCAAGAGAGGTGAAAAATCAAGGAAAATGTAAAATCAGTGATCATAAGGGTGTTAATAGATAAAGACTTAAGAAATATGAAATGACCTACAAAAACTCTCAAAAGTTTTGATGGAACCCTCAGGGCTATTGTGATATCAATAGGAGTTTTAAGGCTAAATCAGGGTTTTCAGACATGAAGAATTAAAAAAACTTAGTTTTACAATATAATTGATTATTGATTCGTACAATTTGTATCTGTTAGGCATGAAAAGTTACAGCAAAAAACATGAAACAAGGTAAGTAACATTTTCAGGGGAATTTCATGTACACAGTCCCTAATCGTCAGATTAATTTTTGATGAAAGTACATACATATGGGTAATGTTAAAAAGATAATCTTATCAGCTTTTCAATGGTATATCTTGTAAAACTGCATCTTACCTAATTAAAAAATTTCAGCAAAAAATATGAAGATAGGTATGTAGCATTTTTCAAGAAAATTTCAAGTACTCAGTTCTATTTCTTTGGATTGTATAATGAATTCTTCATGGGGGTATGTACGGATGCATACCATTGAAAGGGGAATTTATCTGCTTTCCAATAGTGTATCTTTCAAAACTTTATCTCTTGTGCTCTAGATGATGCAGCAAAAATAGTGAAGATAATAATGTAGCATTTTTTAGAAAATTCTTGGTACACAGTGCCATTTCTTCAAATCTTTGGATTAATTCTTGACTGAGGTATTTGTATATATAGTATTATGTGAGAAGCTAGGACTTGAAACAGATGAAAAGATACAAAAGTTACCAATTATGTATTGGACACCTGAAGTACATGAAAATCCAATAGGTGCTCACTTTATTGTAGCCTCTAAAGTTTCTAGTTTGAAACCTCAAAGCAGTTTCTAAAATTTTTAATTCAATATACAATCAAACACAACAATTTCATAATAAAAGTAAATTCTATAGTAATTTGAATCTCCTCTGGGTTGTGAATAATTCTATGCCCATTAAAGAAAAATAGGATATTATAAATACCCGTAGAGGGGGTAAAACTATTTCAACCTATGACTTTAGTACCCTTTATGCTAAAATTCCTCATGAAGATCTTATTAGAGAATAAAATGTAATAATAGACTTGGCATTTACAAGAGGAAATGGTTTATATACTGGGTTAACAAACTATAAAGCTTCTGGAGGTAAAACAAAAAAAAGCAGGACTTACTTTATGTATTCTACCCTTAGATCAGTTATTAGTCATATCATTGGGGAATGTTACTTTAAAATAGCAAATAAGATATTTCATCATATCATAGATGTCCCTATGGGAATCGATTCTGCCCATTATTGGGCAAATTTATATTTAAATAGATACAAATATATATAGATGTCATCTCTGATTACAACTAATATGAAATGAGCCTGTTCATTTTTAGGTGTCATTGATGACTAATATTCTCTTAATGATGGAGGAAAATTTGGAAAATCGTATAATAATATATATCCTACGGATCTGGATTTAAAATGTGAACATAAAGGAATGCAAGCAACATTCCTAGATTTGAGTGTCAAAATTAAGGATGGGATGTTTATCAACAAATTGTTTGATCAACAAGATAGTTTCCCATTCCAGTTAGTGAGAATACCTTTTAGTAGTATTCCAAAGTATATATTTATGGAACAATATTATCAGAATATTTGAGAATCGCAAAAGCAACTCTAAGGTTTATCGATTTTATATCAAAAATTGTTCATTTAGTTGCGAGAATGGTCAATCAAGGTGGTGAAATTAGTAAAATTTTTAGATTATTTAATAAAGCCATGATAAGACATCATGATCCCTTTAAAACTCATCAATTTGACCACAGTGAAATAATAACAAAAATCAAAGAATGTGTTAAAAAGAGTATAAAGAAAAAAATAAATGAATCATGTATATTAAAACAAATAAATTGGATTAAAGTTGAGGAAATTAGGTAACCAAAAGAGATGGATCCAGCCTTTGTCAGTGTGAAAAATCATTGTATTGACTGAATCCAGGGAAAGGGGAAAACATTTGGATCTGGTCCATTTGTCTGACTGATAGGTAGGTGGGTAGGGTTAGAACATAGAATATGGAATGTTATATTACAAATTGTTGAAGTACATTAATGGAATCCCCCATTGAGGTGTTACTACCAGCTAGAAAGTGGTTTTGTTCCAACCATGTACATCAGAAAACTCTCTTTGATAATTAAAAGTGTTCAGAAAACATTTGATGGAAGTTTGATTGGAAACTTGACATTGAAAATTAACTTTAAGTTCAGTGGAAAATAACTGTCAAATACTTTGGTTGAATATGTTAAGAATGAATCAACTTGAAGATTTTTTCTGTGTAATTAGTATTCTTAAAGATAATATAAAAAGGTTGGTTTGCATGCAATCATAAATTAAAACCAACACAAAGGAGTAAATATTTTCATGAGTGAACATTCAATGGAAATGACATGAACAGCAAGTCATGTCTGTTGGTATACTCATTGTTTTTAGGGCAACCTACATAAGCCCTGTTTCAAAAAATAAATGATTTGTAGTCTAAAATAATATCAATATACAATACACATAAAACCTTATATGATATGACAAACTACACATATGGCATAAACTATATAATAAGAAAGGGAGGTGGTGTTTGATCAAGATTGCTGGGGTGCCATGTTGATTTAACAGTTTTGTTTCTAAAATCCCTGAAACAGTTACATGATAAAGGGTTATCAGGGAATTCTTCGCGAAAGTGTTTTTCAGATGGTTGTTTGCTTCTCTAAGCTATTCTTCTATACACCAGATAAATGTAGCTCTACTTTTATCGGCTTGGGTTATAATCAAATGATTAGTTTCTAAAAGTTTATTGATGGATTTTCTTTGTTGACTTGGTAATTTATCATATGGTTGGGGTAGTATATTATGGCCACTGACATTTGGATCATCATGTCTATGTTCTCAGGGATGAATGAGCTACTGGTTTTCTATAATAGGATTTAATTTGCTCATGTTATCTTTTAATTTGCACTCTTGTCTTTTTTTATTTGCTTTCTCTAATTATTAATTTGCTCACTTTATTTTTTAATTTGCTCACTTTATTTCGTAGTTTGCTCATTTTCTTTTTCAATTTGCTTGCTCTTATTTTTTATTTGTACACTCTAATTTTTAATTTTCTCACTTTTTTATTTGCTCACTGTATTTTTTATTTGCTCAGTTTTTTTCAGTTTACTTGCTCTAATTTTTTATTTGTTCACTATTTTTTAAATCTTCTCATTTCATTTTTTAATTTGCTTTTTTGATTGTGCTGAATTCTTAATTGACTCACTTCATTTTTCAATTTGCTCACTTTATTTTTCAACTTGCTAGCACTAATTTTTCATTCGCACACTTTATTCCTATTTCGGTAGTACTAATTTTCAATTTGCTGGTTCTAATTTTTAATTTATTAACTTCATTTTCTAACTCACTCACTTCACTTTTTCATTTGCTAGCACTAATTCTTAATTTGTTTGCTTTAATTTCCAGTTTGCTCACTTTTTCACTGTTCACTTTTTCTTGCAATTTATCACTTTATTTTCTAATTTAAAGTTCATTATTGTTTGATATAAAAAAAACAAAGATGAAGATAATAAAATGTGTAGAATAATGATATATGCATTCTTTTAATGTCACTAGATTGTAAGAAGGATTCATCTTATTTGTCAAAGTCTTCTGCTGATGATTCTCTGTCTGTTACATTCACTTCATTAGGAATCTGCCCCGAGAAGTCAGACATATGTCCAGAGCATTTAAGAATCAAAGACTAGTTGATTATAACAGAGAATAAAAGTCATAGATGGAGGTTACTTTTGCAATCATGTTGGTATTAATAATCATGCCTGTTGAAGCAAATTCCTATTATATCCATTTACAAGCAGACATCACATACACATATATGATCATGTATAAATAAATATACACTTGTGAAGGCATTGTATGTATACATAGCTGTCATGCATATATATTCATTCATAAATTCATAAAAGTGTGTAGACAGGTTTGTGCATTTGCAGAGAATTGTATTGATATGTGTACGTAGGTGTAAAAAAATGTATGTATACTTGCTTAAAACGTCATGACTGACTAGGGATAGAGTAATCTAGTAACTGAATATGGCAAGAATATATTTCACAAGTATTCACTCATTGCATTGTCTAATGGTGTGATATTTCAGACAACTAGTAATGGGATATAATACACAGGGGATATCATACAAGCTTTTCACAATATTTCAGGGATTTTGTTTTGGGCTTCTTGGTACGCAGCATCAAAAACTTTGACCAGAACTATAATCAATTCCATTTTCAAAAACATTACCCGTCTCTCTCTAAAACACACACACATGAATATGTACAAGAATATATTTACTTGCACAAAAGATGATATCAAGTCTCTAAAACATTTGATTGAATATAACCAATATAAATGTCAGGATTTGAGCCAATACATTAATACTCACAACAATATGCTCATCTCTGAGAGCAAATGATGAATATAAAGTCAGAAAGATAGATAGAAAGATACACAGGTCAATAGAAACAGTCATATGGTCAATGTTATTTGAAAGTATGGCATATTGAGCATGACAAACAATTTGTAAAAAGGGATAATCAATGAATGTTACTTCTCACCTTTTGTTCAGCAATGACCCCCCCCTCATCCAAATTTTTTAAGTAAAAGAGTAAATGTTCATATTTTCAGCTCTCTTTCTCAATTGGCGGAGTCTGCACACAAGGTAAATACATACATAAGCAGCCACACTAACTTGAAAAAAACTATGTTGAAATTTTTGGTAGCACTTTTGGTTGATGATTCCTGAGAGATAGATAGATCCACAATGATTGTACAATGATAAGACACAGTCCTTTTCATTATAACAAACATTGCAACCTCTTAAGCAGCATTCTGAGCACAAACACCAAAAGTTTAATAGAATCAATATGTATCAAAACATATATTTGTACAGAGAAATTAATGAAAGGCATGGAAGGAGCCTTCGACCAGCAGTGGACTTATGAATGGTCAATAATGATGATGATGATGATTAGGATTGACATGATTTTAATGGTTGACAATGCAGGAAAAAAATAATTTATTGTTTATTAAATCAACAATTTATCAACTTGCTCACTTTGTTTTTAATTTTTCACTGGGTACCGTTTCATCAGAATAAGATGAAAATATAAAATGAATTTGACATCATCAAACATTATACAACAAGATTCAGAATTTTTTGAGTATGATTTTGTACATAAGTTCGAATTTATGCAAAGGAGGTGTATGGATAAAGGCCTGATCTTGGGCAGTCAATCAAATTACCCACATGCATGTGAATTAATATTATTAGACACCATCATCCGAAACTGTCAACATAAGTTTCTTCAGTTTTCAAGATGATCCAGTTGACTGCCAGTTGACTGGCTTGCCATGTATGTATGTATTATGCATATAATAATGGAGTAACAGGGCAGAAAATTTTAACATTTACATGTCTAGAAAATTTTTTTTTTTTTAAAGAATCCCCTCTCAGAAAGGTTTTTAACCAGGGATTTAATATACCATGTAAGTTTATGCTAAATTGATCCCTTAGCTTATGTTGGTTGTTTTTTGAAAATTCAGAATTTTTTAGCGATCACTGCTAAACAAAATGTGAGAGAAGCAATTTATTGATCACATCTTTTTCCAATGATTTGATTGATCACACCCAACATGGCATACTGTCAAAAGGAGTTAGTCAAGTGACAGTTTCAACTGAGTGACTAACCAGACCTGCTACTACTAAAAATTATTATTTGAGAATGTTACTGAATTTTTCAACCCTACATATCCATTCATTGATTTGACAAACAATTTGTCTTTCTTTTCACTTTTTTCATTATCAATATTATGATGTTGGATATCATTATCTAAATACTGAACACAAATGTGTATACAGACTATTCTTTCAACATATGTAGGTTATATTCACACACCGATGAATAAATATATATATATATATATACTCTTATATATACATATATATATATATATATATATATATATATATATATATATATACACAACTAAGTAA
>OY735207.1:27183382-27253382 GCA_963457665.1 Thysanoteuthis rhombus | reverse complement strand
CTCATTTCGTTCCTTTGTTGAATTTGAACTGAATGACTTTAAAATTCTCTAGTACCTGGATAGACTTATTTATCAGCTTAACAGCAATAAAAATTCTATCATTCTTCAGAATAAGTATATTTAAAGATTTCAAATGTAATGAATAAAATTGTGAATAAGCATATTCATAAATCTATCATCAGTCCTTTTTGTTAAGATATAGTTCAAACACAACTTCTGCCTAAAACGCATTGACCTGACTTAAAATCCTTTATTGGTCAAGATAGTATCATCATTTCAGAAAACTTCCCCATCAATACTATAGTATACATGTTATCTGATCATTTTCATTAAATTACAAATAAAAAATTCACAAAGGTTCATATAAATTTGTTTATTCATTTGAGCTTCCTTGTATGTTTGTTTCCATGATTGTAATTTTTATTTCTCAAAGATTCCTCAAAATTTCTTGAAAACTTGTAAACTTTCAACTCCTTACAGCTGTGCACATGAAAGCAGGAAATAATCATGAGGTGAATTGATAAATGATGGAACTGATAGATGGTTGAAAACTAGAGAGCACTTGGAGAGCACATACCTTTGACCATTGTCATAAGAAACTGAATAAAGATCAATTCATACAGAGTGACGATGTAGGGAAGGTAATGGCAAAAATATCACTCCATCGAAAAAAATTTCCCAAATCCTACCCAAAATTTAATCAATTTTTCCTTAAAGCAGAAAAATTCCACATTTAAACAATGGTAATAATTATGGAAATAAACCACAATATACCACAAACGAATGCCTACTCTGGCCAATAGTTAGCAAATTAGGCTTACAGTCCCCCCACGGGATATTCCATAACTGTGGTCTTGGGCCAGATTAAGTTAATGGATACACGCAATATATCACATGTTGTGAAATTTAGCATTATGTAGGTACATCAATAAGTCTGTTTCCTAATGATGAATAAAACAACTATTTAATATGACAAACATTCATTTTTCTACATAATCCCCTTCCTTGTCAATGCACTTTATTCGGTTGTGAATATTATTTAGATAGATTGAACATTATACAGTGAAAATATCTGATCAAAATCTAGCTTATATCAGGCTAATGATCCATTGGTAAGACTATGCATTTTATAACTTGACAACATGGTTAGAAGAAATATCAAAAATGAAAATCTTCTTTGTATTTCAGGTCAACACACAAAAATCTGTTTTTTCATATTTTTTTTTAGCTACTCTCTACAAAAGCTAATTTCCCCTTGTTTCACTACAGCTGGAAAGGTGGTGTTGGGAATCTTAGAAACATCTTGTGTGACACCAGATGAGTTGTTGGTTTACTTTCAAGCTAAGTAAACAAAGAGTAGGAACCTCAGAGGAAATCCTACCTGACTGTTTTTGTTAACAAAAAATGTGGCAGTCATCAAATGGCCAAAGAAAGAGAAACTCAGATAACTCTCATCATCATCATCAGTCTTTTAGCATCCGTCATTGGACATAGACCTTCCCCAGGATTTGCCACACTTCTCTATCATGGGCGTCACGGAGCCAGTCTACCCAACTTTTAAACTCTGTTTGTACATGGGGAGTGCTTCAGTATGAAAATGAAGAAAAAAAACATTGAATTTATTTTCCGACAGTGAGGCTATTGCAGAAAAATCTGTACTGATACCAAATGATTTCTCTTGTTTAAATTTATAATAGTCTAGGGAGGAAATTTCATTTCATTGCTTTTATTCAAAATGAAAAAATAATCAGTCACTATACTGATATTTTATCAGAAATACAATGAATCTATTCAGTCTCATATATCCAACTACAACAAAGTAAAAATATCTTTACAAGTATATCTTGATTAGTGGGATAAATTCACTTCAAAATCTTTTGTACTGTTCAAAATTTCACCATTCAAGGTCTTATTATATAAGAATGGTTTTTTTTCAGCTTATATTTAGTTACATTGATTTGTACAGTAATACCTTGACTACTACATCAAAATTTTCACAAATCAAAACACTACTCCAGGTATTACTGTATTTTGTTCAGTGGACTACTAAGAACAACTACTATTTCCTGTTTCCACTGCATGGCTGTTCTAGCAACTGCAATTTGGCCAGTGATTGTTTACTTCAAATAATTCTGTCTTGTGATGGTCACAGCTGGGTGTTCAAATTTTTTCCTATTTGTTATGAAATCATCATCATCATCATCGTTAGTCTTTAACCGTCCGCCATTGGATACTAACCTTCCCCAGAATTTGTCACATCTCTCTGTCATGGGCATCATAGAGCTAGTACTCTCTGAAGTTGTCTAGTTTGTCTCTACATCTTGTATTCTAGCAGTCTCAGTCATGCATGTGATCTCTGGGGCTCCATGTTGTGAGCAGTGATGTCCATTAGTTTTCTGCCATTCTAGCATCATGACCTACCCATTGCCATTTTGCCATTTCTTGTAGATTCAATGTTATCTTGGACTCTTATTTCCTCCTTGATACACTGTGCTGACTTGTGATCTCTCCAGGTGGAGTTGAGCATGATTCTCTCATGCATGCATTGCATACTTCTCAGGATGTAGGTCTGTCTCTTGATTAGGTTCCATGATTCAGCTCTATAAATGACTATTGGGAGGATGCATTGATCATATACTCATTTTTTTAGGAATAATGGGATCTTCTTGTTTTTAAAGGTTGAGCTTGCTCTACCAAAGGTTTGCCACCCTAGAGTGATTCTTTGCTTGATTTCATCTTCTTTTGAGGATTTCATAAAGATTTGTTGTCCTAAATAGATGTAATAGTCTACTTTCCCCAGTTTTGCATCTTTGATTTTGACAGTTGTGTTCTTATTCTCAAGGTGGTTTTTGCTCATGACCCTTGTGTTACTGAAATTCATGTGTAAGCTGACTTGCCATCTTTGTTTAGTTCATCTAGCATTAGTTGGAGGTCATGTTGGTTCTCTGTGAAAAAGGGTGATGTCCTCTGCAAATCTGAGGTTGCTCGGATATTCACCATCTATTTTGATTCCTCTATTCTCCCAGTCCAGGTTTCGGAAGATCATAACGAGGCAGGCTGTAAAGAGTTTGGGTGAGCTGGTATCACTTCGTCTTACCCCTTTTTAGAGCTGGAAGTTTTTATGTAGCCTGATAAAGGAGTTGCTGTGATGATATATATGTTGAAGAACTCTGATGAATACAGTGTCTACTCCATGGGAATTCCCACAGAGTCAAAAGCCTTCTTGAAGTCTATAGATAATAATTTTGTATTCTGCTGCTTTTTCTTTACGCTAATTCATCAAATGGAGAGGGTCTATGATTTAGTAGCTTCTTCCAAAGCCAGCTTGTTCTGTTGTTCATTTTCACCTAGTGTTTTAGTGATCCGGTTGGTGATGATTTTTGTGAAAAGTTTGTATATGCAGTTGAGTAGGCTTATAGGTCTGTTGTTATCTTTCGGGTTTCCTTTTTTTATATAAAAGCATTATGATTGCCACGATCCAGTCTTCCAGAACTTTGTTCTGTTTTAGACATAAGTTGAATAGAATAGATAGTTTTTTTTTACTGACAATTTTACCAGCTTTCCTGAGTAGATCGATGGTGATGTTATCTGGTCCAGGGGCTTTTCTTTTTTTTTGTTTGATGGCTTGTTTTACCTCCCATCGTGTAACTTCTGGGAAGTTCTCAAACTGATTGTCTGCGTCTTGCGTATCCTGTTCAGTATTTTGTCGTCCATGTCTTGAAGAGTAGAATTCTTGATAGAATCCCTGGGTGTGTACGACAATTCTATCTCTGTCTGTTGTTATGTCTCCATTTTCTCCGAGTATGCTAGTTATTTGTTTCTATGCTGAGAGCTTTGTTTATTGCTTTAAAGCCCCAACGTATTTGAGAGTGGTTTTGGTGATTGTTTATTGGTATTTACTTGTATCTTACAACCATTCTGTGATTGCCTCCTATGATTACTTGGTTTAGGACTTGAATGTACTTGATGGTGTCACTTTTGTAAGTTAGGATGTAGTCTATTTTGTTCTTGCTTTTGTGATTGGGACTCTTCCAAGTCTATTTTCTATTTGGTTTATTTTTGAAGAATGTATTCATGATTTTGAAGTCATTTGTGGTTGCAAACCTCAGAAGGTCTTCACCTCTTTCCTTCCATATTTTGTATACAAACTCGCTAATGCAATACCCATTTCCTTGTCCTACCTGTGTGTTAAAATCTCCCATGATGACATTGAAGTATTTTTTAGTATCTTGCAGTAAGGAGTTCAGGTCATCAAAGCAGTTGTCTATTGCTTCTTTGGTTGATAATGGCTAAGAAATAAAACTACATTGTACAACAATTTGATAGCATTAGGAAAGGATAATAAGTTTTTTATATCCTCCTATCTAGAATATCCATTTGTGAAATGTATGATAGCAAGCATTATAAATAACTTAATGCTTTCCTTGTGTTTGTTCTTGAAGAGTTGTTTCTTTCTCATGTTTTTTCTGTTGCATATCATTGTATCAATTTTTTTTCACATCTACAAATAACAACACAGTATTATGGAATTGATTTATAAAATTTGCCTTCCTTATTTAGATACACTACTGGCCAAAATTAACCATCCACTTTTCCAATTTCAGCTGTACCATCCATATTGGTTTGCTTGACTTCTTACAATAGAATTAATTATTGCAAAATTTAGAAATTAGTTGAAATTGGAAAGGTGGCCGGTTGATTTTGGCTGGTAAGGTAAATCTTTAACACATCTATCTTTATCTAATTTCTAAATAAATCCAAAAAATTAGTGATACTTGATAAGTGATATTCTTCTTCAAGTGGTTCATGATAATGTTTATAAATTGAGTTGAGGGAAGTGTTTTTATAGAATATCTTCTCTCAAATTATCTTTCCTCAGTGGTTGATGAAACACTCTTGCATTAAGATGCAAACAAACAACGCCTAATTTTAAAAATGTTACCGATTAGCTCAGAACACTTCTATTCACAAGAGGATGGTATTGAACCTCTACCTCAAAACCAACTCTATTCAATCCGTATTCTTATATCTGTTTTGGGGAAGTCACCAAGATAAAGCTTGGATTATCCCCGCTTCTAGCTAATTCTGACAATCTTGATACAACTAAGCGAAGAGTCGATACTCAGAGAAAATAATAGTTTATAAAAAGTAATGCTGTATTCTGAAGCCAAGGTTTCTTTCTTCTGTGAGTTTTCTTTTTAATAAGAATAAAACAGACATTTTAGCATTTGAATGAAATGCTTCAAAGAAGAAATACACTACACGAAGGATTTCCTCTCTTTAATAGATTTAATGTAAGAAGTTCCATTTGTCACTGTATCTGAATATTAGAGTTCGAGGAAAGAATGTAAGGAAGGCAATACGTAAGACATTTGAGGAGGAGAAGGGAGAGGAGATGATGATGGCAGCAATGCACATTGCAAGTATAATTCAATAAATTAAGTGAATCTCATTTAAAAATCTAACAAATGAGAAGGAAGTAAGAAAGGAAGAGAGAAAACTTAGCAAAAAAAGAAGGATAGACTGACAGAGGCTATCTGTTCAGGGTGAAGTTATTCATATATTGAGTTATCTATACACCAACAACTGAAATAATTAATGAAGGTATGAAGTGGGAAGAAATTTGGCCTCGGGTCTTTCTCCTTGTTTTTTTTTTGTTTCCCATTCAGTATTTTTTATTTCTTTTTTGTTTCATATTTCTTTTCTTCAGAGTTCTTCTGGGATTTTCATTTGTTCCTTCTTTATTCATTATTTATGTATTTATTTTTCTTTTCCCTTTCTTGATTGCCCAGTATATTCATCATTTCCCCTTTGTCTTACTTCATTTCATGTTGTTGCCTTTGCTCATAAGGATGGACTGATTTTTTGTTACTATCTTGTAATTGTTGTCATCCCATTTCAGAAGCTATATCAGGTATAGTCTGCTGAATAGCCACCATTATTGCCATTTTAGAGATTCAGAGTTTTGTATGTGGAAAGAAAAATTTCTTTAGATCACGATTGATCAACCAATCATGATTTCATTCGTTTAATAAATACAGGGTATTTGAGGGTTCCACACAAATATATTAGATTTAAAAGATTGTCACATAACAGTTCCTATTGAGTGACAAATCAGACCTGTCTTTTATTCTTTGCAATAACCCCTAAAAGGAATTAGAAAGGGAATATTTATTTTCAGTGGTCAAAATTGAGAGGTGATTATTTTCACATCTAGGGGTTAAAATCATGTGGAAAAATCTTTTTCCCATTTTTAGGGGTCAAAATAAAGTGCGAAGTTTTCTCACGATCGGTTATCTTTTATTTTGAGGGGTGCACATCAAAAGAGAACTTTTTTCCACTTTTAGGACAAAATTGAGAGTGAATTTATTTTTTCATTCCAAGTTGTGAAAATAGAGGGGGAACTTTTCTCTCTTTAAGGAGTCGAAATTGAGGGGAACTTTTTTTCTCTCTCTCTGATTTTGACCTTTAAAATTGGAAAAAATTTTTCTTCAAAACTCTCCTAAAAGAGAAAAAAAAATTCCCATAGATTTCGAACTCTATAAGTGAAACAAAAATTCCCCCATATTTTGACCTTTAAAAGTGAAAAATGGAAGTTCCTCATTGATTTCAACCTCTAAAAGTTAAAAAAAAAAGTGCCCTTTATACATGCAATACTCATTCAAGTACATTGATGAGGAAAGGTTCCTTCGACTAAATAAATCTCTGGTATTCCCCCAGCTGGAGTTAGCTTTTTGCATATGGTCTCCCTACATGAAATACAACTCAGATACTATGGAGAGAGTATAGAGGAGAGCCACCAAGATGATTTTAAGACTGGGAAATATATCTTACACTGAAATATTGAAACAACTTAATCTAGAGACCCTGGAATTCAGAAGAAAAGGTGCTGACTTATTGGAAGTCAACAGAATTTGGAACAATATACAAACACCATACTTGAAGCATTTAGCAGCCATCTTAGTATAAACTCAATTTATAACAATGTATGTATTTTAGAAGTCCCACTGAATGTCCTTAATTTTATAGTTAAGTGGAAATACTCTTAGGGTGGTAGTAATCAAGTTTTTGTAGATAAATTATTACAACCCTTTCAATGGAGGGTTATAATTCTGGCCAGTTAGTTCCATCAAGTTTTGGGAGTTTGAGAACTTGAAACATTCTACAGGATAAATTTATTCAAACTACCAGTCAAGGGGTCTTATCTTAAATGAGTATTATGATGCAATGATTTACAGTGATCACTTGGTTAGTGTCACTCATCTGTAATTGCTGCTCAGAAATATTTTCCCTGTTTGAAGGTAAGTGTTCCAATATCATAGAGCATAACTTGAAAATTGAATTCATTGACTCTAACTAGTACCCATATACTATATTTAAGTTATTTTTTTTTCTTGAGAACTTTAATCCATATCCATAGAATTGTGTTTCATTTGCCAATATTACTTCTATTAAATTGTACCATTATTCAGGTCACTCTATTTTTTTCTTCTAAGTCATTACTTACATCTAACTCCTACTCTATTTACAAAAAAATATCCAATGATGATGACAAAAGACTCTGAACATGACTATTTATCTGTATTAAAGAAATATCTCATCTTTTACAGCCATAGATAAGATTCTAGATTTACCTATTTAATTTATAGTACCCTTAGAAATGAAATAAAAATTTACAACACCCTATGAAACAAAATTAAAGATTGGCAACTGCCTGAGAAATAAGTTAAACATAACTAAGTTATGAAAATCATTTGAATTTTATTGTAACTTATTCTGATTGCAAATAGGAACAGCTAATATAATCCCAGATTTGCTTCATGAGCCAAAGTTTGCTCCAAGCTTCTGGATCCTTTCATATTTCTCATTTCATGCTGATCTTTTGTTGGTACTTTCATGGCTGTATTTGCATGGAAATGATTTTTAAAAAAATGAAAAATATTCTTGAAATGTCTTACACACTCATACACATACACGCATGCATACATATACACACACATTCATACAGATATATATAAGAACATAGAAACTTTTATATCTAAGGTGTGTGTGTGTATGAGTGTGTGTGTGATTTGAGAGAAATGTTTCCCAGTTACAAACATAACTGGTTTAAGAAAGTCATCAGTAGACTGAAAACAACCGACTTTTTCGCAAGAATAAAGATTTACAGGTATGAACAAAGGCTATTCAGTAGTTGAAAGTAAATTAGATATTTAAATTGAATATTTTTCTTAATTTTTCCAAATGATTTTTGAATAAAGTGATCAATTTAGACACAAACACATAAATTTGTCTGTAAGTATGTTTTGTCTATAGCTATTTGTCATTAACTATGTTTACATGTATGTACACATACATATATATGAATATTTGTAATATGTACACACACACATACAAATGCATGTGTTTCCTTCTTTACCTGACATCATTTGGTGCTAAAATAGATCTGATGATAAGCATTAAAAACAGGCAAGTTTATTTGCTACATTCACTTTTAACAGAGAAAATAAAGATGAACTCAAATGTTAAAGAAAATAATAGGAAGATGTTTTCCAGTTTTTCTTAATCTATCACAGATTTTTTCTCAAGTGTCGACTTGACCTTTCAAAGTCTCAAATTTCACACATAGGTCAATTCAAGAAACCCATCTTCTAGATTACAGTGACCTATACTTTTATTGATTAGGTGCTTTTGTATGTTGATGGACAGTGTATGGATGAGTTGTGATTGTATTAAGATGGATGATAAAGAAGAAACTAGACAATCACAAGGTTTAGATAGATCTGTACATTATTTTTCATTGCGAATACATATATGTGAAGAAAGGCCAACTTGACTAACGTAAGGAAGGCTGAGTTGGTAGTGAGCCAACTTGACCAGTTACTGCTCTTTCTGCCGTTCCATTTGATTGAGAGTAATTTGGACTTGAAAGTATTTGAAGTATTAGCAGATATTTTAAAATCATATGACTTGAACTCCGCTTTTTTGTTCCTTCGATTCCTTCAATTATTTCAGCTACTTCAATTTAGAACACTTTGTTGGCACTATGTATTCTATAGGATAGCCTGGTGAAACAATATCTTACAAAGGGTGTGTTGGAAATTAGTTGGCAAAAACTGTTATCATCAACTGGAATTTGCCAAAATCCATCAGAGGCGTCCAATTGGACGAAGCATTTTGGACCATGTATTTTGGCAAATATTTTTTCAGCAGTGAGAAGTTTATAATGCTCTAATTTTATTGCCTTGTTTCAATCACGTAGATCTAAACATAGTTTCACCTGTTTGATTTTTCAATGATAATGAGGGAGTTAACCCATTCAGTGGGTTCTTTTACAGAAACAATTATTCTGCATTTCTGCATCTTTTACTTTCGGGTTCACTGTGCCAATTTCACCAAAAGATTCATCATGCTTTTGTGAAAGATTTGGTAAACTTGAGCGATTGATTTTAAAAATTCATTGGATTAGATTTATTTTTTTGCATGGACTTGCATCAAGTACTGGTTGAGATTTTGTATCTGCAACGATGAAGAGTACAGAAGTTTTGAAATTTTCATGAATTAGAGTGGCTGTAAACTTTTCTTATACAGGAATTTTAGTGTTAATATAGGTTGTCTTTTTCCATGAAGTCATCTTTAATATGGGTTGGGGAAACAGATTGGAGCAGTATTTTGGGGGTATTGTTTATTTCTACACCCAAGTCTATTTAAATCTTATTGCAGACTGGTTGAGTTTCAAGTTTATTGTCCATTCGGACTGTTCATCATTAATTATTGGGTGATTCAGATTTTATTTTTAGGTGAGGATCTTTGAAGTCAATCATACTTAAGGAGAAATTTGCATTATCAGATTCACTTTCTAAGGAAAATTTGTACTTAATGTACCAAACTTTTGAATAATATTCTTTTTTGTGACATTTACTACATATTTTATGGTGTGCTGGACAATTATTTCTTAGGTGACTGCCACCACAAGGAGTGGATATAGTTTAGAATTTTGTGGGCTTTCTTGAGATTTGTTGCACTTGTTTGTCTGTGTCAACAATTTATAGCACCTATATCTGTACTTTGAACTTCTAAGGTAGGTAAGATTTCTGACAGGTGTCTTGTTCCTTCAGTGGCTTTCCCTGCTTGTATAGCTTGTCTGAAGTTTGTTCGGGTTCATTTAGAAGATGGCAGAAGTCTGAGATACCACATATCAAAATATCTCCATTGAAACTATTAAAAATATCTTTGAATTTACATAGTGATGCTTTGTGGTAGAGTTCAGTAACATTGTCATCAAACTTTTGTCCATCTGCTTGTTTGTAATTGAAGAATCTATGTCTTAAGAAGGTCAAATTCTTTCTTGATTGATGGTAGGAGTCAAATTTTTCAATCCCTTTTTCTTGATTGTACCTATCATCATTTTCATCAAAAGTAGGGGTTGAGAAAATTTTGCAGCCTTTTGTTCCAATGCATCTTAAGAGAATTGACGCTGTATCTGTACATGATTTGGAATCAAACTCAGTTGCTTGTAGAAACAAGTTATGTTTTATTTTCCACTTGCATAACACATCCAAATGTTTTCCTTATAGAAACTTAATAGTTTCGGAGGTGGTAAAAACCATATTTTGAAAATAATCTGGTATTCATAAAGATTAGATGGCAAGCTCAACCTTCAAGAACAAGAAAATCCCATTAGTTTCAAAAAGAAGGGTCCACAACCAATGCATCCTTCTGATCATCTTTGCCTACGGAGCTAAAACATGGAACCTAATCAAATGATTGACCTTCAAACTAAGAACCGTACACATGAGAGGATCATGCTCAACAATACAGAGAGAAATATGAACAAAACAGCGCAGTATATTAAAGAAAAAACAGGAGTCAGGGATATCATAGAATCTGTTAGAAAACTCTAATGGCAATGGACTGGTCATGCTAAAAGAATGTCAGATGACTGATGAACATCACGACTCACAATGTGGATCCTAAGCGATCATATGAGAAAGGCCAGCAAAATATAAGATGGCATGATGAAATACACAAGTTCAGAAAGTATTGGCTCTGTGACAACCACGAGAGAGAGGTCTGGTGGATCCTGGGGGAGGTCTATATCAAACACTGGACACTAAAAGGCTGCTGCTGATGATGATGATGAAGGGTTGCTCTTGACTTCTATCACTATTTTGTATGCTGATTGGCAGTATATGGATGAGATATGATTGGATTAAGTTGGACAATTAATAAGACACAAAACCAGTACATAGTTTGGGTAGAAGACATCCTGTGTGTCATGTAGGTAAATGACATCACAGCAAGGGGGCAAAATAGTCTTTTTAGTATTAGTACTAATAGTTTTATTTAGAATCAGTTGCAGCTTTATTAGTTAGTAGGAGCATTAATAGGATTATGAAACAGAAGCAACAAGAATGAAATGAACAAAGTTCTCATGAATGAAAAAATTGCACCAAAATGAATTTTTAAAAAGTTCTATTCCACTTTCACTGCTTATATTATATATTTCTGTTTCATCTTTACAACAATAAGCTAATGATGATTATTAGTTTAATAAATAGCAAACTCGACAGAATTTAAAAAAAAAACAGAAATTTATTTACAACCCTTAATTTTATTCTTCATTGTACACATGCATGTTCATTTGTTCACCCCATTTAACAATATGGCAGCTTCATTACTGGAAGTAGATATAAAGAACTCTACGTAAGAGAGATAAAATGATATCCAGTGAAATACTCAATTATGATAATATTGATAATGATAATAATGATAATCCAGTACATGATAAAAATTTGCTAAACCACTTTGTTGGAAAGGTATCACAACAATCAGGTTTTACCCTAAAAATATGGTTGCAGGTTTTAGATATTCCACTCTGGATCACTGATTTTGAAATTTAGACAACTCATAGATGCCTTCCATAAATAAAATATGCTGACAGACCCTAATTTTATCATTTGGTTTTTAAACTATTTAAGGAATTACAATAAAAAGCAATTTTTGACCTTTAAAAGTCACAATTATTTAAAATGGATTCCATTTATCCAAATGCTAATATCCGGTACTAGTGTGTGTACAATGATTATGTTTTCTGCTAGCTCCGCGATGGAAGAAGTTTCTCTGTCAAAAAATTTGTTAAGTCAGGTTCAGAGGGCTCACTGCTGCAGATCTCTGCGTATTATTTGGCAGACCCTAGTTTCAAAACCGCTGATGATTGTAGTCTATATTTTTTCAAAAAATTTTGTGATTTTTTTAAGTAAAAAAAATGCATTTTTGGAGCTAAACAAAAAGTAATATTTCAAATTGTAAAGTACGGAAACTGAAAACAGCTATCATCATTGTGTCATAAGCTTTTTGTTTATATAACTGAAATTAAGCTAGTTTGAATTATTATTCAATTTTTCTTTCACATTCATTTCATTATTTCAATTTTATACTTTGTATCTATACATATAAAAAACTAATGACTTTATAGTGCTGAATTGGTCACACTAAAAATTATAGTTATATCTGAGTGTACACCAGCTACAACTTCTATATTTTACATACATAGCCCTAACATATATCCAAAATGGTATTAAGAAGAAAAAAGATTTGCATACTTACATCAGATTTTAGACTGACTAAAGTTGTTGAACCGAGATGGCCTCTGAAAGACATCTCTTGATACATAATATTTACTGACAGATGAATGAATATAAAATCTGTGAAAATTTGTGAGCAGCCATCAGGCTTCAAAATTATTCTAATCAAACTTTGATTGTATCCATTGACAGCCATAGGAAATGTTTGATATACTTTCATAAGCAAATCCATTTATAGAAGTAGTTTTTGAGGAGTTAGGTACATGCTTATAAAATGTCACTACTCATCATCATCATCATCATCATCATCATCATCATCATCATGTCTTTTAACATCCATTGTTGGATAAAGACCTTCCCCAGGATTCGCCACAATTCCCTATCATGGGCATTGCGGCATTTCCTGAATTTGTCAAGTTCATCTCTCCCCCTTGTGTTCTGTTGGCCTCGGTTTCTTATGTGATCTCTGGCGATCCATGCTGTGAGACGTGATGTCCATCGGATGTCTTTCATTCTTGCAACATGGCCCGCCCATTGCCATTTGAGTTTTTTAATAGTTTTTATGATGTCACGAACACCTGTTTTCTTCCTTATATACTGTCTTGTGATCTCTCCATGTAAGGTTGAACATGATTCTCTCATGCGCACGTTGCATACTTCTCAGTTTGCAAGCCTGTTTCAGCTCCATAAGTGACTATCAGGAGAATGCATTGGTTGTATCTTTTTAGGATTATTGGGATTATCTGGTTCTTGAAAGTTGAGCTTGCTCTGCCGAAGGCTTGCCATCCCAAAGTGATTCTTCGCTTGATTTCCTCCTCTTTTGAGGGTCTCATAGAGATTCGTTGTCCTAGGTCTACTTTGCTGAATTCTGCATTTTCTATCTTGACAGTTATGTTCTTATTTTCAACGTGATTATTGCACATGATTTTTGTTTCACTGAAGTTCATGGGTAGGCTGACTTTTTTGCTTTCTTTGTTTAGTTCATCTAGCATTAGTTGGAGGTCATGTTGGTTCTCTGTGAAAAAGGGTGATGTCCTCTGCAAATCTGAGGTTGCTCGGATATTCACCATCTATTTTGATTCCTCCATTTTCCCAGTCCATGTTCCGGAAGATCATCTCAAGGCAGGCTGTAAATAGTTTGGGTGAGCTAGTATCACCTTGTCTTACTTCTTTTTGAAGCTGAAACGGTTCAGAGTTCTTATGCAGCCTAATGAATGAGTTGCTATGTTTGTATATATGTTGCAGTACTTTAACGTATACAGGGTCTACACCTTGTAGGGTGATGGCCTTCCTGACCATGGGAATTTCTACAAAGTCGAAAGCCTTCTTGAAGTCTATAAATGCGAGTGACATTTTGTATTCTGTTACCTTCTCTTTTAGCTGATTTATTCAATGAAGATGGTCCATGGTCGAGTAATTTCTTCTAAATCTAGCCTGTTCTCGTGGTTGATTCTCGTCCAGTGTTTTAGTAATCTAAAACACTGGACGAGATTGTTTTAGATTACATTCACATATATATTTACACATACTCATATACATATATATAAGGGTTGATATGTATGTGTCAAGACATACACACATGCATGTTTATATGAGTGCAAAATTTATTTTATATCAGTGTCATTAAAAAATTTATTTTTCAGAGAATTTCACAAGATGCATTCTGAAAGATTTTGTAAAGAAATTTTCTTTCTTTCAACTAATTCATTTTTTGTAATCAGAACTGAAAATTAGCTGAAAGGCATTTTTGGATTAACAAGAAAAAACATGACTCTGGTAACATTAGAAATATTCTTTTCTAGCAGGGATACCCAACATTGCTTGGGCAAAAAATAACTTGAAATATAACCAGCAGGAAAAATATGATCCTGAATATATTTCTTCTTACACAACAAATTAAAAAAAGATTATTTACACTATATACATACGAAAAAGTATCTGTAAAAGAAGAAATATTCTGATGCACAAAAAAATGATGTTGTCTTTTAGTTTGACAGGGTTTCTGGATACACTACGTCAGTGTTTCTCCCATTGACTGCCAGTATGAGGAGTTGTTGAGGATCCAACTCTAGAACAATCCACAGAGAGTTGTCAATGGGAAAAACATGGAGAAATCAGGGAAAGACCGGCAATCTTGTAGGATTGTCATTATGCCGTGTTACAATTTCTAGAATTGACTTCCAGCATTGATCTCACATTACATTTTCGCCATGTGAAGATGTACCCGCAAACAAAATTTCTGCAAATTGGATGCAATATTGTGACCAACAACTAAAAAATGTGCTAGAAATGACCAGAGACAACATATGTTACTTCCAGTGACCTCCAAGGTCAATCAGATACAGCCAATATGGTAAGTTGACCTTTCCTCAGTCTACTTGCAGAATATTAATACATATATATATATATATATGAATGAATGTCTTGGCTTTGGGGACAAAGATTTTGGGAGGGTTTTCCGCAATTATGGAATCCTTGGACACTTTTACTTAATTGCAAGAAATTAAGAATGAAATAAGTCTAATGTAACTCATGATCTAATATTATCATTACATATATATATATATATATATATATATATATATATATATATATATATATATATATATATATGTATCTGATGGATATCACAACTCACAACATGGATCCCCTGAATTCACATGCAAAACCAAGGCCGGTAGACGGAGAGATGAACTAGACAAGTTCAGAAAGTAATCGCTCTATGATGCCCATGATAGGAAGGTTCGGCAAATCCTAGGGAAGATCTATGTCCAATTACAGACAATAAAAGGCTAGTAATAACGATTAGGATACATACATATATATATATATATATATATATATATATATATATATATATCTCATAAGTACTAAAGCCTGTTTGTACTCACAAAAGTCAAGAACTACACATCACAGGAAAAACAGAGACATATTTGAAATCAGTAGGTCTCAATTTATCTACAAAACATAATTTTAGGTCAAATTTTGCAAAAAGTCAACATAAATTTCTGCGTATGCGCTCAAAAATATACGCTATCAAAAATATTTCTTTCTCTTCTCATCTGGGAGTTCCTAATGAAAAAAATGTCAATTTTTCTTTCCCTCAGTATTCATGCCAGTTTTTGCAGCATTTCTAATTAAAAAAAATTGAAAAGAAAAAGTGACATTTTTATTGCTTTATTTTATGGATACCTAAAATAATTTTTCAATGAGAGGAATCCACCTGTAACAGAGATTTTTGAGGAAATTAACAGTTTGAAAGGTTGTTTGTTCATAAACATCGATATGATGTAAAATTGGCATTCAAAAATTTTCCAAAATTTCTGTCCTGTAAAATGTAATTTTTTATATAATGATTATATAACAATATAAAAATATGGCAGGAGCAGAACTTACAGAAACTAGAACTGCATTGACAGAAGATGGAAGAAAAAATGAAAAGAATGACAGATTCACACCAATAGATTTTGTGAAAACCCTCAAAACAAAACAAAAAAGATTCAGATTTTACAGACTACAACTTGGACTTACATTTTCTTTGTCTTCAGCGGCTGCCCATTAAACTGATAATCTACTTTCCCTCTCCTAATGCTATACTAGTGTAGTGCCCCTATACTTTTAGTTAGGAATTAAGTACGAAACTCTTCTTTTAGCTAGATATCCAAAACGTCACTTCCTCTGACGACCCCTATAAAACCCCTGGATGCACATGGTCCAGTGATCATTAGCTCCAGCAACCCTAGCTGGTTACACCTTTAGCCCCTGCCTTTGCAGCCGGTCATTCTCTCTCTTTCCTTCTCCCTGGTCCAATGCTCATTGGCGCCAGTATTCCTAGCTGATCATGCCTCCGATCTTAACCACCATCCTCACTTCGGGAAACACACATGGATAAAACTCCATGTTCTATGTCTATCATAGTCTGTTCGTTGAGAGTCTATCAGCGTCTGAGAATAGCCCCCAAGTTAATTCACTTACTTGGCAGTAAGGCTTGCATACTGAACCCGGTTTCCACGTATCTGGGAGCAATCCAACCATATGGAATCGACCCGTTCAGACAAATTCGCTACAACTCCGACACCAGCACAATCAAGACGAGAGAGCTTCCACCTTTCGCCATCTCTTTTTCTACCTCTTCTCCTAACATTATTTCTCACGATCTATCGTATTAATGCCATCTTTACATGTACCTCATCTTTATTCTTATATTGAATATACGTCTCTTGTCTGGCCATAATACATGTATGTGTTAATTTCTCTTTGTTATTTCAATGCGCGTCCAACTTCATACTTGGCGCGCATTCCATTCTCTTCGTACAGTCTCCTTCCTTCCATTTCTACAGGGCCGCACATGTGCTACAGTCAAACCACAACGAGGACCATATCCCCTCGTTCGTCTCAACAATCCATCGCTTTTCGGATTTAACAAAAGAGACTACACGCGAAACTAGTATTGCCTAGTATTTGTTTGCTGGGACAAGAAAGAAGTTCTGAATCGTTTTTACTATCCTAGGAAAATCTATTTACAAACATTTACTACATTTATCATTTCTTTTTTTCATTTTTTGTCTATTTGCCACATAATCAGGTTTGCAGCAGACAGACACAGTTTTTTTCATAATTAAAAGGGCTGATAATCCATCAAGTAGAAATACAAGTTAATTGAAAGCAAAAAATACACAGACTTTTAAAGCTTTTTCTTTAACATGCTTGTTAAAAAAATACTACCTAAGAAAAAATTTATAATGATGATAAGGATGATTATTTAAACTGTTGCAGTATTCTTTTGTACAAATATCATCATCACTACCTGTTTTAACTTGATATTTCAACTATTCTAATCACCAATCACCTCCACGTAGTTCTTTTGAGTAACTTCCAACAAATTACTATTTACTGCAGCTCTTTGCATCAAGAGGAAGCCAATAAAAACTTACAAATGATCCAAATAAATGTTTCATCCTTATGAAACCCTAAAAAAGACCTAAAGTTACAAGTGTAACTCTTATTTAGATACAGATTAATTCACAGTTCTGGAAGAAAAAGTCTTGCAGTTTCTCTTGTTTGGAAGTTAAGCTATGATCTTTGAGAATTCTTTTTCCCCTAAGGATCCTCAAATTCAAAGGTTAATCATTTCATCATTCTTCATGTCTGCAGGGATATCCATTAGCAGATATCAGTAACAACTTAGAGACTCTTCAGGGAATAACAAAGTCTTAAAATTGTATTTGGCAGTTGAGTTGCTGATCAGTCCTGAGCAGTTGAAGAGGACAAGAGTAAAGGGAAAAAGAGAATAGTGAGAAGGAAAAAGGGTGAGAATTGTCAAAGAAAACATGAAATGGACAAACGGGAATGAAATAAAATAGAGAAAGAAAAACAGAAAGAATAAGAAAGAAGAAGAGAAATGGGAGAGAGAGGGTTGGAGGAAACCAGAGAAATGGAGAATGTAAAAAAGGAGAGAAAGAGGAAAAGGAAAATGAAAGGGAGAGAAAGAGGAAAAAAAGAAGATAAAAAAAGGATAATGTAAAGAGATAAAGAGAAAGGTGAAAAGTAAAATTTTCCTGTTACCGCAGGACTTTCAAGAATCCACTAAAAATATAACTATTAAAACTGGAAAGCGCTCATTGTCAGGGGAAGCATAGATCTGCCCAAAAATTTAATCACTCCTTTAATGATATTAATATGATAATAATGGTATAATGTGGTGTGGACATATGACTATGATCAAGGGGAGATAATTGTGCACAGATCCAGAAATTTAATTCAATCACTTTTCCTGGAGCTGATGGCCAACCAATCCATTGAGGAGATATTGGGTTGACAGTCATGAACTTTTGGCAATATTATATGGTGTGGACATATATCTCTATGTAGGGGAGGTAATAATGCATCGATCTGCCCCCTAAACTATCCACTTATTTTGTAGCTTATGGCCCACCCTTCAGCTAATTTTTATTGAAAATCATTCAGAACTTTTGGAGATATTGAGTGGACAATCATGAGCATATATATGAATGTATAAAAGGAAAAACAGAAAAATATCTTTCAATCAAAAAAAGAATTACCAGGATCTGCCCTAAAAGTTTTCTGACTGATATGACATTATCATTTAGACAAAGGTTTGAATAAAAACTGTTGTCTCTTCAACCATTTTCCTCACAACTCTGTTATTGTGTTGCTGAAAAAAATTTAAACCTGCAAAAATGTCAGCTTCAGTTTAGAATAAAACATTTTCTTTAATAAGAATATACAACCAATGCATCCTCCCAATAGTCACTTATAGAGCTGAAACATGGAATCTAACCAAGAGACAGACTCACAAACTGAGAAGTGTACAACGCACGTATGAGAGAATCATGGAGACAGCCTAGTATATCAGGAAGAAAACGGGAGTCAGAGACATCATAGAATCTGTTAGAAAACTTACATGGCAATGGCCAGGCTATGTTGCAAGAATGACAGACAACCAGTGGACATCACAACTCACTACATGGATCCCCAGAGATCACATGCAAAACTGAGGCTGACAGAATACAAGATGGAGAGATGAACTTGACAAATTTAGAAAATACTGGCTCCGCAACACCCACGATAGAGCAGTATGGAGAAGGTCTATGTCCAACAATGGACATTAAAAATCTGATGATGAAGTAAAGCATTAACAAAATCGCAGATACTCAGAGCATCTCTTAAGATCATGTGATACTGTTTCTTGATCTGTTTGGGAAAGTTGAGAAAGTCAATGCAATTTTAGGTTGAGCTGGAGTTCCACTGGGAAATTGTTCCTTAAAAATATTTTGGACATGAGAATGCACTGAATATCATTCTTGATGTTTTAATTGTAGTAAGCAGATGATGCCTATCGTTGTGATAAGAAAGTTCAAGTGCTAGTAATGGAAGTTACCAAGTCATGTGGCTACAGTGTATCCTCCAAAAGAAGTGGGTAGTTGTGATCAATCAAAACCAACAGAGCTAATAACCCTGATGACACATAGAGTGGAGCTAAGGGACTGACATTGATGACATTTTTGATTGTAGTTAATCTTTTCCCATGTGACTCTAGTGTATAACAAAATTTAAAATATAGAAACAAGAATATCAGATGTATAATCTAAATACCGTATTATTATTTCAGCCTACTCTGTATATTTCAGTATATTTTCCTATCTACTTTATTTTGTTGATTACTGTGGTTTGTGAATTTCAAGATGTCTCTAACCAAGCTCTGAGCTCCAGGCTTACCCAATAAAACCGAGGAAGAACTCTCAGATAGTTTTCCTCTCAAAATCAACTTCCATATACCTCAACTTCTGACATCTACTCAAGTGTGTCTGATCAGAAGTTGAGTTGAACATGAAAGCATAATAGTTGGTTTTCTGAATGCTTCTCAGTGAACTCGGGCAATCAGTGGGTGTCATCATGTGAGTGAATTCGTTCTGGACTACTGGTGAAAGATTCTCTTTTAATGATATATTAAATTTCATAGATTATTAACAAAACTTCAGACTAACTCTCTAGTTTGTGCAGGAGAATGGTCTTGCGAGGTAAGTGTCAATGGAGCTTCCAGCAAAGCATTTTCATAGAATAATTTATAAGTGGCTAAATAATCTGGCCATCCAAGGGCTTCTCTCCTATGGTAGCCAAAAAGATCAAAATCTTTTTTTTCATTATCCAAAAATAGCTTGTCTGACTTTCATAGAAACTGCTTAGTAATGCCCCCTCTTCAAGTGGTGCCCAGGGCACATGCCAAACCTTTCATACTCTAGTTATACCACTGGGGGTATATTGCATCTAGTAATTCTTAATTCTTACTTTGTATTTTTTCTTGGTGATTCTCAGTGTTATTGATGCTGTTACCACAATATTTTGGTCGATCAGCCTTTGTCTGCTGCATCTATTGCCACCCAGCTTTGTGGTCATGTTAACTAAAATAATAAAAGTGAGTCATGTCTGGTAAAAATTCAATAAATCCTGTTCAAGGTGTTTCCAAATAATTCAAGTTAATCTTACACTTAAAATGCACATTGCTGTAAGCATCACGCTGAATCTTTCTGTGTAACTCAATAGTCATATTTCTAGCCACACTACAAAAAATCAAATATCTTATATATATTTCATCACTTATATGAAAACTTGGATGTTATTGATTATAGGAGAGAAGGGTTATGATTATTATTTGAGTACATAAAAAAAATCCATGAATCCATAAAAGGAGATTCATTTTATAAGAAACAATTTCTGATTTTTCTTCTAAATACATTTTAGCTCATATGTCTGTCAAGCTGCAAGTTTTGTACAGTAGTCAAGTAGGAATAAGGGAATGAGATTATGGGAAGATGATTTTCCAATTTATGATCACTAAAATATTTTCAACTTTTATAATACTTTACAACACCAGTTTTTTCAGATCTCATAAAAAACAAAGGAAGTGTTTAAACAGGTAATCTAATCATTTTGTAAGGAATCTGACCTCTAAAGTTTGTTACTCTGAATGGGATATGCTGGCCTTAATTATGATTTTATGTGTTGTTACTCAAAACTATTTCTTTGTTCCATTTGCATAACTTCACACATAAAGTAGGCACTGTTTAATACTCTGTGTTCAGATTGGCATTCATATTCTAGATAAAGAAAATAAATAAAACAGTGATAACTGAAAAAAATATATTGATGAGAATACCTTCCAGGAAATATGTAGTCCTACCATTTCCTCCTTGATATTATTAAATATTTTATGCATAGTGCCTACCCTAGACAAAAGAGAGATTCAATCATAGATGAGATTTGTAGATAAGATGGGACTTGGATTGGAACACCAGCAAAAAGAGGTACATTTTGTGGAAGAGGTACTAAGATATGCATGACAATGGATGGGTAATTTACTGACCAGAAATTATGAAATCATTAGCAGTGATTTCTCCCATTTATCACTTAGCCAGCGGCATTTATAAAAAAAACACCTTACCTCCCCGAAAAGGGTTTCTCAATAGTTCTTTTGTAGTATCAGGTGTGCTCAATTATTTACTAAAAGTTTACCACAACCTGACCACAGGAAAGGTGTAAATTCTAAGATGGCATCAAAGATAGCCTCTAAATCTTTAAAATGCCCATTACTCATTAATTATTTACACCAAGCAATTTTTTCAACGGTTTCTTGTAGTGCAAAACTTGACAACATATCAAAATTCTGCCACAGTCTGATCTCTACAAAGATATAATTTTTTTGATGGCATACAAGTTGATGATAAAATTAGTTAGTTATTAAAAAAAATCCACCCTACCCCCTAAAAAATTGCAATAACAGTCTTTTATAGTATCATGTGTGCTAAACAACATACTAAAAGTCTACAACAGTCTGACCACTGAGAAGGAATAATTTTCAAGGTGGCGTCCAGAATGATCACCAAATTCTCAAAATGCACATTAGTCATTCATATTTCACCCTAGACAAGTTTTTCCAAGATTTTATAGTATCAGATGTATTTAATAACAAATCAAAAGTCTACCACAGTCTGGCTACATGAAAGATATAATTTTGTTCAAGATGGCTGCCAAATCGTTAAATGCCCACAACTCATTTTAAAAGTTGGGCAATCATTTTGGATACAATCTTGAAAATTACACCTTACCAGTAATATTTTCTGTCAAAGTTAAACTTTGAATCATTTCTTTTTAATGAATATGGTATTTTAGGCTCAATGCTGTTTCAGTGAACATTCAACAAGTTAATGAAACTTTTATTTTTTCCCATTTAGTTCATCATTCTTTGCCAAGAATCCTTAATAATAACCTGTCCTTGGAAGTTTATACAAGGTTTGAATGAATATTTTTTTGATTTGAGAAGTTACTAACATTTGTACGATAGTTTGTTAATGCTTCTACTTGATCAGTTTTCTTTCCATCACAATGATGGGCATCATCTGCTTACTACAAATCATAGCATCATGAATGATATTCAATACATTCTAATCTCCAAAATATCTCAAAGGACCGATCTCCCATTGAAACTCCTGCTCAGCTGAGAATTACATTGATTTTCTTCATTTCTCTGACCTAATCAAAAATAATACATGACAGATACATGTTTATGCTCAGAGTAGCTATGATTTGTTTACGTTTTACTTGGATATTTTGGTTGGAACAAGAAGTTTTTGTTCATCTAATTTTTGTCAGCAACACAAGAAAAGACCTGTGCAGGAGACAAAGGAAGGCACCAGGTTTAAGGGTTCTGATCTTCATTTGATTGCTAATAAGTCACTAATTACTTTTAAGCACTTGTTCAAACTGTTCTATTACTAATGCTATCAATTTTTGTTCACATAATCTTTTCTGGTTATTTTGATATTTGTCATTTCTTATTTGTCCTTTGATATTTTTTTCCACAAGTCAAAATCTTTATCGATTTCCTTTTATTTTACAAAACTTTCTAGAACAATTTCCAAAATTGAAACTATTAATATGTAATGTGACAGGTTTTAACAAACTATTAGGTAAAATCCATTTTGATACATCGATAGATAGACAAAATAAATGCATGAGAGTGGCTCAAATCAGGTGATATTCGCATTGATGAATAGAAGTTAATCCTAAATAATCCTCTCACTTCTAGTCTCTAGCAAATAATCTCATTGGTCCATTTCAGGTCAACGCAATGATATAATCAAGATAATTGGTTGAAGCTCAACTCAGCGCTAAATAACATCAGACAAGACAATAAAATTTGTTCTTTACATGGTTCAATGTAATATGAATTCATTTTTCATTTTCTTCTCCCTTCAATTTATGAACAAGATTATAACAATCACAGTTTTTCAAAGTGCCGAACATTTTTGCATTCTTTAAAATTCAAAAACAAAATAAGTTTCACATATTATTCTGCAATTTTTCAAAAATGTAAACTATTCAAGAAGATGAGAGTGTGTAAAAATTCAGACAAGATTCCAACAAAACTGTTTTGTATGCATCTTTCCTATTTTGGAATTAATTTCTCATTTTAATGACACATCCACAAGGCATCAGAATAGAGCTTGCTCACTCTCTTATTTTTCATTTATTTCCTTTGTATTTATTTCTTTAATGAACAAATTCTTGAGGAAGAAAAATTTTAATTCTTCAGGTTTTCTAAATAACTGCTACAAGTATTGTGTCCAAAAATGTTGAACTCTGATTGACAGGCATAGATGTTTATATTTCATTGGTAATATTTTTTAACTCTCAAGTATAGCAGCAGACAAAGAAAGAGGGAGAAAGAAGTAAAGAATATATAATGACTAATGAATAGATCAAGAGATATATGTAAAAGAATGAAAAACAGTTATATGAAAAAGTGTTTTGTATTCAGGGTGTGGGGGCATGTTAGCACTTATATAAGTTTTACTGCTTCTAAAAAGTACTTAAGCAAAGATTCTGTAGCAAACAAGATTCTAATTTTGTCCCCAGCAGACTAAACGGAGACATTCATTGAAAGATAAATGTTTACTAAGCTTAATCTAATCTGATGTAATGTCATTTTCATTAAATACAACTGGAAAAACAGAAAGAAAAAATGAGACAAGAATAACTGGGCAAACTGGTAAATCACAAGAATTTCAATTTCATTAGAAGTATATTATGACAAAATGCTGAATAAATGTTCAGTCTTAAGCAGTTACATTTTTTAGGTTACAAATAAGGGAGAAATGCTTTATTCTATCAGCATACAAAATGCCACTTTTTCAATAATGTTTTAGAAGTTTAGTAAGATATTCCGAGAATATTACTTGCGAAACATGATGATGTTTCAATCAGATTAAGATAACAAGACATCAAGTCAGGTATTATTAAACATCTTCGCAAGCACAGTTTTTCTAAAATGGCTACATCATTATCATCTTTTTATTAACTGTATAACTAAAACTAAGCAAGTAAAAAATTATTATTTGAATTTTCTCTTTATTTACATTCACTGCATTTATTTCAATGAGGGTTCAATTTTATTTTTAACATTCGTATAATGTCACATGAAAACATCTACAAAAACTGATATAAAATAAACTGATTTTTCATCAGAACCCAATGTTTTTATTTAACTACTATTTACCCACATGAAGTACACAAAATAGTTACTTTTTCTAATCATTAAAAGTTACTGTCATAATCATGATTTCCACTTATTTGCAGTGAATAAAACTATACATATGTATTCATAGATATATATATATATATATATATATATATATATATATATATATATACATATAGGAATAGAGCATTCTGTTGGTTGAGGGATTTCTGTGTAAATAGATATATTGCTTAAATTCAGCCTCTCTGACTGTTCAGTTCAGTAGTCCAGTGGAATGGAAAGTCTATACCCACACTGAAGAGATGTAATACATCAAAACAGCTGTCTGTGGGTGACACAATAATTATATATATATGTATATATGACATGGGAACTTTAAACCCTAAAAACACATACTCACATAGCACACACTACTGAAGATGGGAAAAATCCCAAAACATGTCTGGACCATTAACATCTAAGGATTAATAAACCTTACCTCTGAACACTTTACTCTCGAGTCTGTCTCATTCTTTACAGTTCACATTATATATATATATATATATATATATATATATATATATATATATATAAATGAATACTTTCTATTAAGCCTCACAGATATTAGTCACAAAACAGAAGAACATAAAAATATCTTTAAAAAAATCATAAAATAATTATCTAACTTTAAAATTGATCAGAAAGTATTGTCACGATGTTCTTCAGTATTTTTTTTCATTCATTTTCAGCTAAGATCAATTTGATCATTTCTTTAATTCATTCAATTTTGTTTGAAAATATTTGTTGGATTTTGCTTCCTGCATGTAAAAGATGATGATAGCAGAAACACAATCCAAACTGGAATAAAACTACTTGTAATACTTGTATATAAAGAATTGAAAACAACAGGTCCAGTTGGTCACTCAATAGTAACCCTCATATGATGTGTTGGAGGTGATGAATTACAAAAAATTGGAAAAAGGAGTGATCACTAAATAAGTTAATTCTACCTATTGTTGAGTAGTGATTGCTAAAAGATAACTCAATTTTCAAAAACAAACATGAATGCGGCCAGACACAAACTAAGGGACCAATTTACCATAGACACACATTGCAAAGAAATAAATAGAATAACCCTCAAGCCCCATTGGTAGTATATCCTGTATGCATGATACATAGATAGCCAGCCAGCCAGCCAACCAGACCAACTTAAAAAACTGAAGAGATCTATGTTTACAGTTTTGGTTATATTTCCACACATCCCCTTTGGAGAAATAAGAAATATAACCAAAGAATTGATGACATATAGACTGGACTGTAGATATTCTAAATCTCTGTTCCAAGCCTATGATCGACCAGCAGTGTAATACTATATCATTTTGAAGGAGATCAAACTAAACAATTGGGAATAAACTGGATTAAACTCATTAATTCTGACAAGATTAAGTCTTAATCTTCCTCTCCTAATTTCAGGCTTCTTTTTTCTTTTTTATTAAATATTTGTTCAGTTGTCTGACATGAGAATTATAAGGAATTAAGAATAAGGAGTTAATACCCTGTGCCAATACTCTGTGAGACATAAAGACAAAATGAGCTGGTGGCGGGGGGCTTGTCGGTTTCTAAATAAAGATTTCAACAGGGGCATGTGGATTCAGAAGCCCATTGCAGAGGAGAATCTTAATTACTTAATAGATTAATAAGTTAATTAAGAAATAAATCTGAATGATAGTCGAGTTAGCTACAGACAAAGAGATTCTACATGACAGTTCACAATGTGTATGCTCAAAGTTCAACCTCATATGGCATAACTACTGGACTGAATCTATACATCTCCAGTAAATATTCAAGTTACTATTTCAGTACTCAACAGTAGATGAGCTCTTTAAATAATGCTGCATCCTTTCCAAATGATAGTGATCAAGTAAGGAAACATGCCGGTTAAAATAGCTTCTGAGTATGGATTATTTAGCAGACTTGTCATAGGCATGTATGTATTCTCAATAAAAAAAAAAATAATACAAAAGGCTTCTGAAGAAAGGAGAGTGAATAGAATGGTAACCCTATTATGATAATAAAAAATAGATCTAAATAAAGAACATAATACACAATAATATATTTTACTATTTCTTTTCCTCTGCTTTTAATGAATAAATAGAACATTTTCATAATACTAATGGCTTTAAATGGAATTGTTTGCTGTCTGCAACTTGTCACATATACCAATAAAGCTTTTCAGACAAAAAGATGCTAAATGTCATGCAGATTAAAAAATTCAAAAAAGTTTCCAAGAAATGAATAGAAAAGCTACTTACATGTGCATAGTAGAATTTACAGTGGAGAAGTAATGTATAATTATTGTTTCTATGTTTCTTAGCATTCTAAAAAAATGTTCTCATTAAACAATGCATTCAAAATGGAATTCCTCCACCAATTCTATCTTTTCATCTCCATTATGCTATGCTACAAAAGTTTGGCTAAGAACTAAATTTGCGTATAGACAAATTTTTCTTTTTCATTGGTAAATAAAAATGTATATATTTTGTGCTCTTGAAGAAGAATAGATATTAGGGGAGACTGGGGACAGTTGCAACAAGCATTATTAAAAAATAAACATGCAAGAGTGATGACACCCAAACTGCACATGCACAGTTAAACCCTCTCCACCATCAGGAAGATAGAAGAGACATTCAACATCTGCAGCTGCATTTACTTCCAAAAATGATTTCAATCCCAAACTGACCTCCACTGAACCTGGAGTTCATGTCTGAAAGTCAGTTGGTGTAATTCTGCTGCTGGCGTATTTTTGTTTCTTTATTCCATTTAATTACTTGTGGAGGATAGGGCAACCAAACCACACCACACTGCCTCACTCTCGACTGATCTTCTCCAGGTCTGCTATGGCTTCTTAACACATCTCTTCCTCTGTGGATTAAAGACTGCCACTTGAGCGGATTTCCTTCACACAAACAGAGTTCTGATGTTCCAGGACCCTGTCCCGGTTTTGCCTTTGTTGTTAGGAGGTTGTTTGGCAAACTAGTATTCCATAGGCTTTCATCAGCATATACAGAGCATTAAACTCACAAATTAATTTCTTGGAATAAGTAGATATTAGTAATTCACTTAGAATAAAAATGTGATCATAGAAGAAAACTTTCACCAATAAAGCATTAACATTTGAAATTTTCAAAGCTCTGTAGTTGAAAACTACTAAGATTTTTTTGGTCCATAAAATTTTGTTTTTCCATGAACTGATAACATTTGAGCCATGATTGAACAGATAAAATCTGAACCAAAACAAAACTTAGGCCTATGACTAAACACATAGAATTGAAACTTGCAATGAGGTAAACATAATGTGAATTATTAACCAAACTGACAAAAAACATTTCCATAACGAAAAGTTTGGATTTGAATCCTTGTATTGATGAAGAATATACTAGAAATTTGACACAAATTGCAAAATGCCTTTTCTTTTTGTGTTTAATTTCTCATTAGTTACAGCACCTTTCTCTTGGATATCATCTCAAAGTGTCAGAAAGATAACAAAAAAGGGATATCAATAATTTTAGAAGCATTCTTTATTTTAGTTTTGTTCCTGTTAAACTGTGATTGTTTTTTCCTCCACATCCACCTCCTCATGATCATGATAATGATGGTGATGAGGATAATAATAATTCAATTTTTTTTTTTAATTTCAAAAAAATTTAAAGAAATTCTGTCAATGTTGGTTGAGTGACAGACCCAGGATAATGGATTGAAGCCAAAGACTTCATAGGCGGAATCTTAGATTTCATTCCACATCTTTCAGCAGCAGCACCTGGAGAGGCAGTAGAGTGCATTTGCCTCAAGTACTTTGCAAAGGAAATCTGAACCAACAATTCTGCTGGCTTCGATCAAAACTGATTGAAGTATTTTGAAGTTAGAAGAGAGAAGAAAAGGAGAGGAGAAAGAGAAAAAAGACAGATTAGGAAAGAAATGATGAAAACGGTGAGAGAGACAGAAGAGAGAGAGGGGGGTCACTCAGGGAGAAAAGTAAAAAAAAAAAAAAGAGGATTAAGAAAAAGATTAGGAGAGGGAAATTGTCTAAGAACAAGAATAAGAGAAAGTGAAGAAAAGAAAAAAGAAGAGAGAGAGAATGAATATACAGATATACCTTGATCAAGGCAGTTAATTTGTTCCAAATATTTTCGTACTGTTTAAGGTCTCATTATGATTTAATGGTTTTGTTTTCAGATCATACATTAATTTGTACAGCAATACCTTTGCTGTACATATCAGAATCCACACTAATCAAAATTGCACTATTAAAGGAATTGCTGTACATATAAACATTTTTTTTTCTTGCTTTAAACTCTGGTAAATCATTTCTAACTTTACTACATGCAACCCATAATTATTTTAGAAAGTAAACAAAGACCTATCATTGTAAAACTGAAACTTTTTCAAATCGTTTCATGTAAATTCATCTATTTGAAATACAACCTCCTATATTCAGAATCAATAGATATATGGTTTCTCAAATGAAAAAAATTATATTATTGTTGTTTTATTCTTTTAGTGAACACACAGAAAATGATGAAGATGGTTTTTATTGCGAGAGAAATGGGAAAATAATGAGAGAGAGAAAGAGAGAGAGAAAACAGTCAATATCAGCAATTACTGGAAAATAAGAGAAAGAAAGAAAACAAAGAGAAACAAAGGAAATATAGACAAGTAAAGATAGTAGGCCCGGATTTATAAGGGAGCAAAAGGGGCCATTGCCCTGCAACCCCATACAAAAATATAATGATTCAAAAATCAGTTTCTTTAATAAGAAATGAATTAATAATTACTGTTCTAATTACATGCAATAAAAGGTATTTGATGTGTAAGTTTTGTGATTTGCAATGTATTTCAATTTCTTTGTATAAGGGGTGCATCAAACCTAAAGTGCCCCAGGTTCTTGAAATAGGTTTTTAGTAAGGGGTTCATTTTGCAATCCAAGTTTATGGTAAATTGGTCTTTTAGTTTGTATCCAGCAGCATTCAAGCTTGTTTTTTGAACATTCAGATTGATCACTGTCCGATCACTGTCCGAAAAAAGGCTAGAGAAGTAACTCATATGCAAGAGTTGCTGCATAAACGTCTTCAATTGAACCAATTCTCTACGTGAGCCTCAGTCTCCAAAGAGAAATAAATTAACTGTAACAAAGATTTTGATATCCTCAAACAGGCTGACTGATGATCACCTAAGAAAACTAATGAATAAATCAATATAAAAACCAATGTCTTTTGGCAGCATATTGTTACTTTTTTCACTTTTTGTTGAGGAGTGATCTTTGAAAACATCTGAATCTTCAAAGTGTGAATGCAGCTGAAAACAAACTAGGGATCAATTTAGCATGAATTTGCATTGCAAATTGAACACCCCACAGAAAATCTGATTGGGGGAATTTTAAAAAACACCTTTTTAAACACAGTAAGGAGTAGATGCTGAAATTTTCCGCTCTCTAGCTCCATTGGTGCAGCCTGTACATGTGATATATACATAAATAGCCAACCAGCCAGCCAAACTAACTTGAGGACTGGAAAAACCTATGTTGACTGTTTTGGTGATAATTTGGCTGACAGTCTCTAATATGGTAGCAGAAGAGAATTAAGGGTATTGATGCTGCACAATTCTCATTCTCTATAATTCCCTAGAATTTATTGATCAATTTTTTTATAGTCCTAAAATGAGAATTAGATACTGAAATTAATGATTCCTTACCATCAGCTTACCAGCAAATTACTATTTACACACAAGAATATTTATACCATGTGTACATCATAGATTTTTAAAGTATATATGCATACTGAATGCTAAGAGGTAGAGAGATTGTGCTATGCCTGTTTCCCCAAGTAGGCCTGCCGTTCGAGAAAATCAATATTGGAAATCCAAGCTTATAACAACAGAACATTTAATTTGGTGTGAAAAAAGTACACATATTGCACATACACACATGCATTATAATAATCATATTTACACAATATCTTGGACATTGAACATCTATGATGATGTAATAAACATCATAATTAGAAACTGTCAACCAGAACAGTCAACTTAGGTTTCTCCAGTTTTCGACTTGGTCTGGCTAGAGGTCTACGTATGTGTATATGATATGTGCTGGGTGAATATACGGCTAAAAATTTGAACATTTACTCCTTATTATGTCTAGGAAAAAACTATTTTGTTTTTTCAAAATTTCCCCCCAATAGGTTTTTCATGGAGGTTCGAGCTACAATGTACGTTTATGCTAAATTGGTCTATAATCTGTGCCCAGCTGTTTTAGTGATCCAATGGAATGCAAGAGAAATAACTAAAGAATATTAGCAAGCCCCAGACATTCAGTGGAAATAAGGAATGGGGCTATATGGTTAGATTTGAGCTTTTGTAACTGATGACTTTTGTTGCCCGAGAGGTAGAGCAGCTATCATATTGGGACAGGCTCTGTAAGGAAAACGGGTGTGATTTTATGATTAAAAAGACTTACTATTATATCTTTGGCAAAACTATATTACATTATTGCCTTCAAAAAAGTTCTAAAAAGAAAACAGTTTGTAGGAAATTTCTTTATCCTAATGATTCTTGATTAGAGAAATGCAAATTTTTTGTCCTTTTCTACTTGTATTTTTAATTATTCTTTTGCCTGGTCTTGAATTTACTAAAATTATTAAAATATTTTGGTGCATCTGATCATTGGTGACATTTTTAAGATTTCAGTAGAATTAAAATCTTTTAGAAATAACTGAATTGAGAATATGAACTGGTCTATAACACAAATTGGTAATATTTCAGATTGCAACTGGTTAAAATTGACTTTTCATACAGAGAAGGTCTATTTTGTTACAATCGTTGTAATATTACATTACTGAATGACATTAGATCAAAGTTGCTCGTTATCTTTCATTATAATTCAGCTCTATAAGAAATCTTTTGAAATTCAAAAACATTTATGATTGCAGCTAACAATAGCATAGATTTGTCAATGAAATTATAAATTGAGCAAAGCCATTGAACCGACCAGCACAAATTGGTTAATATGGCAACACTTAGTTGTTTACAACAGAACAGGTGACTTTTTGATCAAGTTCATACAAGAACATTGTTGTATTCTGTGGCTTCAGTTGAAGATCAAAAGACATGATTTGTTTTATAACTTAAAAGGAAATGAATTTGATGAAACAAAAAGGTTTGATAGTTACTGATTTAAGTAATAAAGTTTTTGTTTTTTTGTTTTTTTCCTACCTCTAAAAAATGGAAAACCTAAATAATTCAGAGATTTTATTTTATTGTGAAAATGTTTTAATGGTTATGAGAAAAATTTCATTCAGTGGCGATTAGAAATAAACAGTTATTTCCTGGCCCTACAGTATCGGCGCCCCTGGGTAGATGTTTTGAAGTATCTACAAAAATCTAAAATCAAGGTCCATGGAAGTCAAAGTAAATTATTGTACATCACTTTAAAGGTAACAAGTCAATTTTTAAAAAAAATTTTTTTTTTTTTAGATTTATTAAATTACCAAATTTGTTTAAGAAAAAAGGCAGCTGTCATGGTGTCAACCCACCGATGGTGTGACCCAGGGTGCCCCTGGGTCCCCCCTTGGTGTACCAATGATTACAAGTACATTTAAAAATCAGGATTCATTTTTTTCATTATATGTTATTGTTGGTTTTTCTTCACAACATTTTGGCTGTGTACCCTGTGGTCATCCTTAGGTGTCTATTCTGAGGGGTAAATGTTTCTCAACTTTTGGGTATCAAAATTTTTTTTAATTTTAGGGGTCAAAATCAAGGGAAAGATTTTTTTTCACTTTTAGAGGTCACAATGTTTTTCACTTTCAGGGGTGAAAATCAAGGGGTAATTTTTTTTCTTTTCTTCAGGTGTTTTAATACAAGTGGATTTTTTTCAACTATGGAGGAATTCACTTTGTTTTTCCGTAGCCAAAGCATTGCTAAATATAAGAAAGAATTGATAATGCATCGAAAAACTTTTTTGAAAATTAAGGACAATACTGTATTTCACAAATAAATCTGAAAAGGTAAATAGTTTTTTGTATCTTTGTAAATTTTTCAAAAGTTTGGAGTGGTGAACTACAATTCTGTGACAGCAGAAAAGGAAAATTTATAAAAATGATTTGATTTCTTCCTAGAGAACATCCGATTCTACTTGTTTACCCAACAAAATATATATCTGCAACTTAGCCATTTCTTCCTCCTTGCATAAGAAATAACATCAAAGATCCAATTTGATTATTTTGCCAGTTGGCAAACAGAATGTAGAATGTGGAGCAAAGCAGTGAATGCAATAGCAAAGTCATTACAGATGCAGAAACTCAATTCTACATTACTGTAGTCATTCAGTTTTATTAACCAAAGGAGACTTATAACTGATTTCTCCAGTAGTAAAGAATTTGTAATAAGTAGTCACTCAAAGAGCAAAGTATTCAAATGACCCATATATACATCTTAATCCACTTTATTTTGGGGTTGTTAGTAGGAGTAACAAGGAAACTTTAATGCCCAGTAGTAACTGAGTAACTGGTACATTTTTGTAAAAAAGATGTTATGTACAAAAAGTTATCCCTATGAAAACTCTTATTAATAACTCGGTCTATAAGAATGATAGGTAAAACTATGGAAAAACAATGAAATATTGTATCATATTGCTTTTGTCAAAACCTTTAAAATTCAGGCAATTTCAGAGCAGTAAGTTAACAAATCATAAATACTTAGGTGGCTCATTTTGTAATCAAATAATCTTATCCTATCAAGTATAAGATATTGAATCACAGTAGCCCCACAAATAACCTGATCAATCAGCCAAGTGGGCCACAGATTCTTCTCTATTTTTTCATGCTAGCCTACACAAAAGATTATAAGTGTAGAGAAGACAATTTTTCTCTAATTTTTTCTGGTGGATTAACTCAGTTTTCTCTAATATATTTATGTCTTCTTCTTTGAAATTGGATTGAAGGAAAAATTTTTTTTTTTTTTTATTCATCAAAAAGATTCATCTCACGTGATGATTTTTTTTTAATATTTGAAACAGACATATTAGGTCAAGGTTTTGAAAAAAATAGAAAAACCATTGAATGAAAAAATTTAGGTAATGGGAATAATCCAATTCATGCAATTTCAATTTTTGTGTAACTCAGAAACCTTTAAAGGTGTTAGTATTTTTTCAAGATTTTGCATCCAGACTTGAAAAACATATAGTACTAATATGTCAGCTTTTCTTGCAAATTTCACATTTTGAAATATTAAAATGCCAAGAAAATTCCTTACACATTGATTTTTGACAAATGACTAGATGGAGGAGTATAGTACTGGTTGACACAGATAATTCAAATGTCAATATATCAGTTCAATTTTTTTTGTGTCATTTAAATTTTATTGCTATCAGTCTGGTTAGGAATCAAACCAAACAAAATGAAATTATTAAATATCAATGATTATCTTGAAGTCAACTGAACACAGGCAATGCAAGTTAACCATACAAGTTATATAAATCATAAAAACAGATAACTTTATGTGAATGCTTTTTAAGAAAATTTTTAAATACTCATTCAACTTCTCTGAACTTAAACAATGAAAAAAACTTTTTATTTAACCATTTATTTTTTCTCGCCAAAAGCTCTTGCCAACATTAGAAACAAACACATTCTTTAAGCATTTTAGTCACCTAATTATCATATTTTCTTTTCACTTGTTGTTTGTGTGATAACAAAATGATCAGTACTTTTACTGCTATACAGGCATCTCTGTATGTATTTTGTTTTAACATTATGAGAACTATATATTATTATGATAACAATAGTAAAAATGTTTTGAAAACCTCATGCAGATATCAAAGAAACACTGGTGCAATAATTTTACTCTGGTCAATAGCTTGTCTCCAAGGAGATTGCTTAGTGAATAAGGTACTGTACTTGTACATAGAATAATAAGTTACATAGTAGATGAGACTAGTTAATCTCAAGCAATAGCAACTTTCTTTTGTGTTTGCGCAAAGAAGAGCAGTAAATGAAAAGATTGATAACATTGAATGTCATATGCAACCAATCAATAAATGGCTGTAAAAAATTTCAAACATGTTTATAATATACTGGTGAGATGATCGATTATCTAAATGACTAAATATATTTTGGTGATAACTTAATCATAAAGAGATCATGAATGAATCCACGAGAAAACTAGAATCATCATGTAATGATACACAAAACATGGGATAAATTGGTCACAGTTACGTCGTAATCTTATTGAGAAGACAATAAAAACAAAAAGGAGTTCTGATGTTGGACAGATTTGATTAACTCTTTGAAAAAATGGCAGTAAGCCATGACTATACTCTATCAAAAATACTTATTCAAGCCAAAATATTGCTGTTATTGGCAAGTGAAGAATGATAAATGTGACTAGTGAAAAGAATAAGGCTTGACTGAGATTGAATACGGCCAACTTTTGATACTTTGTGAGTAACAGCAGTATAGAGCAGGTCAATACAGCCTGTGATCAAGGATAACCCAAAACAGGCCACATAAAATATTAAGAATGCAGACAAGTTGATATGGCATGGCGTAGCAACCTCAATTATGATTATGTTTACAACATTGAACCTTTACAAAACAATATCTATGGAATGGAATGTACAATGAAATATAATGTTGTGCATGAATATGTGTATCTAAAGATACTTAATTGACTTGAGAATTAGTTGATTTCACTTATGCACAAAAATGATTTTTTTAAAAAAGGCTTTTTCAATTTTTCACAAATCATCTCAAATTTGATCCAATGCAGTAAATCATACTGGAATGAGTTCATGAAATTGTTTCACCTTTTCCAGGCAATCAATAAAATAAGTATGAAAGAAACAATGAAAAAGATAACTAAAAACAATAGATAGTTGTCTTATTAAATGTCAGTTCGCAAAGATTATCAATGGGATGGTTGACTAACTTTTCATTCTTGTTCTCTATTCTAATATACCCATTCTCCTTCACCCTCTCCACTTTGCTTACCATCTGCTTTTTAAATCAACTGAAATGATTCTCCAGCTGCAGTTTATTATGTATGGAACACATAAAGATTATCCATTGTTACCCAGCTTGAAACAGTTTTCTGGATTATTTTTAGCTTTTGTAAGATTATTTTATTTTGCTTGCACCATGTTTAAAGCTGGGGAGATTATGGAATGATGACATATCTAAAGAAGCAAGCTTTTTGTCTTGAATCAAATATACTTCCAGTTTTTCCTAGCTTTGAAATCAAAGAAAAGAGGCTTGTTTATTTGAATATGTTTCCTCAGTGCAGTAAAAAATCATTTTTCCCAACCTTTTGCTTTGGTTCAAAACATCATTCTTACTTGTAGACTTTTAGACCTTAAAATGTTCATATGAGAAAAAAACCAGTCTGTTTCTCATAACATTTTTTAATTATTTTGAAATAACAATAATAGCATTTGAGATTTTATAGTTGAATAAAACAAATCTTACGTATTTGATATCACTATTGCCATTTGAAAAATTGTCAAAGTTGGCATATTTCTGTTTATTTTAAAACATAGAAGATGAAAGAAAATAAGCAACATTTTCAGCATATTATGCTTTTTTTTATTTTAGAAAAGGTAAAAATGCAATTGAAATACAAAACGATATTTACTCAGTTTATATAGAAGGTGTGGTGAATGATTAGACACATTGAATGTAGTTTTGTGCAGAAGATTTCCCACTGAATGGTGCTCCAGTTTTAGGTAGACCAGTTGAGGTTAACTGTGATCAAATCAGGACATTGCTTTATAAAAGTCAATGTTATACAATGCAGAAGATAGCAAACATAATAAAAATATCTGAATCAAGCATCAAAAATTTGCACCAGCTTGGTCTTGTTAGCCACTTTTATGTGTGGTTTCCACATAAGTTGAAGAACCAAAAATGAACTTAGCTGTGATTAAATATTCAGTTTTTGAAACAAATTGTGATTGGCAATAACATGTGGATACTTTACCGAAGATCATGGAGCAAGTAAAATCATTAACCATACCAAAATCTATACCAGCAATCAATGATTATACCAAAAGCTGGTCTTCATCCAAAGAAGGTGGTGCTGTGTAAGTGCTGGGATTAGAAAGGATGTCATATAGTACAAGCTCCATCCAGAGAACCGAACAAGTGATTTGAAAGAGTACTAAAAGCTGCAATTGACGAAAAGCTTTCTGGGTTAGTTACCAGAAAGAGCATACAATTCTCCAGGGATAATGTTTGCTGAGATCTTTCTATAGTAAGGAAGCAAAAATTGTTGCTGCTTGGCTGGGAATCCACCATATTCAGTAGATATTGCACCTTTAGATTACCATTTTTTCTGGCCTCATAGAAATTAATGGAAAAATAATTAATTTCCTAAAAGACGGCAAATTGAAGAGAAAGATATGAAGTTCTGGGAGGATGGGATTATAAACTTACCTTAAAGGTAGCAGAAGATAGTAGAACAAAACAGTACATATAATGTTCTATGAAATTCATTAAGTGCATCACCCACTATCGAGTTATTTCCCTCACAAAGGAGAATTTGTTTTTTCAAACTTTATGTATAAATCTATTTATACATAAGTATTATTTATTTGATAAATATTATTTATTTTTTATTCTAATGGAAGGAGGATCCTATAATTAGAAAATTGAACAGCCCCATCAAAAGAATGTCCTAAATAGGAGTCTAAGAAAAACCGAATCATTTGCCTAAAGCCCAAACAGGGCAGAAACATAAATGTGTTCATGTAGAGAATCCTTACTTCCTCATATTTTAAGCTCTTCTCTGAATCAACTAAATGTTTAATATTTATTGTATCGAGCACTTTATGAAATAAGCTCATCACACATTGGACATTGTATTATATCATATTATATTCCTGATTTGAAATGTATAAATATATATAAATAGATAAATATATGCATTAAGAAATGAACATGTATGTTATTTCGTACAGAAACTTATTTGAGATGATCTCCCATCATTATCACTCACCATAGACTATGTAAACAGAAAAAACAATTAAAGAAAATAGGGCCACTGCAGAAATTGAACCTGCCACAAATGGTAAGAGCTTTGCTACGTTGAAGCAGCTACCCTGTCGATGGCAGGTTCAACTCGTGCAGCAGCCCCATTCATATATATATATATATATATATATATATATATATATATATATATATATATATATATATATATAATATGATGCAATTTAAATCCATGTATACATATGAACAAAAATATATACATATAAATATATATATATATATATATATATATATATATATATATATATATATATATATATATATATATATATAGAACATTAAATCAAAGAAAACTTGCCACTGATAGGGGAGCTGCTTCAATGTAATGTTGCTCTTATCATTGAGCTAAACATCTGCCAGTAATGCAAAGGCACAAGTTACTGTTTTAACTCCAAATCCTCACCTTGTTTATTCACAGTCTCTATCTCCCCTATTTATTTCTTTCAAAAAGATGAAGCGTCACACACATACTACACAGATAAAGAGCAGAAAACATTAGTAAAAAGGGACCAAGAAGAATCCTCATTGGGTTGGGGAGCAAAGACACAAAGAGATTAGAGCAGTATCAACGGTAGAGCAGGCATGACTTTGATGTAATTCAGATATGCAGTTGCAGTCGGTACCCACAAATTATTCCTTCTTTTTCTGTATGATCTCTTTCTACTCAGTGACCATAGAGGTCAATAATGTTAAGGTAGCAAGGCAGTATTTTGAGAATACCAGATGATGGATCTAAGGTAGCCGGATTACAAAAGCCTCTAGAGAGACCAGGAAAAAGCCGAGGGGTTAAGGCTATGGTCTTTAGTATTTTATGTAATACATTGGAAAACCAACTGAAAGAAAAATCCAGGGATCAGAATCTGGATTGATACAAATAAGATTCACACTTCATTGTACTTCTGGGCTATTCCAAGTAAAGCCAGCCAAAAATAACAAAATGAATCAGAAAAATTGATGTGCAGTATATGTCTGAAGATGCCAGACATGGCCTTGAAGGTAGTGCCAGTTGGTTTGAAGGAGCTAGATAAGAGATTGCGGATCTACGTTGGGAGCACCAACTTGAGAAGACATGTGTTTAGAGGTGGACTGGAACTGAACTGATATACGGAGAAATAATCTAACTAGTATCCCTGTTGGACTAAGTGATAACTAAAACTACCTGTAACACAGAGGAAATTTTACCTAATCAATGAACTTAAATGTCATCTTAAATGTAACCCAATATAACTAAGGATGCTATCAACAGATGGACTGATGATGTATTCATAAGTAATTTCTGGTTTGAGACAAAATTATTTTTTTTTGTATGAAGTATGATTAAAAATCAGATTTGATTACCCTAGCCAGAAGTTTGGAGGCAGCATGTTGTCAAAAGACTGAATGGATGATCTGGAGGAAAATATGTTTTTTCTTTGGGGAGGACACAAGAAAACATTTTTATCATCATAAAAGACTATGAAGAAAAGAAAGGAAAAAAAAGAACTGTTAAGTGTATCAGTTGATTCTGACTTATCCCCCTTACAAAGGAGAGTTGGTTTTATTTACTTCTGAGAATGAAGCCACCATATTGCTTCTTGAGGTGAATGAATGAACACATGTATGTGTGTAATGACAAGAAAATAGAGAATTGTAAGTAATAGCCTTAGGTATCTGCTTTAATTAATTCAATGGAAGCTTCTGATTTCATTTTCTCCTTGCTAACTGAAACATCTCTACTTTGTCAAAAAGTTTTGGGAGAAATCTTTTTAATTAATTCCTTTCACTTACATTATTTATTGAAATTTATTGTGAAGAAATCTCAGAGGTAAAATCATTTTTTTCTTTGAAAAGATGAATTACATCTGAGAAATACTCTTGGTATAATCTGTTGATAGCATTTCAAGGGTTTGCATAATGTACGTATCATGATAACAACTGTCAAAAGTAGAAAATTAAATTGAGAAATAATAGTCAAGTTTATGATTACACAAAAAACTATAACTATTTGTAGTAATAATATAAATATTAACTGATATATAATTATGAGAATAGATGTCAGAATGAGAATTCTTAATTAATAAAATGTTTCAATGTACACATATCCACACAATCCATGACAGTAATGATTACCTCTGCCAACAAAGTTGTAGAGGTGTATGTATTTGGTCACAACTTTCTGTCTGTCATCTGGGTATCTCTAAAAGTACTCTATGAATTCCAATGAAATATCATGGAAGAGTTGGGTAAATTTAGGGGGAGGTCCAGGAATTTTCTTTTCATTGAGAATTTGGGGAAGAGATATGAAAAGATTGATTAGATTTTAAGGTTGATCTGTGCACAATTACTTCTCCTCTATCATAGTTATTATGTCCACATGGCATGATATTGTCAAAATTTCATGTATGGATATCTCCATTAATTCTCAATGTATTTGAAAGAATTTCAACTTTGAGAAAGGTTAGACAAGAGGCTATGGACAGATTAAATTTTTTGGCAATTCTGTGCACAATTACCTCCCCTCCGTTATAGTTATCTGTCCACACAACAAATCATCACAAAAATTTCATGACTGTTCATACAATATCCTCAAATGTTTGTTATGAATTTCACTGGAATTTCGTGGAAGGGTGGATAATAGGCTAAAGAAGAAATTAATTTAGGGATGAATCAAGGAATCATTTCTTGATTAAGAGATATTTTTCTGAGTTTTTTTTATGTATTCATGTATACTCTTTTGACTGACTACACAATATCTCCAACAGCTCAAAATGAAATTCAATGAATTTCAATTTTATGGAAGGGTACAGGAGAATTGATTAAATTTTGGGGTGACTTCATATATAATCACCTTCTCTTACAGTCTGTTTATGTTTGTAGTCCATCACTTAGACAAAGTTACAAGAGCTATCAAAAGTTTTGAAAATACATTTGTACAATATGGTATGAGTCACTATTAGCAATAGTTTTTCAATATATTTTTAAGCACAAATTTAGAAGTGGAATAAAAAGTTAGGTGAAAGTTTTCTTACAAAATAGAGAAAAACTAATGATTCATCACTTTGTCATTGTTAATCATTTCAAAACAGGATATGATTAAAGGTGACTGACCATTTTGCATTGGATCGTATTGAACAATGAATAAAAACAATATATTCATTCACAAGACAAATCTGTCCCTCTCTCTTGTCATTTTGAATGGTGATAGGAACATCAAAAATGGTAATGAAATAATAAATGAAATCTTTGAGAGTGTGCTTCACACAATCTTCTGAGTGAGGCAAGGAAGGTCAGGAACAAGGAATGATGTGCAACATGATTGCAATTGACAGGCATCATTTTCTGATGCTGGGTAAGAAAACTGCTATAGGTGTCTGGCCAAGTTCAGAGACAAATTTGAATTTATATAATCTCCTTTGATACATTTCGAATATCTAAGATTGTTTTTGTAGATAATGAAAACTTTTCTCCATTTTGCTCAACATATTTTGTTTACTTTCATTTCTGTGCCGTCTTCAAATTTGCTAGTGAACTTGGCCAGACATTCAAAAAGTTTTTTTTCTTTGCTAGCATCAGAAAATTGTTGAAGTATTCAATATTAGCTGAGAAAAGTATGATTATTGCTTTGAGAATATGTTTCTTTCTGAGAAAAGTAACAATATCTTTACCATTTTTCTCTTGTTGACTTTTCAGTTATATAATTTAAGATTAAGAAATCATATTATCAACAAATTTAACACATGGCTTATCTAGATATGATTTATCTCTGAGTTCAAAAACAGCATAATCTCTAATTCTCATAGTCAAGTCAATCTCCTGATACAAAACTTATAGAATATGTCTTTGCTATCGTAGCGCCCCCAATTCTTTTAGTTAGAAATTTAATACGAAACTCGTCTTTTAGCTAGATATCCTCTGACAACCCCTATAAAACCTCTGAACGCACATGGTCCAATGGTCATTGGTGCCAGGACCCCTAGCTGGTCAAGCCTCTGGCCCCGGTCTTTGTTGCCAGCCACTTTCTTTCTCTCTCTGTCTCTCTCTCTAATATCATCATCATTTCACCGATCTACCGGCTGATCTGATCTTTACCATTCTTCCTCCGTGACCTATTGCTGTAGTAACTTTGACCATTTCACTTCACTGATATCAAGCCTCATGCATACACACAGCTATACCACCATGTCTTCACCACGTGCTCCAAACGTGTACCACCTCTCACTCTCATGAATGAAATGGCAAAGTTTTTTTTACTATCCGATAGTCACAATAATCTTTCCTAAACAACTTTACTTTGGGAAACACACATGGATGAAACTCCATGTCCTCTGTCTTTCATGGTCTGTTCATTGAGAGTCTATCAGAGTCAGAGAATAGCCCCCAAGTTAACTCACTAACTTGGCAGTATGGCTCGCACACTGAACACCCAAGATAACTCACTTACTTGGCAGTATGGCTCACACAGATTCCACGTATTATCTTGGAGCGATCCAAGCCATACAGAGTCCAAGCAGTTCAGACAAATTCTTCTTCAACAAAAACGGCAATACTCTCAATGACAAGAAAGCTCCCATTTTTTACTATCTCTTCTTCTAATATTACAAATCACGATCAATTTCAACGTGCATCCAATTTGATACTTGGCACGCATTTCATTTTCTTCATACAACTACCTTCCTCCCTTACATCTACAGGGCCACACGCATGCTACAGTCAAACCATGAGGATCCAAAATCCTCATCCCCCAAACATCATCACCCGTTTCCACACAATAATAAGGAAAAGATTCAGAAAGTCTTCAATAAAAAATATGTTTTATACTTCCAATATAGCCTAATTGAACATCTCATTAGAAGAGATAGCAGATCTGATTAATTTAAAGCTTAAAATGGAAGAAAATTAAAAATCTGCTAATTGCAAGCCAACCAAATTTTTATTTGCATAATAAGTTATTCTTGAATTGCTTAGATAGCTGGGTTTAAGATCTTGTTTGAAAATACTGTCTATTTACTTTTGTTATGTCTCTTATATATACATATATACATATGTGTGTATGTGTGTGTGTGTGTGTGTATGTGTGTGTGTATACATATATATATATATATATATATATATAATTTGGAATCATATTTCTTTCAATACATCTTTCATTAGAAATGATAGACAAGGAACATCTTTCTATTTTCCACTAATTTTTTTCTTGTTTTTATACAAATGAACGGATCTCTGGTTTTAGTATAAATAGATATTTTCCAATTCCATTTTTGCTTTTTGTAGCATCTTCTGCCATTTTCAATATCAGTGTGTAATATTACTGTTCAATTTCATTATAGAGTTGTATCATTCTTGATGTTAATTTACAATTCAATTTTACTGTTATGTTCAGTGTTTGCAGTTTGCTGTTTATTTTTGTCAGTCACTATTAGTGATCCAGTGACTTCATTTGATGGCATTAAATAATTTTTTCTTCTCATTTGAAGGAGCTTTCCAATTATCAAATATATCCAAGCAACCAATCAATTAATTAAATAATTAATAATCAATTAACCAATTAATTATGAAATACATTTGATATACCAGTATCTAGTAGCATATTGTTAAGTGTGGGACTTTATTATAAGTGCTTCTATTATATGCAATTTATTAATGTAGTTAAATTTATGTAGTAATCAGGTATCATCTACAAGTATTTTGCAGATGGATGTATTATCATTCAGCGGCTCATGAGTTTTTATCACATTTTGATCTGAGTGATAGCAGGTTTAGCATTATGATGTTTTTTTATGTCTTCTGAGCTAAGTGGATGTTTATGATAGGAGACACAATCCTCCAAAGGGCTAGTAAACTTATACATGACATTTGTCTGGCTAATTGGGGACTTCTCATGACAGAGGCCATTGGTGATAATCAAGTTTGATGTCTTGAATTTTTTATTACTACCAAAAACCTATATATATAAATGTATATGTATGTATGTACGTATGAGGGAGTCACTACTAGCAAAAGGAGATCCCTAAGCATAAATGCTTTGTGGTGCCTCTCTCAGAAGAATTTTCCAAATTTGTGAAGACAATAAATAAATTCAATGAAAAAAACAAAAGAATTATATTATTAAAAATAAATTTTTAAAATAAATAAATATATACAAATAAGAAAAGAGTACTATACAATTAGTCACACAAAAAACATTAAAAATCACAAAAACTTGATAAACTCCACACAGATATTCAAGAATGCAGGCATTTTTTAGCAGTTGTGAGAGGCTCAATAGAGACTCTCTAGGCCAGAAATTGGATATTCACCTCTCATTGGGGTAAAAACAATGATAAAAGCCAATAAAAAAATCAAAATTCATATACACACACAGAGGTGCATACACACACAGAGGTGCATACACACACATACGCATACATACACACACTCATACACATAAACACACACACACATGTACATACAATTTTTTAAAACATTCAAACACAAACATACAAGGCATATACATATCAGTAATTTTAGCAATTATTTATCTGTTTGTATATGAGGATATATAGGTGTTTTTGTGAAATAATTCATATATGCTAACTGAGATACTGGTATTGCCCAGGGAAAAGAATCTCTAAACATGACAACACTGGGAAGCAAATGATATTTTATTGAGATTTCATAAAAGTGCCAGTCAAACAGAGGCCCACTGAAAACCTTTGATCAGTTTTGGCATTTGTAGTTGGTATGTCAAAAAGGTGTACAATTTAGCATTATAGCTACATTGTAAATAGAACCCCCTTTTATAAAACCTTCAAAGATATCCTCTTTCAAAAATGACCAATTTCTGGAAAATTTAAAGGTCTAATAAAACTGAAAAAAAAACAAGAAAAATTTCTCCAATGTTACTGAACTCAGTCAACTGATTGTATTTACCACTTTTTTAAACACTGGTGTATTGCTGCTCTCACTGATTTCTTCAGTGCAAAAATTGTTTTCTACAATCTGAACACAGACGCCCCATAAACTGTAAGTTTGTTTTTGGTAAAATTCGACCTTAATAGGTGTGATGTAGGTAAATTGTGAACTGCTGATTTTGGATATGCCTTGGTTTTTCCTCTGTGACAAATCCCAAGTCAGACCCGTTCAGGCCAGCACATAAGCTAGAGCAAACTTGCATAAGCACTTCTCTCAGACCTGCCAAATTTCCAGAGGGTTTGAAGGTTTGATTATAGAAAGCACATGAAATGTGAATTTTAAAAAATTCAGTACTTTATATAATATAGACACACCCAACAAACATTGGCACTGAGAAGAAAAAATTTACTCTGCCTGAGTTTGAACATTGTCGGCTAATTCCATTTTCGAAGGCTTTTCTACTCAGCAGCAGAACTCTCATGACTTTGAAAATGTAAATTATAGCCCAAGAAGAAAATTAAAAACAAAAACATGTGAGTATGCACTTGTTTTCTGAGAGTGTGAATGCAGATCCTATAGAAAGTGCCAAACTTTCTTCTGTAAAATTCAACCTTAAAATGTGTACTACAGGCAAATTGAGATCTGCTGACTTCAGATATACCTATTTTCCAAGGTTTTAACCACTTGGTTATTGCACCACCATGACTTTGAAACGACGAATTACTGCATAAAAGTGATTTTTTTTTCAAGCTTTCACTAGCGAGTACATTCAATTTTTGATAAAAAAGAAGCACAAAGAAAATATGTTTTTTGACAGACATAAAAATCAACAAACTTTTTGTGAAATTCAACCTTAAAATATGAGTTGTAGGCAAATTGTGAGCCACTGATTTTGGATAAGCCTTAAATGAGGGTCCAGTTTAGCATTATAACTGTATTGTAAATAGTGCCCCCTCTAGAAAATGAGCTCATCAAAACTGACAAATTTGCATGAGGTTTGAACCTCACATAGTTTGAAAGCATACAAAATTGTAAGGAAAAGAAGGTTCCTTTGCAGGCCTTTGAACCTGATCTGCCAATTAAAATTTCTGAGGCTCTAACCACTTGGGTATTGAACCACTATGACTTAGAGACTTGGGAGTAAGTTCAATTAAATTATGAAAAAAAACATCCTGAATGATGTTAATTCAAAACATATATATATATTGATTTTTTCTATTTTAGATCAAAAAGTTTTTGAGAAAATCCCCGATGAAAATAACACAAAGAAAAAATATTTTTGGACTGACTTGTTTTCTGAGAGTACAAACAATAGACCTTTTAAAAAATGCAAAATTCCACTTGAGCTGTGTGCTATAGGTAATCCAAGACCAGCTGATTTTGGACATGTCTTTGTTTCTGATTTGTGATATGTAGTTAGAGTACATACACATACATTAGAGCTTTATAATACATATATATATATATATATATATATATATATATATATATATATATATATATATGGATACCTTATTACTATAATTAACGCTCCCTTCTTTGGGGTTGAGCACTCATAAGGAACTCATGTACTATAAGCTGCTTTGCAATGCTCTTCCAGATCTGGAGTAGAGCATTCTGGTAGATGGGAATTATGCGTAAGTAAATATATCACTTCATTTGGTCCTACTGACTGTCCAGTTCCATTTAGGGCAGGGGTAAAGCATCTGCCTTTGACCCTACCAAGTGGTACTGGAAGGGATATTGAATAGTCTGTAGCCAGAGTTGCAAAACAACGAAACAGCTGTCTGTGGATGACACAATTATTAATTATTATTGTATATATACATTATGTATACGTATATAGATAGATAGATAGATAGATAGATAGATAGATAGATATAGATATATAGATAGAAAGAGAGAGAGAGAGAGATAAATAGATGAATATAAAAATAGATATTCTTGAAGAATATGACTTTATAACTAACTACAACCACACCTCTAATACCTGTCATGCACATTTAATGAGATGTCACGTTAGCAATGAGGTTATCAGGCCCAGGGGTTCAGGATATGAAATGTCTTCTTTTTTTTCAATGTAATTTACCAAATTCATACCAACACCTGGTCCAATTACTAACCACTGAGCTATTTAACTAGATGGTTATTTCCTTCTGACAGAAAAAGAAACATGATTTCCTAAATTCTCTCCATTACGAATCTCTGTTCAATAGATATGTCTTAAGAAGTACTGAGGAGTAAACAAAATATTTTGTAGTATATCAAGACATATTTTGTTGGACTGGAGAGAGAACAAAGAAATGGAGGATGACAACCAAGCAACCAAAAATAACAGGAATACTTCACACTAACTCATCTATCTCTGTCCAGTAGACTATCATCCTTCTATAATCCACATAACCTCCTGACCCAATTTCCATTACTCTCTCCTTCTGTTCCTCATAATATTTACTGAATTGAAATAGCATGGATGAAACAGAGCATGAAGAGACAACTATGCATGTTGCTTTAGTCATATTTAGTTAGTAGATCTTGTGTTATGTAAGCAGTTAAATTAACTTGTAATGTTTCCACGGTATCTAAGAAAAATATTCTCAGAACACTGATCTTTGGTTTATATCTCCCGAAAAACAACAACAAAGATGAAATTAAAAAGGAATATGAAAAATGTTAGGGACCAAGTTGAATAGCAGAAATTTAATAAAAAGAATTAACATATGGACAGTGTCAGTTCACTCCCCTCGATGAGTAGGAATAATGTTTTATTTCGTTTTTTAACACCTCTCCCCCATCATTTTAGTGGGGAAGTTCAATTTTCAATGTATGTTTATGCAAAAATTTTTCCTTACTTTATGTCCAGTAGCATTCATGCTTGTTTTATGGAGTTTTTTTAAACTTGGACTTTTTAGTGCCCAACAAAAGGTGAGAGAAGTAGCTGAATCATTGATCACTCCCTTTTCCAATGTTTCAATTGATCACCCCTAACACAACATGCTGCCAAAGGACGTTGTTCGCCCAGAGCTTGAGATAAAACACCTTTTCACATATATATCATCTTGTATGCATGTAATGGTATTTTTATTGCTGTTATAAATCACCGCAACACACAACAGACTAGTTTAAATGCTTTTGTTGAGTTTAGGTTATCTATATGGTCTGACATTCAAATATGCTAGCTATACCTATGGAAATTCCATCCTAGTAAGATCATTCATTATCTCATGCGTCTGCACTTCTCTCACCCTATGCCTGTATTTTCTCATTCCCTCCCTCATCCTTTCCAATCTTAGTTGCCAGTCCACAATTTTATCTAAATGTTATAAAAACATGCATAAGATTCACATGTGAAAATTTTGATATCTCTTCAGTAAACAATCTAACTTTCTTTCCTGCCCTCTCTTCCTCTCTGTTATCAAATAAACTTCCCTTTCTCCCCTCATCCCTTTATTAAACTACTTATATTTCTTTTTCTTTTTTTTGTTTGTTTGATGGCTTGCATTACTTCCCATGGTGTAACTTCAGTGAAGTCCTCAAACAGATTTTTGGCATCTTGTGTATTCTGGTCATTGTTGTATTGTCCATGCTTTGAAGAGTAGAGTTCTTAGTAAATTAAACCAGATGATCCCAATAATCCAGAAAAAGAGAGTATACAATCAATGCATCCTCTTGATAGTCACTTATGGAGCTGAAACATGGAACCTAACCAAGAGGCAGATCTACAAACTGAGAAGCATGTAGCGTGCGCATGAGAAAATTATGCTCAACCTTACATGCAGAGATCACAAGACAGCACAGTATATAAGGAAGAAAACAGGAGTCTGTGACATCACAGAAACTATTAAAAAATCAAATGACAATGGGCAGGCCATGTTGCAAGAATGCAAGAATGAAAAATAACTGATGGACATCATGACTCACAACATGGATTCCCAGAAATCACATTAGAAACCGAGGCGTACAGAACACAAGATGGAGAGATGAGCTAGACAAATTCAGGAAATACTGGCTCCGCGACCAAAAAATACCAAAAACTTTAATTGAATAAACTGAATAGGAGCAGAAATATATGTATTTGACGAAAAAAATATGTGTGCACAAAAATTTGAAATAAAATGTTAATGATGTTTTCATGTTTCCTATGCAGGGCAGAGTTCTGTAAACATAATTGATTCACTGCAGCCCCCAAAATGGTCTGTCTGATAACTAGCTTTGATTATCCATCTGTATGTGTGTGGGTGTGTCTCCAACTACTCCTGGTCTCATTTTTAGGGCAACAATATTGTAAATTAGCATGAGAATTTAGAAACATGTTTTTTGTTTATTTCAAAAAAGTGCTTTTTCAGTCCTCTATGATCATTTTGGACTAATTTTAGATAATTTTAGATTAAATCATACACATAGATTTCTTCCAAGATTGAAATAACAAACACTGGGTTGATTGCCACTGGCAGACCACCAGGGAAGTAATGTGTCAAACTTCGGCAAACTGCAGAAGTTATCATCAGTAGGGCGCTGGAGGACCACCAGCAGCTTGCTAACTGGTAAGACCGCATTTTTTCAGTATAATGTTACAACCAGTCCAATGTTTTCAGTCCAATGGTATAACTATTGAGCTATATCCATGCAGTAAGATCTTGATGTTTCTCATCCACGGCCTTAGAGCTATGAAATGGGACATAGTTTTGGAATAAAATTGTATGGAAAATTGAATTCTATTCTGTTTATTTTTTAGATTTTAATGAGGCGAGGGAGAGCAGCCAAGCCTGTTCATTATCATTACAGTTTATAATTCATGGCTTTGCCTTGAGGAAAAATGACTGCAAATATAACAACACTGTTTTCCTTTGCATTAGACCCATAAAGAGACAAACACGAAATGAAAGTTCCCCCTTGCTTTTGCCTCTGAAAAATGGAAAAAGATCATTTGACTTTGACCCCTAAAAGTGAAAAAACGTTCCTCCTCAAGTTTGACCCTGAATGAAAAAGAAATCCCTGATTACAACACAGAAAACTCCAGTTCTCCCCATTTTCTCATTATTTCGCTGATGATGTGAGTTTTGCTCCCTATGACATATCCATGGTTAAAAAACCTATTCAAACAATCCATGTTTTCCTCATTGTTTAGAAAAATTTTCACCATTATATTAAATATAACTTGTCCATCCAATAATCATACATATATATATATATATATATATATATACACACGTATATGTTTTGAGAAATGGATATAAAATCTGATAGAATGATCATTAATTGCGTTATTTAATATTAAAACTCTTATTTGGAATGATCCCCAAACATTACACAGTTATAACCTAATTTATGAGCATTCTGTTGGATCATATATTCATTTCTTAACAGAGTGTAAGAAACAAACAAAGCAGATATAGACCGAGAATAAACCCAACGAGAATTCAGAGTGAAAACAGTTGTTTGGGCCTTGTATATCCAGCGGTTGTTTAGTTCAGTGGTAAGAGCAACGCTACCCTATTGGTCACAGGTTTGATTCCTGCAGCAACCCCATTTTCTTAAATCATTAAATGACTACTTTCACACCAAATTCTCATCTCGTTTATTCAGAATGATTATAAATTGCATTATACATTGAAGCTGCTGCCCTATCGGTGTAATGACAGGAGATCATTTCAAATAAGTTTTTATATTATATAAGGCGTTTTATAATCATTTTGTCAGATCATATACATCCATTTCTTAATGCATAGCTGTCATGTTGAAACAGACAAATAGACCAAGAATAAACAAGGTGGAGATTTGTTGTGAAAGCGGTTATTTGCCCCTTGGCATTACCAGCAGGCATTTAGCTCAATGGTAAGAACGCTACATTGAAGCGGCTACCCTATCAGTGGCAGCTTTGATTCCTGCAGCTACCCCATTTTCTTTAATTGCTTATTCTATTCATGTTATCTAGGGTCAGTGATACATTTACCATGTAATAATGAGAGACCATCAAGAAAAAGTTTCTACGCAATATAACGCTATTTATAATCATTCTGTTGGATCATATACATATATATATATATATATATATACATACATACACATGTATATATATCTCTCTCTATATATACATATATATGTATATATGTATATATATGTACACATACATACACATATATAGACAGACATATATATACACACATATATCATTATGAAATGGAAATAATTATAAATGCGTTATATTACTTTGGAATTCTATTTGAAATGATCTTTCATTATCAAATGGTGAATGTATCAGTTAGCCTAAACAGCATAAAAAGAATTTGCGATAAGATTTCCTTTCATTGTTTATGCAAATCTCCTACTGGAAGAAACAAATGTAAGTCTAGACACCCTTTCATAGTGTTCAAACAAGGGATTTGGACTGAAATCATAAAACCAATGTCTAACCTACATTGACTCAACCAATGAGGAAGAATAGATTGACTTTTGTTAGGAAGCATCTTCATTAGACCATTGAAAATGTGGTTCCATGTTGTTCTCGGACAAATCAAATAATAATTTGTAGCACATAAAAAGTATGCTAGGGGACCTGTAGGAAATAGATTTGAAAAAATATACACCATCTTTTCTACAAAACACCTGCCGAGCCAAAATGTCTTTTCGGGTGGAAAAACTTTGTCTTAGTCTATGTATATTTCTTTTATTCTTGTTTGGTAGTTGATCTCTGTTTGTATTTCATCTCCCATAGGGCAAGTGGATTCCAGAGTATTTGTCATAAATTACTTGGAATGTTTCAGAAACTTTTTTTCATTAGTGTGTTGTTAATCCATTGTCTTTTTGCGGTTTGTTTTGTCTCAGGAAGTGCATCTTCCTACTTTTATCTGCTTCCCCAGTGTTAGGGTTCACTTTTTCATTAACTTGGCTGTTTAATTTTCATAATATTCTTAACAGGTTAGCATTTACATATCTAAGATAATTATGAGAAGATGGTTAAGTTGTGCTTATAGTGGCTGAGGGTATAATGGTAATAATAATGATAATATTGCTACTACTTATAATATCAATAATAACAAAAAGAATGATATAGCTATTGTGCTTGATTTTTAAACACCAATATGTGGGGTGTTAAGTTATGTTTTTTAATAGAAATTTTGAGCAATGCCAACATTTTACAGCTACTTTATTTTTCTTATTCAGTGGGTCTGTTTTCTTTTAGTGAAGGGGAGAATCCCTAATTTCACATTTAGGGATAAGTAGCATGGGGTTTCAATGTTCTAGCATGTGTGTGTTTGTTTTAATATTTTCCATTCTATTGTAGGAATATGCATTTCCTGGAACAAAATCCACCACAAAAAGCTGATAGAAAAGTGCCCAAAACATTTCATGACTAGGAATACATTTCCCCAATGAAAGATAAAATACAAACAAATTGAAATAGAATAAAATGAAGTTTTTCCACTCTGAAAAGTAGACATACCCCAAATATCTTCCTAAATGGGGATCCGAATAAATCAAATCAAATCAAAAGGGCAGAAAACTAACCATGTTTGTATGATGAATCCATCATTTCGTCATACATATTTTTGCGTTAAAATATATAGAAGACTATATATAATTCAGAATTTCTTTGTTCAAGAGTGTTCAATATTTTTACCCAGAGCTAACGAATATTATTTAGAATAAGAATATAATCCCATTTGCAGTTACTGTAAATGTGGAAATAAACTAATTCTCAATTATACATATAAATAACATAAATTGCAGTACCAGATATTTGACTGAAATATATATTTTATTGATGACATGTTCTCTTAATGATGGAGGAGAATTCGGAAAATTGTATAGTAATATAAACCCTAAGAATCTTGAATTAATTTGTGAACATAAAGAAATGCAAGTCATGTTCTTAGATTTGGATATTAAAATCAAGGATGTCTACAAATTGTTCAATGAATGAGATTCTATTCCATTCCATATCGTGGGAACGACTTTTAGAATAAGTAGTATCCATTTTATATATTTTATAGAACAATACTATCAGAATATTTGAGAATCACCAGGGCAACTCTTAGATTTATTGATCATGGGTTGGATCTCACATTTTCTGCTATGTATCTATGCATGTTTCCAATCAGAACTTATATTCATGCATTAACTTAAATCAGTTTTTTTCTATAGAGTAAAACTTGAAAGTTTAGCCTGTATTTCCAAAGTTAATTAATAAACTTTTTATTCGTCTATTTGAGAGCAAGTACTTATATATTTTTTAATAAAAGTTAGCTAAATAAGCTAAACACACTTCCTCTTAGAAGCCTGTGCATCATTGATGCTGAGAAACTGGCTTGTTTATATATATATATATATGTATATGAAATATTTCATCAGATCATAGGTGTCCTTATGGGAGCCCTACTTTGTATATATGTAGACACAAATATATATTCATATCATCTTTAATTAGAACTATTATATAGCGGGCTTGTTCATTTTCAGGTTGAACCTGTTTTATTGACAACTTATGTTCTCTTAATGATGGTAAATTGCATAATAATAATATACCTTCAGGATCTTGAATTAAAATGTGAACATGAAGGAATGCAAGCCATGCTCCTAGATTTGGATATTAAAATCAAGAATGGAATGTTTGTCTACAAATAGTTTGTTATACAAGATTCCTTTCCGTTCCATATTATGCGAATGCCTTTTAGAACAAGTAGTATTCAATCTTATATATTTTACGGGATGACATTATCAGAATATTTGAGAGTAGCCAAGGCAACTCTTAGATTTATTGATTTTATACTGAAAATTGTTTTCTTTAGTTGTAAGAATGGTCAATCAAGACAGCAAAATTAGTAATTTTTCAGACAATTTAATAAAGCCATGATTCGATATACTGATCCTTTTGAAATCTATCAGCTTGACCATGATAAGATAATAACAAAATATGTTAATGAGAGAATAGAAATAGAATAAATGAATATTTCATATTAAAATGAATCAATTTGTATTAACATTAGGGGAATTGGGTAACCAGAAGAGATGAATCCAGTCTTTGTCAATGTGAAAGATCATTGTATTGACTGGATCCAGGGAAAGAGGAAAAACATTTGGCCCTGGTCCATTTGTCTGACTGATAGGTAGTTGGCAGGTTGGGAGATCGAACATGGAATGCCATGTAACAAATTGTCCAAGTATATTAATAGAATAGCCTTTCGGGATGTTACTGCCCACTCAAAAGTGGTTTGTGTTCATTTCAACCGTGTATATAAAGATACTTTATTTGACAAATAAAAGTAAACAAAAAAATTGATGGAAGCTTGATAGTTAACGACATGGAAAAATTAACTTTGAGGTTCGTAAAAAAATGATCAAATTCTTTGGTTGAATATGTTGATAGAGAATCAATTCAAATAAGTTTTTTTGAGTAATTAGTATTCTTAAAGATAAATTGGTTTACATGCAGTCTGAGATTAAAACCAACACAATGAATTCAATATTCACATAGGTGAATATTCAATAGAAATGACACAAACAGTGAGTCACGTCCGTTGTTATACTTACTGATCCCTCATCATTGAATACATTTTTCAGGTAGCCTAGGCAAATAAGACTTGTTTCAAAAAATAAATGTTATGGGATATAAAATAATATCAGTATACAATCCATATAATACTTTACATAAAATGACAAACTACACGTATGACATAAGCTATCTATTAAAACATAGCTGAAAGTCAGTTGGTGTTTGATCAACACTGCTGGAGTGCTATGTTAATATAACTATTTTGTTTTTAAAATCGTCAAAAAGTTACATGGTAAACAACTGATGATCCCGCAAGAAAGAATTTATATATTATGCCATAATAACAAAGTATATGTGAGACAGGGGGAACAAAAACCTGAAGAATATTGCATGAATTGCATTGACGGATAATGGGAAATAAGTGACTGAAGTGTCACAAAATGTTTGAAAAATTTTTTTTAATGTTTAGTGTTTAAAGCTGTAAAGCTTTCTAGACTATATATATATATATATATATATATATATATATATATATTGCACCAAAGACATGTAATGTAAAAAAATCTTATTATTATAAAAAAAAAAAATGCATATGGGTAATTTCCAATTGATTTAGAAGAAATGATATTTCAATGCTGTTAAGAGAATTTTAGAAAAAAAAAACTACCTAAAAAAGAATTCTTGGTTGTATCAAAGTGTGTACCTATTTTCTTATAAAAAGTCGTTCACTGTACTACTCTAACAATATCAGCTATGTCAAAAAAATTCAAAATCTCCCTCTCTCTCTATCTATCTCTCACACACACAATCTAATTCTAAAACCACGCTCACAGATGCTGGCAGCTTCATAATCTATGTCACAATCCACAGGCACCAAAAATGTCCCTTTTTCTGGATGAATTTGCATTCTGAATCGAATACCACCTAAAGAAACATATTGGGGAAGGGGTTTCAAAATCTTGCTAGCTAAAAACCTTACTTGCTAAAAACTTTACTTTCTAAAAACCTTACCTGGGATCACATTGGTACACAGAAAATTTTCATGGGATTTACGGGTCATGTCAGATATGAGCAATAGGGTGGCCAGTTCCAAAATTCAAAAAAAAAGGACATTCAAGACCGCCTGTTCCTAAAATGGTTTTTGTAGACCCCTGAGGAGGATGGATTCACAAAGCTATTACAGGGTTGTTAGCTTGTTGAGTGGACAGGCCTTTCAAAATGGCCACTACATATAAGAACATGTACTTGCCAACAACAGCAACATATAATAGAAATACATCAATGGCTGTTTTCAGTTCTCACTTTTTGAAAGTATATTTGGAGTAATCTATATAGATTTTCTCGTCAGATCCTTAAAAGAAGGACAAATAACGTTGTACTTGAGGTAGTGTTCAAAAGCTGGACCTTCTCCTCCCTTTACTTTCAATTTCTTTTGCTTCTTTTTTGTTCTCTTCTCCTCCCCTCCTTCCTTTTTGGCTTTTTTTTCTCCTTTCTCTCTTCCTAATCTTTCATTTTCTCTTTATCTCTTCACTTTTCTTTTTTCTTTCATACTTCTTTATTCCTCATTTTTCCTTCCCAATTAATAATTCTGAACATCCTTTCTAAATGTGTAATGCACAGTTTGATTATGTATTTCTGGCAATAATATTGCAGCAATAAAGAAATGAACTTCTTTAATTAAATCCATAATTGGGAATATCTTAATTCATCAAAGTATTTGTAACTATAGTCAAATCTGATTGTAAGACTTTGAATAACACTGCTTCATTTTTTATATGATTTTCTTGCCGTGTTCTTTTGTTTGTCATTTTCCTAGTCTATTGCCAGATCCTGCAAATCACATCAGTTAACTCAATAATGTAAGAGAAACACAAGGATAAGGTGAAATCAGGTAAGAATTAAAAAGTGAAAGAAAATAATACTCTCTAAAGAAACCTGAAACTCCTTTGGGAAAAGCAAAAATGATATCTAAAAAAAGAAAGTAAAGAATTGGCTGATAATGTGAATAAGTCAATAATTTCAATTGATACTTGTGATCCAGACTACTATGGAGTTGAAATTGAAGAATATAACCTTCGTATTTAAGAACAATGTTATTAGTGAACAAGTAATGAGTTTTTGGTTTCATAAGTTCGTAGGTGAAAATTTCAGTTTAGAAAACCAAGAAGGGGTTTAGTCAAAACCATCAATAAATAATGAATATCAGCAGGCCATGGACAAAAATTTCAGTGATTAGAACCATTTCAAATCATTCAAGAGTGACTGGAATAGGTTGAATGAGGAACAAAAATCAGACATATAGCGGCTTGTATTAATTGTGTTAATTGATATGAAATTGATCTGATTTTGCATTGCATCATAACCAGTGATGAAAAATGAATTTCCTGTAATAACTGGAAAAGATGTGTACCACAACTGGTTGAGAATGAGAAACCAAAACATCAATTAGAACCACAATATCATTCCTTTAGAACAGGTAGTGTGATGAATCTTAGCTTCTTCAAAACGACCAAATAATTAATGCACATAAATTTGTAGTGTAATTTGAAATAATGAATTGAAGACTCAAACAAGCAATGCCAATTTAGTAAATAGAAAGGATGTTACTTTGCTGCATGACACAAAAACAATATTAAAAAAGTTAGATTAATTCAGGCCGGATTACACTCTACCTATTCATCCAATCTCTCTATTATGGATTGCCATTTATCCAAGCATGTAGACCACTTCTTTATAAGCAGGAATTTCTCCAATCAGAATCAACTTGAAGAAACCTTCAATTAATTTATTGGTCAGTGAATGGAGAAATGTTCAAGAAGGATTTTGCAGTCAGTATGGAATAAATGTACAGAGAGGGGCCAAGAAGGAATATCTTGATTAAATTGATATTTTTTTCTATCATTCTGTTTAAATAAATCATCAAATCTATGCTGAAAATATAACCTGCATATCAGAATATATGAAAGAAACCTACGTGGATGAATACATTCACATTTATGCTAAAAATCCAAGCTATTTTATGCTTTATGACAATTAGATATTGTTAATATCTAGATAGTTATTTGAATGAAAATTTTATCCATATTGGGCATCATTATAAATTGCACAAGTGCAATTATACAGATAATAATATTTTTATAAGCTTCACAGTGATATTTTTATCATGTGTTGTTATAAATTATATTCAATCTATACTATGAATTTTCACATCATGAACAATCAAAAAAATTACAAGTGTTTTGTATCAACTTTTTATGACTTTCCAATAAAGATAGTGTTCATATTTGTATAGTGAAGAATTCTCATCAATATTCTTGAAATTAAAAACTGAATAACACTGAATGAAAATCAAACAAGGAGTTGGCACTTTGAATGTGTATTTATTGTACGCTGAGGGAATAAAGTTATAAATCCTTATAGAGATCTCCTCAGTACAATAATTTGATAAACAAAATATTTACACCAAATGAACTTAAGCTTTCTAGAATAAAGAATAGAACTGAAAAAGTAAACAATAGTTTAAAAATTCAGAGTGAAGTAATAAAATTAGTAAAAGATGAAGGAAGATTGAGGAAGAAAATGGAAAGAGTGGGAAGAAAGGGAAAGGGAAGAGGTTGAATACAGGGTGAGGAAAAGAGAAGTAAAGCAATTGAGAGAAAAAGAAACAATATACAGAGAGAGGGGCTTATTGAGAGAAAAAAAAACAAGGAACAGAGAGAGGGGCTAAAGAATGAGATTGAACGCAAAGAGAGGAAATTGTGGATATTTTAAAGAAAGAAAAAGGTAAAAAAATTTGATTCTTATACATCAAGGGTCTACGCACAATAATGCATTCTGCTGACAAGTGTATAGAGACATTTCATTCAGTAAAGAAAAAACAATATTGTCAGAAAGACAAGCTCTCAAAGACAAGAGATGTGAGTTCAAATCACTTATTCATTATTTTGAATCCATACTGTTCTTAATGTTTGTAGAATAATGACCTGAGAGTTAAAACAAAGATTCATTTTTTTATCTCAATAAATCAAGTGTAATGAATGATTATTTTCTTATGACTAATTTTTACCTTCATCTTAATTCATTACTTGCTTTTTAATCAAAGCTATTTACTTACTACGAAAGGGATATTGGCCTAAGCAAAAAGTTGCAATGAAAAGCAATTGATGAATTAAGATGAAGGTAAAAAAGTAGCCGTGAAATTTTAAAATAACACTCATAGATTGTTTCCTCTGAAATTTTATAACAATATCTGGTCATATCAAATATTTGAATTTCTTCCAACAACTAGAGAGCATTTTTGCTTCAAGCTTGCACTAATCGAGTTTTGCTTTTTGACTTCTGTGATAATTTTTCATTTAAGCTTGAAGGTTCTAAGCAATTTCATCAGATTGGACCATTTCATACAATGAATGACTAAAATACAATCAAATAAGAAAGAGGAAGAGATGAAAAACCTAACCATGTGAACAGAAAAACGCAGAGGTATGGGGGTAAAATGTGGAGAAGTAGACAAAAATAATCAGGAAGACAGAAATCAAATCTACAAAGAGAGAAAAGGGTAAAAGACAATGTCTTGGAAAAATATGGAGCCATGAGATAGTGAAGAGTGTAAGAAAAAGTAAGAAGAAACAACAAATAAAGAGAGAAAAAGACAAAAAAGTGGAATAAAGATAGAATGAGAGGAGGAACAAGGCAAATATAAACAGAGAGATAAAATTGAAAGAGAGGAGAATGGATATTCACTGAAGAAATGAAAAAAAACAATCAAAAATAGAAAAAAAGAGAAATAAAAGAAAAGCTTTTTTTTAATGCATCCGTGCATTTTTTAATTGATTTATCAGCTGAAGCAATGACTAATGTTAAACCATTAGACTTTCAAAGAATAATTAACCCCATTTTCAATATATACAAGTGTTCATTTCCATTTCTTTTATTTTACTTATTTTTATCATTTTTTTTTAGTTTGTAGGTGCATCATTGGTTCAATATTCCTCCCTTTTTTCTGTCATTTCTTCCTTGCATGCAGCAATTTAAGTTTAAGAAGAATTTGTAATCTAGCCTTCTTAAGATATTTGTCCACTCAATTTTCAGTTCAATGTAAACTGTCTTTTCCAAGTGTTTCCCTAGATATTCTTTTCTTTACTCTCAGAAATATTTCTGAACTTCAAGAAAAAAATTATTATCTGTTTTTGACTAGGTTTTCTTTCATTTTTTTTTTTTTTGGTTCCTTTTTTTTTTATGGTTACTCCCAGGTCATTATTCTACAACCATTAGGAAAACAGTATGGATTCAAAATAATGAATCAGAGATTTGAACTCACATCCCTTGTCCTTAAGAGCTTGTCTCACTGTGACAATACCTTACCAATTCCACTTGTAGATGCTGTTTAAAAATGCCATATTGCTATTTCCTTCTCCAATCTCCACTGCACCACCATGATGCTATTGTTTTACACATAAGTAGTAATAGATGTAATAGTCTTCTAAATTCTTTGGTGAATGAAGCATTTTCAAATTGTCTTCAACTGTGCATCTTTCAAGTATTCTTTAACTTTAAATATAGCATAAATATTCTCCATTTAGATAAGGTTTTTCATCCTCCTTGCTTATTAAATTCCGTTCATCCTACACCTGTAAAAATCTATTTTCATATTTTGAAACTCTGTAATATCTAAAAGAAATTCATTACTTTTTTGGTATTGTTTATTTAAACCTGTACAAACCACAGCCTGCATTCTTACAATGTTACATTGTCAGGGTAAATTATGACATTTCAGAAAAACAATATAAAAAAACCAACGCAGATTGCAGAAAACTTGACAGTAGCTTCAAAACATGAAAATAGATAGTGAACAAACACAAGGCTAAGGAATGGTTGACAGTATAGCTATATAATTAAAAAGAAAAGGATGGCCAGTGGATTACTGCAGATATCTGAACAATTTTAATAGATACTATTTTGAAGTTCTGAGATGAAATATAGCCATTCTATGCTTTAATTCGACTAGTATCCTTGTCTTTGTTGTTTCAATCATGATATTTCAGCAGGTGTTTTTTAGTGTTTTTCATGTACCTCAAGCCATGTTCAAGGTGGGATTAGAATCCTTCATTTTGCACACAACTTTTTTTTTCAAAAGTGTCTATTTGAATCTATGTCATCTTAATCTGTGAACTAACCTAATTGGGGCAGAAAAACTTGTAAGCAAAATGGGAGTTTCCCCAAGACTGCTGGATATTACACACATCCAAATAGAGTTGGAGAGCTCACCAGTTGAAATATTATAATTAAAGTAACAAAGATAATGATATTAGTCTGAATAATTCAACGAATAATTTCGTTGGATATTGAACACTGATTCATTTTACTGATATCTTAAATATTGCTATGTCAAAAAAAAATTCCCCTAAAAAAGAAGTTAGTCCACACATACATTTTCGGGAAGTTTCTCAATCTTTTTATTGTTACAACTCAGAATCTCAAACAATTTAGATTATAAAAACTTCTATCACTAAGAAGTCAAAAATGAGGCATGTAGAAAATCAGTGCAAAAGAATTTTCTGGGTTCACATTTTGAAAATAGATTATAATCTGGGATTTTCTATACCTCAAATAAATAATTTCTTGAAAATGACTCATAAACTTATATAAATGTATTTAAAATAAATTTTGAAAATTTCATTATCTCCAAATGAGACATCAATTCAACAAGTTTGAATCTAGTACATGTAGTCAAAAATGGTCAAACACAAAAGTAAATACAACAATACCAAGTTGGTATCAAATGAAGTACAATTTTATGCAGAATAACAAAAAAAGAAAGTCCAAGGTATGATCTCTGGGGGGAATTTTTTGTAACCACAAATGTAAAGGGTGGCATTCTAAAAAAATAGGGGATTCCAAAGCTATATTGTCCTCATTCTGAATTCAGAAAGCTAAGAGTGGAGAAAGAATTTGAGCTAATGTTCAATTTTAAGGTGGTCAAATTGAACAGTCTTTCTGTTGGCTATAAAATGGCTATTCTGATCCTTTGAGCAAACTATGTAATTGAAAAAAGTATATTGTTCTTTTTTTACAATATGTTTTTGTTCTTTTATGATAAATGAGAAAATCATTATGAAGATACACATTGTTACCATTTTCCTTATGAGATTCAAGGGCAGCTATTTTGAAATTGAAAAGACATTGTGAATGGATCCATCCCAATTTTAATCACTTCTCCCATGGCCTATTAACCATTCTTCCACAAAATTACATTGAAATTTATAGAGAACCTGTGGAAATATAATGTGGACAGACAGGAACAAATACAGAAATGTACAAATAAAAATTCAAAAATATCTCTGATTCAAAAACAAATACCTGGATACAGCCCCAAATTTAATTACTTCTTTCTTACAATGCCGTTTACCTCAGAATGAAATTTAATCAGAATCTATAGAAAATTCTTGAAGATATTGCATGGAGAGACAGAAGTTTTTGGATAACTCCAAAATTTCTCTATGCATTTCAATGTAATTTCATGGAACTATGAGCCACTGGGTGAGGGAGAGGTTTAAGAGAAGATTAAACTTTGGGGTGAATCCACGAATTCGGTTTTGATTGAAAGACATTTTTCAGTTTCAATATTTTATACATTTTTGCATTCGCTCCTGTCTATCCATATGGTTCCTCCAAATGTTCTCAATGAATTTCAATGTAATTTTGAAAGGAACAGTTGATCAAATTTTGGGGTGAATTAAGGAATGTGTCTGGTTGGGAGATATTTTTGCGTTTAAAAAAAAAATACATTTCTGTATTCGCCCCATGTCACCCCATTTCCAAAAGTTCCGACTGAATTTCAATGAAATTTTGTGAAACCACGAGGTACTGGGTAATGGAGGAGTCACTGAATTTTGGAGCAGATCTGGGAATTTGTTTTCAATTGAGAGATATTTTCTTTTTCAATATTTCATATATTTCTATGTCTGCTCCTGTCTGTCCACATGGTATTTCAAAAAGTTCCAAACAAATTTCAATGGAATTTCATGGAAGGGCGTGTCATTGTGCAAGGAAGAATTGATTAAATTTGGGGTTGAATCAAAGAATTTGATTTTGATTGTTTTTTAGAAATACATTTCTGGATTCATCTTGTTTGTCCATATGATATTTCTGAATGTTCTGATTGAATTACAATTAAATCTTTTGTGTAACCATAGGTCCCTCGCTGAGGAAGAAGTCTCTGGATTTTCAAACAGATGCAGAAATACATTTTTGACTGAAAGATATTTTTCCATTTTTATACTTCATACTTTTACATATTCACTCGTGTCTGTCTACATGATATCTCCAAAAGTCCCAAATTAATTCTGATGAAATTTAATGGAATACAAAGCACATGTTAAATAAAATGTGATTAAATTTGGGGGTGGATTCAGGTATTTTTTTTTGATTGAGAGATATTTTTGCTTTTTCTTTCCTTAAATTCCTGTATTTGCTCCTAGCTCTCCACACAAGACCTGCAAAAGTTCTGAATGAATTTCAACTAGATTTGGTGGAGAGGTGAAACACATATTATGTAAGATGGGATTAAATTTTGGAGAGGACCCAGGAATTTATCTTTGATTGAAAGATATTTTCATGTTCTTTTCTCTCCTTCATTTATGGTTTGCCCTTGTCAGTCCATAAAATATCTCCAAAAATCTCCATAGAATTTAAACAGAGTTCTATGAAAAAGTGGATCAAGGGACAAGGGAGAAATGAACAAATTTGAGAGCAAATCTAGGAATATGTGAGATATTTTCCATAAATCTCTGTCCATGTGATAGCTCCAAAATTTCGGTATAAATTCTGGTAAGATTTCATTCCAAGGTAAACCATATTGTAAGAAGTGATTAAATTTGGGGCTGGATCTAGGATTTTTTTTGATTGAGAGATATTTTTGGCATTTTTTTTTCCATATATTTCTGTATTTGCTCCTTACTGTTCACAAAATGTCTTGAAATGTTCACAATAAATTTAAATGAAATTTTGTGGAAGAATGGGCAATAAGCCACAGGAGAAGTGATTCAATTTTGGGATGGATCCATTCACAATAATTCAGTCATAATCGGAGGAAATATACATTCACAGTTGTTCATTTTCAGGAAACTTGCAACAATTTTTTTTCTAATCTGCATGGTTCATAGATATGATTTAACTTGGTCGCTAAGATTCTACACACAAAAAAATGTTAATTTCTACATTACAATAAACTATAATGTCATAGATTTTTTTAAATTTCCAATTTAGCCTAACTTGATGCCCAGATTGTGATTTCTATCTAACCAGGAAATATCTGCAAAGAGTCATTTATCTTGAATATTCATAATAAGCTACTTATATTAAATATTGGTGAAGTTTGAGTATTTCACTAGCAATATTTGTATCATTATTGACGATTTTGTTTTTTTGACTGAAAATACAATAATTTTGAATGTGCTGTAAAAAATTTCCCCAAACATTCAAGTCTTGTTCCTTTTTTTCTGTTATCCCACAAGAAATGGTGCAACTTTTTATGGAAAAATCACTAATGGTGTATTTACTACCAGGTCCAACCCTAATTTGACTGGACTAATGTACTGCGTATTACTAGTTATAACCCAATGACAAACAAAAATACTGGTGGGAAATCAACACAAAAAGCACCAAACTTGAATAAAAGTTGATTTCATCATAAAAAATTTTGTATCATCATTAACAAATCATTTACTCCTTTGAGAGGAATTGAAGAAAAGGAATAGCAATTCTTATGATCTACATATAAAAGGAAGTAAAATACCATTATATTTCAACTAGATATCTTTTTTGACAAGCCTGATAGGGGTTTTCCTTAAAATCTCATTGACAGCTCAGAAAGATGGACTATGGAATCCACTGGCAGTGGATAAAGGGAAATGAGTTTTACAAGCTCAAACACACATATTGATATGTAAATGAGAGTAATTATATGGGCATTTAGTCATGTTAGTTTCAAGAATGAATTAATATGTACGTCTACGAGAAAAGAAATGAGCTCCAAGAGTAAACATCCCGTTTAACTAAAACAAACACTCATACTTGGATTGTGATGGGTGAGTAGTAAACATTTAAATAGAATATATATACAATTCAATAAAGCAACACTACTGTAAAAACTTGAGTTAGTCAATCAAACATGGCCTAAGGACTCTTCTAAGTTGAAAGAATGATAAGAATCCAATCAGTGAATATCTAGATGTTATTTTATGCAATAATTTGCCCGTCTCTCACTATATGTATAGTGATCAGATTAAAGTTGACTTGAATGCCATTTAGTTGTGGATACTTTCCAACTATACAAATTTTGATTAATAGATATTATTTTTCAGTGGTAAAAAAATCTAAAGTTTATATGACTATATATACATAAATATATATATATATGCATGCCAGCATGTGTGTGTGTGTGTGTGTGTGTGTGTGTGTATGTGCATGCTTGAAGGAGGGGTTTTCTCTTTGAGAAGTCTCACTGAATATAATTTTTGGATGACTTTTGTTAATATTGAATACATATTTACATTTATAAAGTTCCTTAACTCTTGTGGAAATTTCTTTTCTTCTTTTTTAGACCCATTAGAGATGAGAATGTTCAGGTTTTATTTTTTCATTAATTACATGATTTGTTGTTTAGATGGTTAAGTGGAGATGCTAAGGTTTTGATCATAACACAGGAAGTAAATTTTGTTGCTTTAGATGAGAAATATTTGACTATCAGCAACTGTCAATGTTGATTAATGATTTTGATGATTTGTATTCTTCCATGTTCCCACACTTGACTGAAGATACACAGCTACAACAATTGAATCATTGAATAAGGTGAGGTTTTCAAAACAATCATCAAAACTAAGAACCTTAGAATACCTGAAGAAAATGGAGACCTAACAACAGATAGGGATACTGTACCCAACAGTTCTACAAGAACCTCTATTCCTCAAATCAACAGATAACATCACAAAGATGCTGGTAGTCATCATCAGGAAACTAGCCCAATTTTTCAATGAGTACCTCAAACAAAGTCCTTATATCTAAAAAAAAAAAAAGAGACAAGGTGATTCTAATCTCTGCTTATCTCAAGATGGTCTTCCAGAACCTGGATAGGACAGATAAAGGAATCAAAAATAGATGACAAACATGACAACATCATCATTTTTGACAAATATTCTCATGATCTGCAAACAATGCTGAGTGAACTGAATGGAGAAAGCTAGAAAATTGGTCTCCACAGGGACCTGAATAAAACTAATGCCACGTGCAACAAATACATAAAAAATCAGAACGCTACGGTCAAGATTGAAAATGTTGGGCTTGAGAAAGTAGGTCAATGCATTTATCAGGTACAACAAATCTCCACTGAATCCTCCAAAGATGAGGAAATCAAGCAAATAATCATCCTAGGTGTCAAGCCTTTGGCAGGATAAGTTTGTTTCAAAAACAAGAAGATCTTAAAAAGAAGAGTATACAACCAGAGCATCCTCCAGATAGATACAGAGTTAAAACAGGGAACTTGGCCAAGAAATTGGCTTTCAAACTAAGAACCATGCAACTTGTGCAGGAAAAAAAAATCATCAAAAAAAGATGATGATGATGATGATGATGATGATGATGATGATGATGATGATGATGATGATGATATGGAAAAGGCAATTAGAAAGAGGCAGGTTGTAAACAGGAAAAATGTTTAAAGTTGACTTAGATTCTAATCATAATCATTTAAATGATAAGGCAATAAAACTGTAAGATTTAATAGTTAACTTTTAAATTCATACTGACAAATTCAAATAGTAATCCAAGGGGAGTAACTTTTGATCATCTGTGAGATTACCATTTATAGTAATTGATTCTACATTTTAAGTAAGCTTTCTTATTGTATCTCGCTGTGACCTTTTATTTTGCTTTTGAATAGGCAAGGAAAATTACTGTCATTCTTAATATGCTGGGAATGATTTGAATAAACATCGAAATGTCAACAAAATCAATCATGGCTTTTGTTCATTGTTTGTACATTGATCACATAGCAGGTTTTTCACAGTAATCTTTAGTCTTCATGTCTAAAAATGATCTGACTTACAATACAATAATGTTCCTCAATAAACTTTCACAGGCAAAGTTTCACTCCTACCAGGTTGCATTGCCAATCAGCTTGACACACCTATGCTCTCAAAGAATAGCTTGGCAACAGCAGCTCTAGCTTGATAACATTTTCATCCTATTTAACATGTAATAGCATGAAGCATATTTTTCCAATAAAAGTAATAGGCTATGATTTACAAGAAGTGTTATCTTTGGGCAGCCAATCAATTTCTAGAATGAAATCATGCGGAAATTCTGAGAGAAATTATCAATTTTTTTCATCTGCAAGGTTACCATTTACAGTGAACTCTTCAGATCTTTTGTCAAGTCAAAAATAACTCCAAGGTAGTGCATAATGAATTTACTACTTTAACGTCAGTCCCATTGATTTAAAACTGCCAAAGATAACAACACATTAAAATCTCACTTATTGGAATTTTATTATTGCTTGATAAATTTCAAAGTTAAAACTGTTTCCTTATTATTTTTTCTCTAGACTCCCCTATTTGATCCAAATTAGTAACCCAAAAAGATTCTGGAAAAAGTTTTGTTTCTGAAAAATGATAAAGTAGCCACTGCATTGCTAACGTCGCAATTTTGTATTATAGAAACTTCTCTCCATCAGAATTTTTACTCCCAAGACTGACTTATAACCATGTAGAATAACCATGTAGTATATAGATATTTTATTTGATAAATTGGCTTTATATATATATATATATATATATATATATATATGCTTGTGTGTGTGTGTGTACATGTATAAAAAAATATATATATATATATATATTTTTTATATATATATATATATATATATATATATATATATATATATATATTTATATATTTATATATATGTATATAGTCTAGATAGCTTCACAGTTTCAAACACTAAACATTATTTAACTTTTCCAATAGATTTTTTGAGTCACTAATTTGTTCTAGAGACTTAGTATACAATTGATTTATTTGATAAATCAACTTTAAATATATATACATAGAGAGAGACAGACAGACAGACAGACAGATAGATATACAGACAGAGACAGGAAATGAGATAAGGAGGGGAATTTACACATAGTTTCATAATAGCAAAGTTATATGTAAAACAGAGAAAAACGCTGAAGATTTCATATATTACAATAACAGATATTGGGAAATAAGTGTCACTAAAGATTTTGAAAAAGTTTTCTAATGTTTGGTGTTTAAAGCTGTAAATATATATATATATATATACACATTCAGTTTTAGTTGTAAATTACAAACCATATTTGGCAACACAGATTTATTCCCCTATTAAGCTTGCATACCCACTTAGTTAGCTATTTAAAGGCTTGCACCTCATCCCACCCTACACTCAAGAATCATTAGGAGCACCTTGCACTCAAGCAATCTATAAATCATACAAAAAAACAGAAGAGAGGTGTGATAAGCAAGGTAAAATTACTAAATATTACTAAACTTGACATGAAATGATGCGGTATCAAATAAAAGAAATGTTTCCTTCTCAAATACAAGAAAATGTTTTTTTCCTTGTAGACTGCATCAATTGTGTGCATGAATATTTCCAGAGGCTTCACAATACAATCAAAGTGTACAATATGAAGTGAAAGGAGATCATGTAAGAAGAAAAAAGAGCCAGAAATAATACTGAGCATAATGATGATAATGATAACAGCAACAACAATAACTAAATATGTATTAGCTTTTTAATTGGTTGATTTGTAACACTGATTTCCGGTGTAGGCTTCCTTTTTTTTTTATATCTAAGCACCTTACTTCTTCCTGAAAGACATTTTCAAAATGAATCAATGTTTCTCTCAGCCTTTGTGTTTTCTTGCACATCCCCATTTCCTTTTTGCATTTCTCGATGTCTCTTTTAAAGACTTTTTCATTAAACCTTTCTATTTCACTTTTCACAAAAACATTATTTCTCTCATAAACTCGTCCCTAAGCCGATCAATCAATCTTTTCATCCTTCTCTCAGATTCCAGTTCATTCTTTTTCTTGACTATTTTTCTCTTTTTCTTTCTTTTGCTCTATCAGCATTTCTTTGGAAAACTTTTGCTAATATCATAATAATATTTCCACGGACTGATATTCAAAACTGAAAAGAAAAAAAAAGAACTAAAATAGACTTCATTACTCAAATAGAAGACTAAGATGATACATTTACCCAATAAAAGAGGCTTTCAAATACAAATTTAAATTATTCATTCCATTCTATTCTATTCTTGAGAGAAACATACCGTTCATTTTTCTGTGAAATACGAGCCTTAAAAGAACAGAAGAAAAAGAAGGAATAGACCTATAACAAAACAAGAAACTGAAGATGAGAAGAAAGGACACCAACTAATTGAGATGGCTCAATTTCAAGAAGCAGCTGAAAAAATAAAAGATGGGAATAAAGAAAAGTAGATTATTACAATTTGATCTCTTTAAAAAATATTTGAAATATTTCAACATATATCATAGTGTGAAGAAAAGTAAAGCACACATCAAATAATCATATTTACACGATTACTCAGTCATAGACATCTGCATTAAGAGCGGTGTAATAAACATTATGATTTTTTAAAAACTGATTTGTTGATAGTTAATCTATAAATAATCCATATCTATTCCATAATCCTACGACTGTTGCTAAAAAAGAATTTCCTGATCTTCAATCTACTCCTATTCACTTCCACCTTATACACATGGCCTTCAAGTTCCTTGTACTTCCTCTCGATAGTTATGGGTAAACTTCTTTGGTTAGGAGTGTAGGGTGATGATGTTGGGAGACAAAGGATTTAGCCTCCTTGTGGTTTGATGTTGGCTGCAGCGTCACTGGAAGTGTAGAAGGAGAAATGGATATATACGAAGAGACTGTGCACAAGTATGAACATAGCCACAGAGATGAAAAAAGTAAAAAGAAACACATACAAGTATTTGAATGGACAAATAAGACGTACATTTAATATGAGGACATTAATAACAAATGATGAATGAAAATGAAGTACATGTAAGAATAACATAAATCTGATCGATTGCATGAAGAGATGAGGAGAGATAGCGAATGGTGGGAGCTTTTTTGTCGTTGATAGTAATGGCGTCGGATTCAAAGCGGAGTTGTCTGAACTGCTTGTGAATCCGCTTGTTTTGGATGGTACCAAGGAATACTTAGAATCCAGGTTCAGTGTGCAAGCCGGACTGCCAAGTTGTGAGTGAGCTAGGGGGCTATTCTCTGACGCTGATAGACACTCAACAGATACTCCATGAAAGGCAGAAAACATAGAGTTTTATCCATGCTTGTTGTATAGAAATTTAGGAAGGATTATCATGACTACCGGATAGTAAAAAGCCTTGCCATTTCATTCATGAGAGTGAGAGGTGTATATGCGCTTGAACCCATGATGAAGACACGGTGGCATAGCTGTGATGCTGTGTGTATGTGTGATGCCTCGACATTGTTGTGAAATGGTCATGATCTTAGGGAGAAGGAAAGAGAGAGAAAAAGTAGCTGGTGTAACCAGCTAGGCGTGTTGGCACTAATGAGCATTAGACCATGTGCGTCCAAGGCTTTTAAAGGGGTCATTAGAAGAAGTGACGTTTTCGATATCTAACTAAAGAAAGGTTTTGTATTTAATTCTCAACTAAAAGTATAGGAGGCGCTACAATAGAAAATACCTTGGGATCTACAAGTTCTATGCTATGCATAATCTTGAGGATTTCTATCAAATCTTCCTGATACCCCTTTTTTCAAATTGTGTCCACTCTAATTCTTGTGACCTATCTTCATAATTCATACTTTTTAATTCTGGTACTT
>OY735207.1:27100882-27150882 GCA_963457665.1 Thysanoteuthis rhombus | reverse complement strand
ATAGAAGTAAAGAAAACACTAATACAAAAAAATCTGACTGCAACTGCCCAAACAAGGAAAACTGCCCCCTGCAAAACAAATGCCTTAGATCCAACATAGTACACCAGGCAGAGATATCAACTCAGGAAAAACCCTTAGATATAAAATATTACATCGGCATATCAAACACACTTTTTAAACTTTGATTAGCCAAATACATATCATTGTTCACAAACAAAAGATACAAAAACAGCACATCCTCATCAGCCCTCTACTGGAAACTACATCAAATGAACTACAAGCCAACAGTTAAGTGGAAAATTCTTAGACAATCTAATACATGCCAAAATTTAGAAAATTCTTGCAATCTCTACCTTAATAAAAAGTTTGAGATTTTAAACTTGACTAGAATCACAAAAAAACCCAAGGAACATCTACTGAATAGAAAAAACAAGACTGTAATACAGTGCAGGCACAGCTCTAAATTTCTTTTAATCAACATGAAAAAACACCAATAAATCAAGGAGTTAAGTAGACAATTGTCCCCATGTCCATCATCCCAAAAACTTCCCATCACCATCTTTTACCTTCAAACATGCCAGGAATACATTATAAATTAAACATCAAGATTAATACTACCCACTAGAGCTACAGAAGTTACCAACAGGGGTAATAAAACCCAATGCCAAGATACCTAGGTCAAGATAGAAACTACTCCCAGACCACTACTAAGCATCCTTGCAGAGATGACCCCTACATGGAGTTCACACCCCTTTGACAAAATGCATATCCCCATACCACTCACGACCACACCCACAACATTCTCACCAAATTCCCAATAATAGACCCAAAAACCAGAGACAATCATTCGCCTAATGAGGCCCTAAGAGGGCAGAAACATGAGCTAGTTTGTGTAGCAAATACACATTCTACTATTTATTTCCAGCTCTACTCTAAAACAACTTAACTTCATGAGTAAAAAGTTGTATGTATCAAGCACTCTATGAAATAAACCCATTACATTTCAGAAGTCGCTTTATATCATTGATATATTATTATATTACGTTGTACTGCTAGCTCGATTTATACTACATATACTGTGTATATACATATATATATATATATATATATATATATATATATATATGTATGTATACATATATATATATATATATATATATATATATATATATATATATATATATATATATATACATAAATAGAAAGATAGGTTGATAAATTCTGCAATAAGGGTTGAATAAATTTAAGAAAAAGGTGAAAAAAGGGAAGCTAGACTTTATATCTTTTTAATTTTTGATGTCTTAACTGGTTTTGTTCATGTCTTTAGAGGATAGCGTTGCTCTTACCATTGAGCTAAACAGTTGCTGGTGATGCAAAGGCCCAAATAACTGCTTTATCTCCAAATCCTCATTTTGTTCATTCACCGCGTATATCTACACTATTTGTTTCTCAACATGGACAATCACATTATTAAGAAATGAATATATAATCAGACAGAAATAATTATAAATGTGTTATATTACATTGAAACTCTATTTGAAATTATCTCCCATTATTACACAGTGAATGTATCATTTGGCCAAGACAGAGTAAAATGGAATAAACAATTGAAGAAAATGGGGCAGCTGCAGGAATCAAACCTTTGACTGATACACAACCTCTTTAATGTAGCATTGCTCTTACCATGAGCTAAACACCCGCCAATAATGCAACACACACATATACATATGCAACACATAAATATGCATGTACAGCTTCGCTACATGAACACGTTTATGTTTTTGCCTTTTTGGGCTTGTTTAGATGAATGATTTGATTTATCTGATTCCCTGTTTAGGACGTTTTGAGGAGGTGTGCTTGTGGAAAACTCTGCCTTATTTTATTTAAATTTCTTTTTCATCTTTTCTTGTTCATGATTGTTATATATGCAAGATATTAGGTATTTAATTTGTAGTAATCCAAGTTTTCAAACGTTACGTTTTATTTTTTAAAAATTGATGGTCCATTTCAGTTTTCACAATATTCTCATTTTTGTTATTGGTTTGTGGTTTTTAAATTGTTTTAGGTATTATAATGGTTGAAATATCTGTTGGTAATTTTTACATTTTTTTTATTTCTACTCTTTTTCTGTTTGTTTATTCATTTTATTTATCTCCAATAGGGGAGGTGAGCTTTTGGCCAGTTGTTATAAATTATGTATTTGGAAAGTTTTAGACACTGTTTTATCAGTGTGTTGTTGATCCATCTGTCAAAAAGTTTCAAGGTTCACTTTTACATAGCTTAAGTTGTTCATATTTAATTCCCTTAACATTCTTGATAGCTACTCCATCTTATCTATTTGATAAGTCTATCTTCTTGATGAAAGTGATAATGGGGTTTCATGGGTTTCAATATTCTGGCACATGTGTGTTTGTTTTGATATTTTCCATTTTACTGTGGGTGTGAGATTGCATCATCATCATCATTATTGTAGTCAGATAAACTATCACCAAGCTGACTGTAAGCTGGCAGGTAAACCGGGAATGGATACATGAACAAATGCATTGTCCAACTCATGACTCAAAGACAGAAATACATGTCTATTCCTATCTAATGCTTGTATCCAAGGCAAAAAACTGAAAACAGAAAAATGTGGACCATGATGTGTTCAATAACTTTCCCCATCTGTACGATTGACTAAGAGAATGCTCTTGCATCCCAATCCCAAAAACCAGTCATTGCACACCGAGTGAACATTCTGGGTCATCAACCAACCAAGAGGTGAATGTTTGCTTTTTGATGCAAGACTGAATTCTGTAGTCAATATAAACACAAAAAAGCATGTATGCTAATATCTAAAATCTATTATTATAGCCTTGGGTTCATTTACAAGAGAAACCCTTTAAAACCAAAAACTAAATGATTAGATCAATAAACCATAAGTAATTAAAAAAAAATGAATCAAGGATTAAATATATAAATATCAATAAAATGTTGTTTCAATAAAATTGTCATAATTGCAATATATAATAAAACCTAAGCGAAAGTATCCCAAAGAAAAACACTGCAATAAAGAAAATAGCATGAAGAAGGAAATAGAGCAAGCATAATTTTCCATTTAAAATAACCACTTAAACTTAGCCACTAGACCAGTCAAGCAACAAACACATTGCAATGCTGTTCCACCTGTTGAAGCTCTAACTCAGATATCTGCCCATCTTTTCAGATGCCTATTAAGATAGCTATATATATAGATAACATCAGTGTTGGTTATATGCGTTTTATGGCCAGTTAAACGGCTGGACCCTAGTGGCTTAAAATTAATCTATAATGGCAACTTGACTCAAGAATGGTTGTGCTGACCTCTGAAGTTACTTAAGATTGCCACAGGTCAATTTAAGATCAAAACTGCTATTTCAAGCCAAACTGCAAAAAGGGATATCTTTTTACATAACACCATATGAACTGGAAACACCCTTATTTATGAAAAATATCTATGGAGGTGCTGGTAGTCAAGCAGTTAGCATCATAGAAAATGAAATTGGCAATAATCAGTGTTCACTATACACTAATGCTTTTGGGAAAGACCTGAATAAGAATAAATGATTCAATTGACAATCAAAAAAATTTTGTATTGAAAAAAATATTCATAAATTAGAACAGTGTTTTGAAAAAAAAGATATTTTTTCCTAGAAAATGACAAAGAATTATGAGAATAAAATTTCATTTTAGGTCTATATTTATTAATTCATATTCATATTTTTGCAAATTTTTATAAAAGTAAAATAGAACTATTTTCTCAATCGCTTGAAATTAACAATTCTGATAGAATCAACATTCCCAAACTAACTGAAGATTGTGAGTATCTTTTCAGAGCAATTGATACAAAGTATAGTGAACTCATCAGATCAAATCATCAAAAATCATGAATACAGGCATGCTACACCAGCCATTAAGTGAATCACTGCAGTATGTCAGGAAGCACTGATTCAATCATACACGAATCCAAAAAGACCCTCCAAATTTTTTTGCAAAAAAAAGCATTACTTTCAAAAATCAATTAAACATTATTCTTTACAAAAATTTTGAAATATACCCCAATAATCTTCATGAGACATCTGGATGAGTCCTGACCTCAACTTTGAAAAGTTATAGTTTACAATACTTCATCTAATAGAAAATAGATAATAAAAATTTGCTGTCAACATTTTTACCTGATTTTGCCTGCTGGAGAATAGGAAGGATTGTATACATGTATGTGTCTATGTCTCTGTTACTATTTCAATTGAAAAGTGGCACTCGTACACCAAAAATTATTTGGGCTTTTTTTCCAAAAGAAGTATCTCTTTCTAAAAATCAAAAAAATAATTTTAAGAAGTGTCAACAAGATGTACTCAATTGGTGTGTCTGGTAGCACTGATACAAGGTTGAGAGTTTTTTTTTAATGCAAATTTCCTGAAAAACTCTTTAGAAGATCTCTAGCAGAATATTCATAAGCCAAAAGGTGTGTGTAGTAATGTCCGAAACAAGATCAAAAGGGTAAAAAAAAAAAATCTATTGAAAATTTTTCTTTTTAAATTTTCAAGTTTGCAATAACATTTTTTGGAAGTGTCTAGTAGAGTACTCATGTAAATTTGTAAGGTCCTTGGCCAAATGGTGTGTCCAGTAAGGCTGACACAACAAAAAACTGAGTGAAAAGGGATGAATACCTTACCATCTTACTTGTTATTCAATCAGGTTGGTGATCATGGCTACAGTGATTCAATATTTACACACACAGACACATACTTGCATGTATATACATATATACGCATAAAGATACAGATATGTATTCAATATAACTCAAATCATAAAATTCATCAAGAAAAAATCCATTCAAAAAGCCTACACATTATCTATGTGCTACTCTCATCCATTTAGCCATAACAGTTAATACATGGAAAAAGACAAATTTCTCTGCTCAATAAATTCAAACCATCTCAAAAGTCTTTATGTCATCTTAAGAGTCTACTGAAAGGGTAATATTTGGGAGATTCATAGTATAATCTGAATTTCTGACTTTATTAAAGGACATGAAAAAATGGAAGATCACCTAAATTAGTTAGTCTGGCCAAGTCACATTATTTGAAACATGTTTGAAAGTGAGGTATCTGTATATATGTGGTGGGGTATATGTGTGTATGTATGTGTGTATAGAAAAAGAGACAGACAGAGAGAACCGACCTATCAAATTATTAAAACCATAAAGAATGAAAGCAAATCTGAAAAACAAACTTATAACTAAGCAATCATTGATTAACACTTCAGAAAATGAAAAGTTGTTTCAGAGTTTCAATCCATCATTTAGGTCACCAACAAAAACAATTAGAAGCTTTCTTTCCTTCAGTGATTCTCTGTAATACACATTTTAACAATCATATTTTTTGATCATCAAGTAATTTCGTTGACTTTCATTATTTAAAAAATACAGTTATATTCTTAAGCTGATTAATCTTCATTTTAATCTAAGTGAGAATTGAATGATAAAAATGTAGCATCTATTCCAGAACATTAACAATTGGATTATCTCTAAAGGCATCATAGCATACATGACAAGGTTCTATTATGGTATTTAGTGATTATCCTTCTCTTTATTATCTTACTATGGACATTCAGTCATTGTATTATAATACATATTATACAATATATTTCCTTAAATTTGAAAAATTGCTTTCTATGGTTCCATTTGAATATGGTATGCAAAAATGTCAAAAAAAAAGTTTCTGTGAAGAATTGCATGCAATTCTAGCTGCATATTTTTCTTTGGAAGGATTTTGTTCTTTGCCTCGTTTTATGACAAGAAAGTTTTTTTTTTATCTATTATGAAATGAATGTATTTATCTTGATAGTATATTTATTTATGATATGTATATGCTAAACAATGTTTTTCACAGTCACTACCTCATTATATGAGCATTAGTCATTCATTATTTTCAATCACAACTTCATAATGCATTTTTGTACTTTCAGACAGCCATGTAAAGACTTGGATGTAGTTAGCGGAGATATACTACTTTCAGTAACTCCTATTTCATCTTCAGGATTAGTTTAAATGATTTATTGAAAAAGTTTGTTTAAATGTCAAAGATGCTGGGTTCTTTATTTGCAATGTGATAGTATTTTGATTTTATAGATTAGAAAATTGTTTCCTGCAACAAAATAAATCAGTATCATCATCAGTATGCTTTTCAATTGTTTGTCTCAATTTTTTTCGTTCACGCATACTCACAAACTTATACACACAATATGCATACTCATATAATGAAATTATAATCTCACAGACATTTTTTCTTTGTGTAAAACTAAGCAGTATATACTATGGTTTTCATGAAATTTCTGAAACATTCAGGGATGAAACTTGTTGGAATCATCAGTTATTCACCATGGAACTGTTTCGAGGATCTTGAAAACAAAAGTTATATTAACATGGCACTCCAGCAGTGTTGATCTAATACCAACTCCCTTTCAGCTATGTTTTAATAGATAGCTTATGTCATACATTTAGTTTGTCATTTTATATATGGTATTATCATGTGTATTTTATATGGATATTATTTCATACAATTTTTTAGAACAGGGCTTACTTACATAGGTTACACAAAAAACACATCTAATGATGAGTGATCAATAGGTATAACAATCGCTGTGACTTGCTGTTTGTATGACTTCTATTGAGTATTCACCCATGTGAATATCAGTTGGTTTTGATCTCTTTAAGAATACTAATTACACAAAAAAACTTCTTTGAGTTGATTCTCTACCAACATATTCAACCAAAGAATATGATAATTTTTTCACTAATCTTTAAGTTATTTTTTTCCACATTGTATACCATTAGGCTTTCATCAATTTTTTTTCTTTCTTTTCCTTTATATTATCAAATAAAGTATCCTTATATACATGGTTGAAACGAAACCAAACCACTTTCTTGTGGGTAGCTATTCCATTAACATACTTAGATCATTTGTTACATGGCAACGATTTCCAACCCCGCTTAAGTACCCATCAGTCAGACAAATGGATCAGAGCCAAATGTTTTTTTTCTCTTTCAATGGTTCCAGTCAATACAATGATCTTTCACACTGACAAAGACTGGATCCATCTCTTTTGGTTACCTAATCCCCTTAATGTTAATTCAAATTGATTTATTTTAATATACATTATTCATTTATTCTATTTTTATACTCTTCTTAACATATTCTTTAATTTTTGTAATTATTTCATCATGATCAACTTGATAAGTTTTAAAAGGATTAGGATGTCTAATCATGGCTTCATTAAATTGTCTAAAAATCTAACTAAAAATTTCACCACCTTGATTGACCGTCCTTACAACTAAAGAAACAATTTTTGATATAAAATCAATAAATCAAAGAGTTGCCTCAGCAAGTTGCTTCAAATATTCTGATATCATCCAGTAAAATACATAAGTTTTAATACTACTTGTTCTTGAAGGCATTTGCATAATACAGAATGGAAAAGAATCTCGTTTATCAAATTATTTGTAGACAAACATTCTGTTCTCGGTTTTAATATCCAAATCTAAGAATATGGCTTGCATTCCTTCATGTTCACATTTTAATTCAAGATCCTAAGGGTTTATATTACTATACAATTTTCTGAATTCCCCTCCATCATTAGGAGAGCATAAGTCATCAATAAAATGGGTTCAACCTAAAAATGAACAAGCCCGCTATATAATAGTTCCAATTAAAGATGATATGAATATATATTTGTGTCTACGTATATACAAAGTAGGGTTCAGGATCAATTCCGATTGGGACACCTATGATCTGATGAAATATTTCATATATATATATATACAAGCCAGTTTCTCAGCATCAATGATGCACAGGCTTCTAAGAGGAAGCGTATTTAGCTTATCCAGTTAACTTGTAGAAAAATACCAAAGTGCTTGCTCTCGAATTGATGTAGACAAATAAAAAGTTTATTATTTAGCTTTGGAAATACAGGCTAAACTGTCAAGTTTTACTTTAGGAATTGTTGCATGAATGTAAATTCTTATTGGAAACATGCATAGGTACATAGCAGAAAGTGTGAGATCCAATCCATCTGAATCAGCTTCTAAGTGTTCATTGATGACTGTTGCATAACATTAATGAAGTTTCAAAAAGAAGTTACCTTGCAATCAAAACAATATAGAAAATAGTAAAAAAAATCACAAACACAAAAAATCACACATAGCAAATGCATTCACATAGTCAGTAAGAGGCACAGTAAAGACATTTACTCATATATATTTACTATAAAGATAAGTTTTAATCTGTTTAATACCATCTAGCTTAGCATCTTTTGTTCCATTCCGCAAAGGTAAAGAAACAACTTACTCTTATCTATACATGCACATTACCATGATTGACATTAGTCTATAATTTTTCTTAGTTTTTATAGATGCTTACCAACTACAAAAGGATACCCGATGAGAACTGCTATCTGAATGATCAATGATCTTTTTCTATTTCTTAGAGTTACCCCTAGCACTGTTCTTTCTATAGCTTATTTTGCTTTTCCTTTTCATTTTGTGTTTCATGTTTTGCATCCATATGTCATAACTAGTATTATGCATTAATTGTACACTTTACACCATAAGTATATTGGCAAAGTCTTATTCATACCAAATTCATTACAGTCAATAGGATAGAAAACAAGAGAGAAAAAGAGAATATACATGATTGAGTTGGAAACTGCATTAACAACAAAGTTAAAAACAGGGCTTCTCAAAAAGCAGGTATGATTTTCACTTTATAAATCAAATGTTTCCCAAGGTGTCTGGGCAAGTCTGAAGTGCAAATAATAATCACTAACTTTTCAACACATTTCTAAATTTTTCATTTATTAGTTTTATAATTTATTAATTTGTAAAACTTCAATTTATTGAGAGCGAATTAATTTTTCACAAATAGCCAAGCTACCAAAAGTGATCCTCATGTATTTGCAGATGTAGATATTTTGATTTTCTTTACTACACCTTCTGGAGCCACTTGGATGTATCTTCAGCAATGAAGCCTGGGGTATAGGTTGTTTTGGGTCTTTGATCATTGGACACTCAGGCAACCTAGTCGGGGAAGATCAGCTCCCAACTTCTGTCCAAGTGGCATGTTCATCCACATATCACCCCCTCCAAATCCACGGCCCTCGGGTAGCAACTGAGGATGTGCTCCAGGGTGCCCCTCTTTCAGTAAAGTTAGCATGCAAAGATATCCATGCCATAAGTATGCAGATTGTTTGTGCTCAGGAAGATATAAACTAAAATTCACTCAAAGACATGACAATTTTAAAAACCAAAATTTGAGACACTTGATACCCATGTTGACAGTGATCAAATACCATTTTTAGCCTATGATATTTCCAGATGTTCTCATCTCAATGAATTTCAATGACATTTTGTGCAGAAGTCTATCCACATGATATTTCTAAAAGTTCTTGATGAATTTCAATGAAATTCCATGGAAGGATGGGCAATAGGCTATGGAAGAAGGAGTGAATCCATCAACAATTATCAGTCCACACAGGTTTCATTTTAAAACAAAGGTTTATGATATTTAATCATAAGTAGCTTGAAATGACTTGCTCTCAGGCACATGGTTCTTCTATAAACTTTACTCAGCATGAAATTTTCTTTCCAACAGTATACAATATGCCCATACTTGACAAAAACTTTTTTTTTCACCACAGCAAAAATCCACCATTATGGAAAATAGCACTAACATTTTTTTTAACCAATCTGGAAAGATATTCTTTCTCACTGAAGGATTCCATAGCATATTTGGTTTCATTAGTCAACTCAAAAATACACATAGGGTTCTATTACGGCACCAGGACTAGGATTCCCACTGTATAATATGAAGGTAACATAAGCTGAATTAAAACTGTAAAACCAATAAATCTTATTTTAATCAATATTTTCTGTTTCCTTCCAGTTTTTATTTTCTCTCCTCTAAATAAATGATTTAAAACTATAAACTGTTCAAAGAGTGAGAGAATCCATTAACTTCATGACAGAAAAAATTGTTTTAAAATTATTTGTTTTAAAATTTTTCTTTCTCTAAAATTCAAGTATAATTTTTATTCTTTTTTTTTGTCAATTTTATATTCTCTAGGTATTGAAATATATTTACATAGGTTGGATTATACAAAATGTAGGTTAGTTTATTCTCGTTAGTTGACATTAGGATTATGACATTTGGGGCCTTTGTATGCTATGTGTAACTATCATATTTCACAACTGCCAGACCTAGGACTACCGCCATTTTCATTCAATATCTTGCATTTTACCAAGATTTCAAAACATAGTAACATGTTATTTGCTTCAAACATGGTAAAAAGTGATAAATTAACACCCACTACAATATAGTATGAAAAAGTATAATCCTATTCTATTTTTATAGCTAGTCACATAAGCTTATTAGTAGATCTTTAAGCCTTAAGTGGTTATGTACCACAAGTAACCTGGAAATGATGCATCATACTTTTATTTATGAACTGAGATTAACCTAATAGCCAGATAAGGATGTCATAGTGTCATGGGCCAAGATAATTTATGGGCTCTGTTGACCATGTGTGCATGCATTTTTGCACCTCGTTTATGTGTATCTAAGTCAGCCTCTTTGGCTACAAACAGCAGTGTCAAAAAGATGTATTTTTGTGCGCCAACCTCCTAGTCTTCATTGAGTACGTGATTATGTGAATGGAGTTGAGACTATATATTTTTGTGGCGACGACCTCATAGTAGACATTGAGTATGCATTTGCATATATAGAGTTGAACCAACATATAAAACCACCAGAAAGTGTATAATATATTACAGATGTCATAGTCAGAGTATAAGAACATTATAGATGTCATATATGAACTTTGAGACAGAATTTTAAAATAATCTTGCTCTTTTGTTGGCTGTTATCAATCTAAAACTATCTTAAAGCTGCTACAAGCTTTGTTAGGCCTAGTATTTTAGGCCACGTATCAAATAAATTGTATCTGCAATCATAAAATACTCTATAGTGAGATTTAAACCTCATAAGTAAAGCTGATTCTAATTTGTGCCAATTCCATTTTCCATTAGTTCTTTATACCTTCTGTCTGTATAGCACCATTGTAACAAAGAAAAGAAAACTTGATATGAGTGCTTCATTGACCGGGGAAGGAGGAGATTTATTCTTTACAAACTAGATTGTGATGAAAAACATACAGATTATTCTGCCATGTTATGGTCTGGATGACAGTATCTAGCACTGAAATGGAAGGGTTTGGATAAGTTTCACAACATTCACAATACAGTAGATGGGGCTTCAGGACTTAATGGTAAACTGTGACATTGCAAAAGAGAATTTGCAAACAAGAATTTGCTGGAACAAGCTATTGATCAAAATGAGAAAAAATCATTTGAAAGGGAAAGTGAGGTACCAGAGGAAATAACAGAGCAAAAAAGGTGACAATATCTCTACATGCAGTAAGATAGGGAATTCCATGCTGAACATCCCTGCTGAGACCACTTCCATATGATTAATCAGATAGATTCTTGATGAATTGTCAAATCATGCATTATTTACCATGAATATTTTTAAATGAGAAGCTGTATTCTGAACGTGTTTGATGATACTCCTGATCCATTTGCATTTGTCTTGCTGGATGGAGCCTGTATATGCAACTGGCAACCTGTCATCTGAGCAAGTTTACCTTCAACATGCTCATCGATAGAAAGTCATTTGTGCTCACAAAGCATGTCAAGACAGCTATCTTCGAGAAAGGGGAACCCGGGACTTTTAAAGGATTGCTATACGATTACATGATATTGCTTCAAAATCTTGGTGTTGCGTTGAGACTTCAGCCATAGAAAATAAATTCTTCTGACAGAATTTGGCAGCAAAATATGCTTCCATAAGAATAAAAGTAGAATAGTTTATGACACAAGGGCAGGAGGGTGTTATTTTGAAGTAGCAATCAACTTTTGGGGTATAGACGCTGACAAATTGTCAAATATTGTTGCTCAAAAAGTTTGTGCAAGTGTCAAAAGAGAGAAGTTTCTTACTTGGCTGCCCCACATTGATCAACTGATAGTGATGAGTCATCACTTTGGCTCTGAGAATAGGTAACTTGGCTTAGGTCCCCAAATGCCACCCAGTTTGATGGGCCCCTTTGACAAAACAGCTATAAAAAGCATATGTTCTATCCTAGAAACTTGAATAACAAGACAGAGAATATCTATCCAAACTCAGTTATCGGCATAATGCTTGGCCTAACTAGAAGTAAAGAGATAATAAACTTGTTACACTGTTTTGGATTAAGCATAAATTACAATGACGTCCTAAATCTCTATAAAGCATAGGCAAAACACGGAATGAAAAAAAGCAAGATTTGCCTGATGAAATAGCAGTGGGATATCCTGCAACTGTATTGGTGGGTAATGGCAACTTCAAAAATAATGATCTAATTGATGGAACAACTTCACAACAGACCAATATGATGAATGTACAACCAGAACATCTAACAATTAAAACTATATCTTATGATTGCTCTTTGGTTAAAATGATCTCAGCATATCCATGACTGCAGGGAACTTTAAACAAAAGAAATGGTCAGAGTCATCATACCCCTCCATGCTAACAATAGAACAGATGTTATTTCAAGCTACTTTGCTAAAGGAAAAAAAGCTATATTCAGTAGTGTAACAAAATCAAATAATTTCTTTCATCTGAGGGAAATACACTTCCAGTATTCTGATAAGACAGTGGAATATTTAGAAGTGTTCAAAATCAAATGTGTGTACAATTACAATATGAGTAAAAGCTTGGGTGAAACACATCCAGAGAAATGGTCTACGATGAAGGGAAAATCAACAGCTATACTTCCATTGAATGAAGAATCCCATTATCTCAGAGCTCTATACATTGTATATCAAGTACACATGTGGCTGTACTTTGACATGCTTAATGCTCCACTTGATGGGAAATGTGTACTTATACGTTATAGATCTATTGCCCTTACTGTAGAGCTAAAAATAAGAAGAGAGCACAATTCTATAGATTCTGATGCAAGCAATGAAATTGACACTGAAAGTGTGATGAATCAACAACAAGTGATGAAGATAGTTGACAGTGAACATGATGAAGAAATTCAATCCATGAGTACAGGGTAAGACATTCCATATGGAAATAAACGTTTTAGTTCTATTTGGTTCTGTTCTCAGAAAAAAAAGTTGATCAGGTTTCAAGAGTTTGTAAGACATGTTTTATGGATTGTTAGAGAAGAAACTTTTAATGGTAATCCTTTGGGCTTTGAAGAAAGTTCTTTTGTGTATTTGTTGATTCTACAAAATTCGCAAGTAAGGTTATGTCACTAAGTGAAAAAATAGGACAGGTTGAAATTTATTATATTTTATTGTAGAGGTTGTTATTTAACAAAATCTGTTTTCCAGGAATTTTTGATATAATTCAATTTTTGGCATTACTCATTATTAAAACAGTCCAGCATCTTAAAACAGGAAAATATTTTTGCAAATTTTTTTGTGCTTTCAATCCATAAGACCTTCATTTCCACAGAAAATTTATCAGTTTTGAAAAAAGTTAATTTTTTATGGTTAAATAGGGGAAGGGGCCTATTTACAATGTGATTATAATGCTGGACTCATATCTTTGGCATATCATAAAGATATATACAAGGTATTTGTTTACTTCCCTTGTGGAGGCTGTAAACTTTTTTTTGGCTTTCATCATTGCACTGGGGGGAACAAATGTGGGCCTTCCCAAAATACCTCAATGAAAGCGCAAAATTCTTGCAAAATTCTTTTTTTCAAAAAGTTGCTCCAAAAAGCAAGATTGATTTCTTAATTTTATTTGAAAGAATGTTTTGAAAATCCAGCTCATTGAAAAAAAAAAAAACAATACTGCAAAAATGAGAAATAAAGAAACTCATAAAATAAATAAATTCCTAATGAGGGGGAAAATAATTCATGTGAGTCAAACTTCCACATGAATGGCAAAAAGTAAGGATTCAAGTTACACTGTGAATAGAAAAACCATGCTAAAATTTTCAAAATCAACTTTTTTCAAAACTGATAAATTTTCTGGGGAAAAGAAAGTTTTATTGAAAGCAGAAATTATTTGTAAAAATGCTTTCTAATTTTCAGAGGCCCAAATTTGTAATACCTTTCACCAGAAGCAGGCTATGTCCAACAGCAAAATTTTTCAAGATTAGTTTTTAACATCTTTTTTAAAGATTTTTCTGGGTTCTACCAATATATCACACCCCAGAGCCTCAGGACCCTCTTGTTTACATACATACATACATGAAGTAATTGTAATTGATAAATATTTCTGAAATAATTATACAGCTTTCCGACTGAAGTCTGGTGTCATAACATTTGACGATTGGCAAATACATTGGATGCTTCTCTTTTGAAGAGATGCAGGATGCCTTAGGTTGATAGGTTACCAGATGACTGATAAAATAATTTTAAATTTTCATAACTTCCCTACAAAAGTAACAATTATCAAGATTCATTTTATATGGTCTTCTGGCCACCCGAGGGACAGAGGAGGTGGTCATATGCTGAGACAGAAAGATTAAAAACTCAAAAGATGCTCGGAAAACAAAATAAATAAAACTTTTTGGAAAGTCCCCTGAAAGAACCCTGGATCCACCTATTGCATGCTAGCTTTGAGGGAAAGACCAATCATAAAATACTAAGGATGGATAGGTTGAGTCACTTAGACCAACCCAATGTTCAGACCAACTTAGCTACTGCAACGAACAGTAGATGCTAAACCGGCAATTCAAGCAATTTCTTATAGCCAGGAGACTTTCCCAGACTCTTATGACTATGATTTTACATCTTTACAGTGTGCTAGAACTTAGTCACCATGACAGGAACAAAACATTCTACAATGTTGTTCGACCAATTCTAGCCAACATTAAGATTTCCACCTATCTTTTCAAGTATCACAGTGTTCTACAGATGTTCAAAGGAACACTAACCCATCCTTGATGCAGTAAACTACCTCATATATGAATACTCATACACATATTTTCCCTACTCTTCTGGTTATGGACACTTCAAATATGAGCTTTGTATTTTGTTAAATGACGCACCAGATTTCGATTCCCATGGAATAGTGAAGTCAATAAGGAAAATCTTCTCATTCTCTTGGATCTGCTACTATGTCTGATCACAGCACTACAATACAAATCACTTTTTGGGAACTGATACTGTGAGTCAATCAGTACATACCTTTCTAGTTTTGCTTCTTTTTTAAATGTCCTTTCCCCCCAAAAAAATGGTCACTTGTTGTAATGAAATAAATGAAATTAAAAATAAATTTTTTGTATGTATCAAACATTGAAGATGTTTGTGATATGATAACAATATAACAGTGAATAGCAACCAATACAAAAACAGGTTTCTGGTCAACCAGGAAGCACATTCTGAGGAAGAAGCAAGAAAAGCAAAATAATCTTCACCTGATTAATTTTTGTTGGTTGTTAATGCGACGTCTAATCAAAAATAAAATCAATTTATGCCTGAATTGATAAACATTTTTCTCCCCATTTCCTAGGTGTATTTTACTGACCTCAAATATACACTCATTTATGAAGTTCCAAAGGCATACTTAAAAACAACAATATTTTCAGAGTCAACTTATTGAAAATTAACTGCAAGTAAAGACATCTAATGTGTAACAACCTAATATAGTAATACCTTGGTTAGCATTCTAGATGTGTCCCCAAAATGCAGCGCTAAATGAAAAAACAGTGTCATTATAATGTAGCATAAATAGAGATTGGGCCAGCAATCATTTTTTAAATATATGATGTTGTTGAGCCTCAACAAAATGGAATGGGGTAGTGCTGTTTGTCATCTGGTATTTACTTTCCAGAGCTAGAGAAATAATTCTAGATGTTGATATACATCCTTAAATTATAAATCTATGAATATTTGTCTATTCTTATACACATGGCACATTAGCATAAGTGCACTCAATTCAGAGACTCCCTTTCATCATTAGCTATTTTACATTGCTAAATTTATTGGGAAAAAAATTGAAAAAAAACACTTTGACGAATCAGCACTGAATAGGGTAGTGCTAAGTGGAGTATTGCTATATTTTACAGTAAAAAAAATAGGAATAATTTTGAAAACCATTTTTGAATGCCAACAACATATGATTTAGTAAGGGAGGTTATGAACAGCGAAGTCCTGGCTGCACCTGGATACATCATGCTTTGGCAACACCATCTCCGCTGGCTTGGCCTTGTACACCACATTTTGGACAGAGGATCCTGAAGGACTTGCAACATGGGGAAAATAGCCTCTAGCAAGAAAGCACAAGGGCAGCCCCATGTTCATTTCAAAGATATCTCAAGACAGATATATAGGTACTGAGGTGGGAGTACATCCAATATGGTCACTCTTGTAGGGGGCTGGAACAATTCTTGATATTGACTTTAAAATATGTTCTAATATCCATTTCAGTTAGCTATAAAATGGCGGGCGTAGGACTAGAAAATTCCTGGACAAAATTTACCCAGACAAAATTTCACCCCATAAGATACCAAGCAGAGCTGTAATTACCAGTGGTGCAATGCGCTGAAGAAGGGGACCCACAGTGGTCTCAGAAAAAAGAATTTTCTCTAGCAAGTAAAAACTTTCCACAATCAAAAAAAATTCCTACCTAAATTTTTCAATCTTATTTGCAAGCATTCTGGTGACAATGTCAGTTAAATCTATATAAAAAAAAAAATCATATAATGGGCCCCTTTGAAGGAACGTAATCCACATCAAAGAAAAAGCCATCATTAAGTGCGTAACGGAGAGATTACAAAATAGCACAATATATCAGGCAGAAAACAGGAGTCCGAGAGTGCATATGAGAAAATCATGCTTAATCCCACATGGAGAGATTATAAGACAGCACAGTATATTGAAGAAAAGACAGATATCATAGAATCCATTAGAAAACTCAAATGGCAACAGGCTGGTCTTATTGCAAGAATGGCAGATAACCAATGGACATCACGATTCACAACGTGGATCCCCAGAGATCAAATGCATAACCGAGGCCGCCAGAAAACTAGATGGAGAGACCAACTAGACATAATCAGAAAGTATTGGCTCCACAATGCCCATGATAGAGAAGTAAGGTGAATCTTAGGGAGGGTTTTTGTCCAACAACAGATATTAAAAGGCTGATGATGATGAAGTGAATAGGTTTCACAAAATTGAATTACCATATCAGGAGCACTTATCGAATAATCTTAGCATAAGCTTGATTTGTGACAATATATGGACTTTAAGAATCCCAACAAACCCAAAATCTCACAGATCGGAATAAAAAGATTTGATTTTGAAGTGTTGAAAATTTCTAGTATTTCCAAATATGTGAGTATTATTGCAGTTAATACCTGTTTGTATCTGTGTATGAAAAGAAAGTTGCAGTCTAGAACAAAAGAAGCAAAGACCTCAGTTTTGTAATAAATCCCGATCTTTTATTAAAAGTGAGGAAGTAAAGAACGGAAAAGCAAGGAAGTCAAGATAGATTAGCAGAAAATTAGTGGTTTTGCAGGGATCCAAAGTGATTCCAGTTAACAGTCCTTACATTGTTTTAGAATATGTGTTGAACCAAGGAATTTTTGTCCCGCATGGCTCTTTATGGGGTAAATTTTGTCATGGGAAATTTCCTTCTAAACCTTTTCGTGGAAAAATATAATGTGACACTCCCTCACCCAAAAAAGAAAGGAGGAATTGAAATATTCAGATATTCCTAAACCCCTTATCTACAGCAACAAATACATTTAGATATTTATTCAATAAATAGCCTCATCCACGATACAAAGTCTGGAAAAAGGGAACTTTCTCTCCAGAGATAATTAGTGTCAAGATTTTGATATAGACCGTTCTAGGTGGAAAAAGAAAGGTGAACACAACTCAGTCCTCATCCAATTCTCATTCTGTTCCAATAAATTTGTGCAGCAACATTTTCACTCATGTACATACACATCCATACACTCACTGATATTCAAACCAACATTTTAGTTTCCTTCACTTACGACCATTTTTAACTACATATGAATATTATGCACTTATATCTACATTTAACTGTCAACAACATTATTGTAACTAGTAGTAAAACAACTTCAAAAGCATATTCCCTTCTTACTTGTAACAAGAATTTCAATCGAATCATTATATTTTCTACACATTTCAATAAATACATCCTTTGATATCTTAAACCTTGTTCTTTATCTTATTCAATTGCATGCGCATTTTAAATGCATCCTTCTCAATGCATTACAATTCGCATTAACAATTTCGATTCAACTTCAGTAAACAGTCAACTGCCTTCCTATTTTTGTGCCTGCAGCTATTAAAGAAAGAAAGGGTCAAATTTTTCTTCTCTCTCCCACCTACTGAGTTAATCTTTTCATAATTTCCTTAATGCATCAGTCGCAGTCTGCCCTTTAGGAATCAACTTTTCCATGATAGATATCACTACTGATTTTACACTTCATACTGAAAAGTAAGATAACAATTCAATAGTAGTTGCTTAAATAGTTACATATTTAATCGGTGTTAAATACTATAATTAACTTAGTAACCACCACAAATTAAAATGAAAAATCTCACGAGTCTTTTTCTCCAAGATGAAGGAGCAATCCTTCAATTTCTTTCTCCCTTAAAGATAAAACGGGAATCTTTCAATTTCTCCTTTCTTTTCTTGTCAAACTCCTAGAGAGTTGACTTTATTATAGCTATATGTACACAGCACAATATCTCCAGAAGTTTTCAATGAAATTTTATGGAATGCTGAGCAATTGGCTAAGGAAAGAGTGTTCACATTTTGAGGCAGATCCAGACATGTTCATAGTTACACACTGAGTAAGAAGTAGTGATTAAATTCGTGAGTTGGGAGATGGGTACAATAATTTTCCACAGTCAACTTCCTTGCACAGAAGCTAAACAGCACAATATCTGTGTTCTCAATGAATTGCAGTGAAAGGGTGGAAGTGTAAGTAATGGTCTAAGGAATAATTTTTTACTTTTATGGGTAGATCCACAAATTTTTCACAATCACTTTTTAAGGGTTTTGGTTAAAATGAACTACATTGAAGAAATCTTTTTCCTGAAACATGATATTCTAAACATTTTATTTTGGTGGGTTCTATTTACGATGTCATCATCATCATCAGTCTTTCATCATCTGTCGTTGAATATAGACCTTCCCCAGGATTTGCCACATTTCTCTATTGTGGGCGTCACAGAGCCAGTATTTTCTGAATTTGTCTCGTTTATCTCTCCATCTTGTATTCTGCCAGCCTCAGTTTTGCGTGTGATCACTGGGAATCCATGTTGTGAGTCATGATGTCCATCTGTTGTCTGCCACTCTTGAAACATGACCAGCCCATTGCCATTTAAGTTTTCCAGTAAATTCAATGATGTCTCAGGCTCCCGTTTTCTTCCTGATATACTGTGCTGTCTTGTGATCTCTCCATGTGAGGTCGAGCATGATTCTCTCATGCACACATTGCATACTTCTCAGTTTGCAGGTCTGTCTCTTACTCTCCGAGTGGATGCTCTCTCTCTCTCCATTCATCATTCCAAACTATGTCTCTGATGTATACCAATTACTTTTTAAAACTTCATTTAATTTTGGGTAAGAGGTCCTATTTATGATGGATATATGTTGCATGCATATATATACAACATGTAAACACATTTATTATATTGGCACAGGTATCCCCAGGTATAAAGTGGTCCGTGCCCCCTCGATATAGCTCAGTTATACAAAGACAAAGACATCGAGCTTAAAGGCTGGCAAATCGAATTAGAATAAAAATCAATAATCAGATAGGTTGAAAAAATCCACATTAACGATATCACATTATTCGTCACTCAGCTTTGTTGCATCTGATTGAATTGTGTTGATACCTTCATATCAACAATTTTGTAAAACAAGTTTGCCTCACTTCCTAGTCCACAATTTTTTCACTGAAAATGTAAGTTATACATGAACTACATACATACATTTAAAACATTTTCATTTTCAAACAATTCAATATTGCATTTCAGACGATATTCTTCGTTTTATTTACCTCTAACATACCAGATGAAATTATTTTTCAAGAATTTTCTTTTGGACTTTTTCTTGTGTTGTTTGCTTCAATTATTTTGTTGTGTTCAGTTTTAAATCAATTAAAAGTTTATTGAATCAATACAAGGATAAAACAGTTTGCGTCTGGTTCGTAAACTAAATATCGAAGGGAGGTAATAAACAACGTTTACATGGGCGGCTGCTGCCACTGTTGCTAATTACTGGTGTCTTTACGAATAAATACAACTATTTTTACAATCCATAGTTCATAAGTTTATATCATCATCTTCATAAAATCAATCTGTTTTTATTTACAAAAAATTAAGTAAATTTCGCCAAATAGGCTTAACATATCCATTTATTTACATCTGTAAGATATCGTCTGTTGACTTTCATCCTGGAATTGCAAGTATTGCAAAAGAAATAATTGTTTCTCTTGTTTCGCCATGAGTAAACCAACAGCCAACCTCATGGGTAATGGCAATTGCCTTATCATGTTGTTGTTGATCAACTAAAAAGAAGTCTCCATTCCTTCCAAAATTGTTTTTACAAAAGTTGAAATATTTTCGTCGGTTATCAGTCAAGTAAATTAAGTTTCTCTCCGAGTCGGGTTTGACTCCAAGGCAGCCAGTTTTGTTTTCTTATCGGATCCAACAGGCGAAGTTCGACAGGAATTTGGAATTATCATTTGATTATTTACAAACATCAACAACAAAGAGGAAAAACTTCATAGTTGATAAATTGATTAGGATGGGGGGAAATAACAACACTTTCTCTCGAATATACCGAAAGTAAAGAGCGAATATACAAAAAGTATAAGTATAAATAACTGAAGAAGAAATAGTATACATCCAATATTGCCACTGCCGGCGACCATCTAAGAAAGATAGTCAACATATGCTCATCTTTTGGGTTGATTTGTTAATATTCTGTTTTGAAATTTAGAATATTCTCCAAGTTCAACAATGTTTTAAAATTTAACTATAATAATGGGTAAGAAATCATATCTTTTCAAAGGAAATCTATGAGATCTGTTTTAAAAAATAAACCGAAGAACCAGGAAATAAAATTCAACTTCAAAATGTAACTTCGAATATGAGTGAGTTCCGATGGAAAAAATTCGATAGCATGTTTTGCTTTTTTTTGTCAATTTTTTGAATGAACACAATAAATCTTTAATAATATACATTTACACTATGAGACCTGTTGATTATCATATACCTCCAAATTCTAAAAGTTTTGTCAGGTCTTGTCTGGCTTGGCATTTTAAGGGGTGAAATTTTGTACGGCGCTCTTTTTGTCTGTGTCCATCTTTTTTCCAACTTCAATCATAATATTAAAACCTATAGAAATCAGAAAAGAATAATGGAAAGGAAAAAAAATGAACAAATACAGTGATCATTTTCTTTTCTTCTGGCCTACTGAAATTGAAAGGAGATTATAATGAAATCTGCTTTTCGAACAAATTGAATTAAAAATTAAATCAAAGACTCATTTGAATACAAATTTTCTACTATCACCGCCACAAGGAAAGAGGCCTCCATATCAAATATTTACAGTCATTCCTTTCCTATCTATAACAACTCGTAAACAATTCTGTGTCATCAAGCAAGTCAGGAAGTACAGGCAAGCAAGCAGATAGGACAAAATAGCAAGTAACTAACCTAAATACCAACCTAAATTTACCTGAATTACTCGTCAAGCACGACGAGAAATACCCAAGTCATTTTTCATGGTTTATGAAAACGACTTTCAACAACTAACTGTATGAGTAACGATTTACCACAACGATAGCATTAGTTCATTAAAATCGATCTTTTTTCTTAATTTTTGAATGCTTTCTTTTAATAAAATATCATTCAATGGAGAAATTGGTTTCAAGAGTGTACCATCTGATAATGTGAACGCATGCATACAGTGTACGTTCAACACATTTTGTGTACGTGAATACATAGGCGGCGGAACTAGGGAGGGGAGGGCATAATCCCGAAATAGGCTTTTTCTACACAGGGACTATTTCTGGTCAAGAAAGGACTATTTAAAATTCTGGAGATAAATAAAAGCTAAAAAATATCTCACCTACAACATAGTTAGTGGAACCAGGTGAAAGGAATCCCCCCGCCACCAAATTTTCAACTCAAGTACCCTCCCAAATATAGACTTTTTTTTCATCTATTCCAGACTATTTTAAATTGCTGCATGAAAACTAAAAGGGGCACCATCCCACCTAGCAAGAGCGCATATAGGCGAGAGGACAAGTTTATATCCTCAATATGGTCTGAATAAGAAGACAAAAGTATTCAAAAATTCTATGAAGGGAAAATCCAGAAATTCAAAAATTCTATGAAGGGAAAATCCAGAAATTCAAAATGGCCGCCATCCACCCTAGTTACAATAATATATTTAAAGAAATTCTTTGAATTGAAATTGAAATCAGGTAGATGTATTGCTCTGGACAGAGCAGTTTGAGGTTGTTCAGACAAGTGGTTTTCGAGAAAACTAAAATTGATCGGCAGAGGAAAAAGTTTGATGTGCTGTCCCTTACAAATCACTATTTATACGAAAAGTTATTGATGGTTCAGTTTGGATTTAGAATAAAATACAGGTCAAAACATTTTGGAGTAGAATTCATCATGCAGCTGAAATAAGATGATTCAATGGCGCTGATTCAAAATCTGCAGTTGCATATCTTCCAAGTCTAACGCATTTTAACACATTTTCATGCTAACACACATGAAAAGAATATTCTCATGCATTTTATAAAAAAAAGAGATTTCAGTAGCTGACATAACCTGAATGCAATCTTATCTGATCTAAGATACATAATTTTAAAAATTCCCAACCCCAATTTTCTTCCTAACACTTGGGATTATTTTTGGAGGGGGGGGTCACGATTGTCACTCATTCGTACAGATATATCTATATGTATATGTCTCCATCAAGAATGAAATCCACAGTACACTGATTGTGGACTCTGAGATACACATATACTTGAAATTTCAGTGTAAAATGCTAAATACCAAGTTCATGTTTTGGGCTGCAATATTTTATGCATAGCAGATACAAAAGCACAAATTCAAAAAAGTAATCGATACAATTAGTGTAGTGATTGCAAAATGAGTAGAGTTTTTTTTCCAATGGTTCATTACAGATTGTACTTTCTGTTTCACTTGAAAAAGATTTTCAGATCCACAGTCAAGAGATATTTTTTTATAACTTTCTATACCCCTTTGGAACTCCCAACAGCCTACCTACTTGGGGCACTGACCCACACCGTAAAGTTTTTGGTCAGCCTAGCTTAGCTGCTTTGCAGACAGCCGTAGGATTTTCAAAAGTGCAAGAGGAAGAAGCAAGGTCTGATGTTTTTTGATAGATATCTAACTCTTCTTTTTTAGTTTTTGCTTGATTTTACTATGTGGATTTTTCACAGAATTATTTCATTTATTTATATTATTTTATTTATTCTTCTAAATTAATTTATCTATTGATTTGTTGTTTTTTGCATATCTCTCATTCCTTCTTAATTTTTAGAATGTAGTTTTTACTCTAGTCACATTAGTTACACTCAAGAGCCTACCTGATTATCATTAGTTACACTTAAAAGCCTACCTAAAAATTCACTTTTTATATTACTGATTTTGTAGCATTCGGGCCTGCTAATATATGTATTTGCTAGCAGAATTTAGGTTAATCCTTGACCTCCCTAACTCCTAAGATGATTTGAGTCACTATATGGACACTTGCCCTTTTCTATTAAATTATCAAGTGTAAGGTTACGGATTTGGGTCAAACGTAGGATAACAAGTCAAAAATGTGATATACTACCTCAACTTTCCTACTTTTGTGCCATGGTCATAAGCTTATGAATTCAAATTTCAGCACTATGGCTCCTTTGAAATTAAATTTATTTTACTATCCCATATTTTACTCGGGATATTTTAGTAATAACTCTCCCTTTATGTCTACACTTCACACCTACCTCAAATGTTGAGTTCAATAGCTTACTTCTATTCTTACACATCACAATTCTTAATTTTTCCTCCAGAAACAGTCCACATCTCAAGTTTAGACTCATGCATATTTTAGCCTCTTTTGTTAACCTTCAATTGGTTTCCGAGTTTTTTCCCTTCTTTCAACTTCCAATAAAGTGTAGTTCATAAAGTTCCCATATGTTTTCGTAAGAGAGACTTTATGGTTGGCAAATCTAGTCTTAAACTCTAGTTTAGTAATTCCATTATATATTTTCTCATCTTTGGGGTATTCCATGTTGGTATCCTTGCCAAGTACATTATTTCTTAGGTTAGACATTTATTTTGTAGGACGCATTCTTCAGGATTTTTACAGTTGCATTTTTTCTCCTTGTGTTTTGATTGTTTTATCAGCTATTTGTTTAAAAACATAATAATTATGATTTTTATAATTTTATCAAAACCATCAATACAACTATACCCTAACATTATATCTTTAATGTTGATTATTTTGTATAACTCGTTACTACATAGAAAGTGTTTTTTAATAATTCAATAAATATTTTTCTACATTGGTTCTCACTTACAATGTACGTGAATCGAATATTGTTTCCAGCCCTATTCTTACTCTTTTTATTAATGCTATTCCGCTTTCTTAGATCCTCACTGACTTCTAATATCTACATACTACATCTACTTTAATGCTTTTAAAATGTGTTTTTTTAATACTTTCTCATTTCATGAGTTTTGTATTAACCTAGTGTCAACTGACATGGGAATCTGTCTAAGTACCAATAGAGGGTGTTTAGATTCTATATTTACATACAGCAGTTGACTGTTTGATTTCATATAATTTCTTTCCAAGTTTTGCATTTTATATCCACTCTACTGATGGTATCGTACACTTTTTAAAAACCAAGATGTACTCAATACATTGATACATACACACACTTGTTGCATATTTTATAATTGTTCTCTTGTACCACCTCTAGATAGAGCACTTTTCAGATCTACATAACAACCACACAAATAATATGGATAAATTTAGGATTGAACTCCTTAGAAGATATTCCAATCCCATAAAAACATGAATATATATTGAAGCTGATGGAAAAAAATTAGGACCTGATTGCTAGAATCAGATGGAGAACTTACTTTTATTTCAACAAAAACACCAGAAATAATGTCAGGAAAAATTTCATCAACAGCAGGATGGAACAATCCGACTAAATCTGAAATTGGAAAGATTAGCAAGGAAATTTTGGAAAAAATTGATACAGATATTAAAAAATATTATAGACTCAATCACTGGTTCAATACACAGGAAGCCAAAAATTGGTTTCAGAAAATAAAAGTAAGAACAAAGTAGTGTTCATACAATTTGACATAGCGAATTCTTATCCTTCTACCATGGAAGAAACATGGAATAATGCATTAATCATTGCAGCGACCTGCATCAGTATCAATAACAGATATAGATATTATTAAACACCGTAGAAAAACTGTGCTAATTAATAATGAAGAACAATGCGTTAAAAGAAACAATCCTAACTTTGAATGGCCATGATAGCACACGAATTTCAGGTCTTGTTGAGCTTAATATTATGTATAACTTAACAAATAGTACTAATATAGAAGCAAATTGTATAGGGGTAGACAACGATGTCAGTCTTTTAGTTTAAGAAAAACTGTAATTGAAACAAAGTAGATAAAATGAACAGAGATAACTAAGAAATTCTGGGAAATGAGCATCAAAATCGAGTTTAATGCTATTGTTGAAATAGTAAATTTTTTTGATGTTACTTCTAATTTGAAATCCAAAACTTGAAAAATTATACCAGACTCAACAGTTGATATTCAGGTAGGCTTTTAACTATAACTAACGTAACAAGAGTAAAAACTACGTTCTAAAAATTAAAAAAGGAAGAGAGATATGCAAAATAACAACAAACTTGAAGATGAATTAATTTTAGAAAAATAGATGAAATAGTATAAATAGATGGAATCAATCTTTTTCTTTAAATTCACAAAGTAAAATCATCATTATCAGTCTTTAATCGTCCGTCATTGGACATAGACCTTCCCCAGGATTTGCCACATCTCACTATCATGGACATTGCAGAGCCAATATTCTCTGGACCTGTCTAGTTTGTCTTACTATCTCATATTCTACCATTCTCGGTTCCACATTTGACCTCTGGGGATCTATGGTGTGAGTTGTGATGTCCATTGGTTGTCTACCATTCTTGCAATATGACCAGCCCATTGCCATTTGAGTTTCCTAATGGTTTCAATGATATTTCAGACTCCTGTTTTTCCCCTGATATACTGTGCTGTCTCGTGGTCTGTCCATGTGATATTGAACATGATTCTCTCATCTGTACATTACATGGTTCTCAATTTGTGGGTCAGTATCTTGGTAAGGTTCTATGTTTCAGCTCCATAGGTGACTATCAGGAGAATGCACTGGTTGAATACTCTTCTTTTAAGGACTTATGGAATTTACTTGTTTTTGAAAGTTGAGTTTGCTCTACTGAAGGCTCGCCACCCTAGAGTGATTCTTCACTTGATTTCTTCTTCTTTTAGGGATGTCATGGAGACTCATCTCAAGTAGATGTGTTCATCTACTTTGTCTAGCTTTGTGGTTTTAATTTTGAACGCTGTGCATTTATTTCCAACATATATGTTGTGCATGATCTTTGTTTTGCTGAAGTTCTTGTGAAGGGTTGCTTTCATACTTTCTTTGTTCAAGTCATCTAGCATTAGTTAGAGGTCGCAGAGGTTCTCTGCAAAAAGGACAATGTCATCAGCAAATCTGAAGTCACTTAGATATTCACCATTCATTCTGATTCCTTTGTTTTCCCAGTCTAGGTTTCTGAGGATCATCTTAAGGTAGGCTGTAAAGCGTTTGAGTGAGCTGGTAAAACCTTGTCTTCCAACGTTCTATATCCAAAGGAATTTTCAAGAAAGCCATGGAATTCGCAAAGATCATCACCAACATCAATAATAAAGATATACAAAAAAAATCGCACACTGTAGACAGACAGTACTGTTCAATAATAGAGAAGAATGAACTAAAAAAACAGACGTCTGCAGCTTTGATGTTTCTATGGGTAATATCAATTCAGCCAAGATATCAGACCTAATCAGTTTGAATATTTTATATAACCTCATCAGGAAACTGAACTCTGAAAACATAGGACTCTGCTGGGATGATGGCTTACTAATTGTAGAAAATAGCAACGCACAAAAAAGTGAAAAATTTTTTAAAATACCTGAAAAAATTGAACTTTGAAGTTGAAATTAAGGCTAACGTAAAAATTCTACCTTTTTCTTAATCAAAATTATAACACTCACAAACCAAATAGAAGAAAAAAATTCTGTAATTACACATATCAATATAAAATCTAACCATCCAAACAAAATCATTAAGAAGATTCCCAAATCTATAGAAACTAGGCTAATATACAATTCTTCAAATGAAATAATATTGAACAATGTTCAAAATAAATACATCAAAGCTTCAAAGGACAGTTGTTTTACTGAAACTAGCTTTAAATGCAATGAAAAAGTAGAATCCAATAGAGTAAAACATAGCAACAACAAAAAAAGTAGTAGTTGGAAAATCATCTGTTATACACCACCATTCAACCTACAAGTAAAAACCAACTTGGAGAAAATATTCCTCCAACTTATAGAAAAGCACTCAACCCCAATGCAACCCAGTGAGTAGAATATTCAACAAAAACAGACTGAAAATTTGTTATAGTTATACAAAGCAAAACAACAGGGTAATTAGAAATAAAACTAGTGGAGAAAGTATGAACCAGATTGCAATCATACAAACAGAGACAGGTGTCCTTTGCAAAACAGATGTCTCAAAATGAATATTGGAAACTAAGTGGAAATATCAATCCAAGAGAAACCTTCAGAAGTGAAATACTATGAAGGAATATCTAAAACACCCTTTAAACTGAGATTAGCAGACCATATATCATCATTTATAAACAAAGTACAAAAACAGTACATCACTGTCAATAAATTACTGGAGACGAATAGATAGCAGCCTTACACCCTCAGTAAAATGGAAAATATTAAAATAGATAGGCATATGCCAGGAGATTGAAATCCCCAGAATGATAAATTTGAAATCGTCACCTTTGCCAAAAGAACAACAAAAAAAAAAGCAGACTTATTAAATTGAAAAAATGAAGTAGCACTAAAACGCTGGTACCACTCAAAATTTCTCTTAGAAAACATAGTTTAACACCCTATATACAGGTATGCAAAAATGAACTACCATAGCTATCTAATTCCCCTCGTTATTATGAACAATAGTAGAAGCAGCATTATTTCTAACATTTAGATTATTATCATTTTACACCCCCAGCCACTCTAAGAACAACCTAACAACTTTTTCATAATTGTCTTTTGAAACATACCAAACCTGAATGAATAAAACAATAAAATTAACAACTGAAGTCATGTAAAAGTGAACCCCTAACACTTAACACTTAAGGTAAGAATAAAATACTTTCAGAGAGGAATCATACCACAAAGAGCTGATGTTTTAACAATACATTGATAAAGAAAGTGTCCCACAGTATCCCATGCCAACTAGACAGTAAATTATCTCCACGATGTAAATTATCTCTACCAAGTAAAACATAACAAGCAGTGACCAACAACTAACAAGGAAAAGAAAAAAGAAAAGATATATATATAGAATAAGAGGAAGGTTCTCCACCCATAAAAGCAGACCTGCCAGCCTAGGAAAAACTTTCTAAATAGGGATCTAAAATAAATTGGATTGTTTGCCTGATGAAGCCCAAACAGGGCAGGAGTATAAACTTGTTAGTGTAGTAAGTCCTTTATTTCATTATATATAAGTATTGTCTAAAAAGCTTAACAGCTTTAAAGACTGATCATTAAAAAACTTTCTCAAAAGATTTTTTTTGTGTCACTTCAGACACTTATTTCTCGGTATCTATGTTTTTTCCCTGTTTTACTTATACTTTGTTATTATGGTGCAATGTATAATTTGTCTCTTGTTGGGATCATCAGTTGTTTAATGAATAACTGTTTCAGGGATTTTAAAAACAAAGCAGTTAAAAATAGATGGCACTCCAGCGGTGTTGATCAAACACCACCTCTCTTTCTTATTATGTAGTTTATGTTATACGTATAGTTTGTCATTTTATATAAGGTTTTATGTGTATTGTATACTGATATTTCAAACTACATATTTATTCTTTGAAACAGGGATTACTTACGTAGGTTACCCAAAAAACATATAACAACAGAAATGACTCGCTGTGCATGTCATTTCTATTGAAAGTTCACTTATGTGAATATTAAATCCGTTGTGTCAGTTTTGATATCAGACTGCATGCAAACCAACTTATCATATCATCTCTAAGAATACTAATTACACAAAAAATATGTCAGGAGGATTTGAAATATATTTTCCACTAACGTGAATATTAATTTTACAATGTTGTATAACATCAAGGTTCCATCAAATGTTTTTTCAACACTTCTAATTGTCAAATGAGGTATTCTTATATACATGGTTGAAACAAAACCACTTTCTAGTGGGTAGTAACACCTCAATGGGCGATTCCATTAATATACTTAAACAATTTTGTTTCATGGTATTTCATGTTCGATCTCCCACCCCACCCACCAGCTATCAGTCAGAAAAATACACCAGAGCCGATTGTTTTTCCCTTTCTGTGGTTCCAGTCAATACAATGATATTTCACACAGACAAAGACTGGATCCATTTCTTCTGGTTACGTAATTTCCCAAACATTAATACAGATTGATTTATTTTCATATACATTATTCATTTATTATATGTTTATACTTTTGTTAACATATTCTTTAATTTTTATCATCATTTCACTATGGTCAAGTTGATAAGTTTTAAAGACATCAGGATGTCTACTCATGTGTATATATAAATTCTAGAAAGTGTTCCAGCTTTAAACACTAAATATATTTTTTTTAAAACAACTTTTTTTCCAAAGATTTCAGTCAATTATTTCCCACTACCTGTTAATGTGATCCATGTAATTTTTTCAGCGGTTTTCATGTCTTCATAGAATTTGATAATATGGTACTATGCAGGAATTTTTCTTGTGATTATCAGTCGTTTACCATGTAACTGTTTTGTGGATTTACGAACAAAATGGTTAACATGGCACTATAGCAGTATTGATAAAACACCACCTCCCCGTTTGCTATGGTTTATATAAAGCTTTTTTTTTGTTATTTTTAGGGCCGTATCATATTACATGTAGATTATTGTTTCATATAGGATATCTTCATAATGTATTGTATATGGATGTTATTTTATACTTCACGTCATTTGATTTTTTTTAAAACACTCATTCATTTTCCATGTCACTTCTATAGAGTGTCTACCCATGTGAATATTAGCAGTGTTGGTGTTAGTCTCATACTGCATGCAAAACAACATATCATCTTTCAGAATACTAGTTACACAAAAACTTTGAGTTAATTTCTACCAACATATTCAACTGAATAATTTGACAAATTTTTTAAGATCACAAATCTTAGACTTAATTTTTCATGTTGTACACCTTCTAGCTTCCATCAATATTACAATTCTTTGTATTTTTTTAATGAGAAAATCGTGAAACAATGTACATTCAGCAAAATACCAGTTTCTCTATGAAAATTTTCCTTAATCCCATATTAACAGTTTCATATGTGTGTGTAGGGAGGAATGATTTCATGTACTTCTAAAATTGTTCCCTGTAAGAGATCTCCAATGGTCTGAAATGGCTGAAGAATAAGTTAACTGAATGAAAGAAAATGGGGGTAAAAGATAAATACATAGAAAATACCTTTTTGAAAATTAAATGAATCAATCAAAATATCCCACATCCTCAGGAGAACTTTACATACTGTCATCTACAGGGTCATGCAAAAACAGAAAAAAGGGGACTAAAAAAAGAAGGACTGTTGATGGAGAGAGAAATGAAGGTAGGGCATAGGGTACTTGTAATTGTGGTAGAAGAGTCAATTGTAGAATGTCGACATGAAAGATAATGGTTAACTACATTTGGGAGATATATAAAGATACAAAAATACACAAATACATAAGAAAAAATGTCCCAAAAGTTTGGAACTGTAAACAGAATAAAATTTATGAATTTATTTTTCATTGAAATCATTATTTTTTGATAGTGTGAAGCCATTTGTTTTAATGTTTGAGATATATGAATGACGCTAGCTTAATATTATACAGTAAAAAATGACCCAGGGGTGGGTCCAAAATGGTATGAAGAAACTCTCATGGCCAAGTGAGCCTCCTGACATGAATCTCAATGAACATTTTTTGGTCATTTTCAAACATGATCTTTTACCTTTTACAAGATTTGCATTTGTCTTTACAATACAACCTCGCTGGATGAACAACAAAAGAGGATAGCAGGTTTGATAAATTCAATACCTGTAAGTATAAAAAACTTATGAAAATCTTGGTAAATCAATCAACTCATTACTTGCACATTATGACAAATCATTCCATAGAAACCATTATATAACCAACATCATTTGGCAGGATACTGTGTTGGGGTAATCAATCAAAAATTTGGAAAAGGGATAATCAATGAATAAATTATTTCTCTCGCCTTTCATTAGGAAGTGTTTGCTAAAAATGTCTGAATTTTCAAAAACCAAATGTAAATGCTGTCGAACACCAACAAAGGGGTCAATTCAACATGAACTTTCATTGCAAATTGAACCCCCATTTGAAACTTATTTAGGGGAAGAATTTTCTAAAAACAAAAAATGCCTGTTTTTCTCAGACATGTTTAAATTACAAACCCTGTTGCATCATACATACATACATACATACATATCCAGCCAGCCAGCCAGTCAGCCAGATGAACTACAAAACAAGGAACCTATGCTGACTGTTTTGGGTAGACAGATTTTGGTTGAATTTCTTAAATCATTGAATAAAGGCTCTTGTTTGAAAATAGAAACGTCTTTTCACTTTTGTCATGTTTCTGTATATACTTTCACACATACAAAAAGAAAGACAGAGACAGCAAAACAGGTTGGGTTTTTTTGACAAAGATTTGAGACTTTGCCAAAATATTTACCTTTGTTTACTTTAAAAATCTTGGTGATATCAAAGCAAGTGGGGTACTACTATAGTGTGCGGTCTTCCACAGTATCTGTAGTTTACCCTACTTCAATGTGGGGTTTACCAAGACTCAACCTGATCCAATAAAGTTTAGATCACTAGCAACGGACACATGACTTGTATTTTCTAATCAAGCATAGCTATAATTATGCTTTCTTGTTGGTTAAAACTCAAAACAGATTCCAAGTGCACACCATTAGCAAGGGATGCAAGACTTGAATGTTTCAAACATGATCCAATCGACTTGATTATTAAGGTGGATAAAATTAGTATCAAAAGTTTGTCTAAACTTCAAGCCCAAAACATCAGTCTCAACAATTTTACTCTCTACAATGCTGTTGTGAAGTGAATATTGTTGAAAGATTCAGTGTATATAATAAAGGATCAGATGCAAAGTTTAGGTCATTGTTATGCTATTCAATATCTTTGTATGTTTTGTTCATGCGCTGATTGTTAATAAATTCTGCATCTATTCTTTTTTTTAAATCATCCTGCAGTGTAAATATCCTAGGTAGACTGCATGCTATAATTGAAATGTTGTTAGACTGCTTACTATATTAGAAACAACTTGGTAGATAGCACGCTATAATAGCACTGCAAGGGGTTACATGCATATTCCTAGAAGCTCATAAAATTTTTCATTTTTCATCAAATTTTCAGAGGATTTCCTTTTCTTCAATCTTTTTATCATTTACTTTATTTTCTTTTTATTCATCAAAGCTTTTTCTTCCTTGATTTTTCAAAAAAAACTTTGATGCCTAATTTTGTATACTTTGCTCACACAAAGATTTGAAGCATAGCCATCAAAGATGGCGAAGGGTTCTATCCAATATGTGCATGTGTTTGTGTGCTTATTTGTTTGTTCCAATACTCCCAGCTTTACCATTTTATCCCGACTTGAAAATTGGCATCAGTACTCTTCTGAAAATGTTGGGTCTTTTAGGGTTTTTTAAAAACCTTTTTTGTCCTTAGGCCTTATTCTGACAAGTTTATAACATCTAGATTCTCCAGAATCCCAATGTTTTAAAATATTTTTAACTCTATTTTAGATGCTTTTTAGCAAAAAAGGCAATGTCATAAATAAAATTTATTCTGACCATATTTATTCATCAACGAAATTTTTTTTACATGATTTTGATGCTATGGTGGTTCAATTATTGGCTGTGATGGTGAGTTATTTTTGTTTTGATCTTTTATTGCATTTATTCATTCTAGTCTAAAAACTGCTATTTTGTTCTCTGGAATAAATTTTCTCTTTAATCTATTCTGATATCTTTTTTCTTGTCAATTTTCTTGGCCTCTTTCTGTTCTCGTTAATTTTTGTTATCTTTTCTGTTTTTTCATGTACATTTTGTTATTTCTCCATTAAAAAAAATAATGTAAAAGATCAAACAAAGCACATTTAATACATAAGTGCTCAGATGTGACCTCATGCTTACTTATATTCAAGTGGCTATAATATGGTAAAAATGAGAAATGCTCACAGAGTAGGATAGAAGCCTTTAGCAGTGAAGATTAAAAAGGTGAAAGGGGGAAATAAAGGAACTGAAAAGAAAAAAACAGCTGTTAAAACTGCTGTGATTTGAATTTTAATTGTCAAGAGAAAAAAAAGTGACTCTCAAAAGAGAATAAGATAAAAATAGATTTTCTTTTTTTCCATTTTAAACGCCTCATTATTTTTGCAGGAAACTTAAGAAGAAGAGGTAGTCAGGGCCCGGCCTTGGGTAGTGACCAACTTGGACAGTTGCCCAGGGTTCCAAATGCTAAGAGGTGCCTGTCATGTGTCTGAAACAGTAGGGATTTATGTATTGTGATTAGTCAGGAAAAGAGGTAGTTGCGTGATGTGTAAGGAGAAAGGGCAGTTGTACAATTTAATGTGTCAGGAGGAGGGATAGTTGTGTAATGCAGCGAGCAAGAAGGGACAGTTGTGCAATTTGATGTGTAAGAAGAATGTATAGTTGCGTAATGCAATATCCAAGTAGAAATGGTATTCTTGTAAGGTGATGTGTAAGTAGGTGTAGTGAGTGATGTAATATGTAAGAAAGAAAAAGTTGTCTTTCGGTGCTGCCAAAAATAGATTGATCTGGTTTGATATATCAATGACTATCTTCCTTTCTGTTGCCACTTATTTCCTAACAGAAATAAGGCATTTCCTCTTATCTTACAGATTATATACCTGTTGAAGGCTGGAGAATGGATCAGCTAAAACTTTGTGCAAACAACATCAATAATAATGATAATGATAATAGTATCTGGCCAAAGGGCTTTAGAGATAACCTTTCGTACCAGGTTCTAACGTATGTTGACCATTACGTATCTTCTTCGGTGAGCGAATGTTATTGGATAGAGATGTACACCTTTGTCATGGATAACTCCCTTTCGCTCCAACAATTTGTCCAGGGTTTTTTAATGCATTTAGGCTCAGTACTTATTGTTCCCCTGATCAGTGACTTCATACTTGAAAGAGAATCTTCTGATATCTATTTTAAAGCTCTCTTTGTATGCATTGAACTCATGGCCTCAAAATCAGTGATCTTGCAGGTGATAAGATCAAAAATGAAAGAAGTTCCATGTACTTCCACCATAAAAACCATGAGATAACTTATACATTATGATCAGATTTCCACTGTAACTACCAAAATCTAATTTCAGTAGTATCAAATATGTATATACATATACATCACATAATACAATTCAGAGATGATCTGAAATTCAGTACAAGAGACTTCTGGACCAAGACACAACTTTTGTAAATATCAGTGTATAAAAAGCTCCGCTACGCTGGCAACAGCTTCAGCCATTCCTACTTAGGAAAAGGATCCCCCTCCATGCCTTATAGATTGTTGGATTGAGCTGAAAGAAATGGACCCCCCCCCCCGTTTTAAGTGCTGAGACACTAAAATCTAAACCAGCTCTAAATTCTTGATCAAAATTGCCAAAGTGGCTATTTCAAGCAAAGCCAAACCAAAATGGCGGAGTGAAAAGCCATGATATTGACTCAGCACTTTAGAGAATGTTGTTTATATCCTTTAACAACTCATCACTGAGAAAAAAATAAGCAACACTAACAAATTTGATTTAACAGAACTCAACAATACTCAACAAAAAATAATCAGCTTCTCTACCGAACTCAACAAGAAAACATCATCTCTTCCTCTATAATACTAAACATTTCGTCCGAGAGGCTCTTTCAATATGAAAAGTTAACTCTAGAAACAAAGTAAGTTTGGTTTTCCTATGAACTGAAGTTTCCTCTTTTTTACTTCACTATACTTTACTTCCTCCTGCTAATAGAAGTTAGGGATGTTTTTGGATTTATGTTTCATGCAATTGCTTCAGGCCAAGGTGATATGTACATTTTTTAAAAATAATTCTAACATTTTGCGAATAATATTGATTTTACAACTTTTAAAACACAATTAGTTGAGTGTTAAAAAATAATCCATCACTCTAGTTACACATTATCTGAATTAGTAAAACATAGTGAACTTCTAATATGAAAAATGCTTATCATTATCTCTGTAGTGCTGGAAATAATTGTTGCCTCTCTTCACTGTCAGAGCAACAACCTTACTTAGGTTTTAATATATCACTGATAAATATGATTCAGATAAGTATTATAATGAAATAACTTCAGTGATTTAGTCTTGAACCTATTTTTCAATATATTTGATAGCTATTTTCAAACAAACTTTTATATCATTTTGGAGGTAATTCATTTTTCTAGAACCAAAAGTTTTCAGCAATGATAGGATGGTAGCAACAACCACTTCTCTTACTAACAACTCCATTTCATCACAATTTACTCACTATTGTGTAGAAAAAACATTCGGGTTCTTTTTCATGGAAAATTCTCCACCCATCAATCTTACCTACCAGTACCTGATCACCCATCATCTCTATGCCAACCAACCTTATCTTCAAGTACCCTCTCCCCTATTCTTCATTATTCTATACATCACCTCACCTACCCATTTTTTTCTCTACCCATCAACCTTAAGTTCAAGTACTCTCTATCCTACCCTTTAGCTCTCCACTCACTTAAGTTTACCTTACTCCAAACCTTCATTTCTCTACCCACCAACGTTACCTTCAATTCTTCCTTTTTTTCAAAGAAAAAAATGCTGGAATGATATTATGTGCAATTTTTGAACAATGGACAATGGACAAGCATGTGATTGAAGACTGCTTAGTCACCAAAATTATTTGAAAATAGTATATTGCAGTGTCCATGATAACTGGATATGCGTAAAACCCCAAGTAATTTAGTGTTTGGCAAGAAAAACAACTAATCATAGATTACAGAACAATTACCACTATAGCCGGAACATTCCTCCCTTATATTTGTTTGTCACCTCCAATCATTAAAAACCCAAAAGCCTAGTCTGACCGCAGATAAGTAGTATTTGATTTTGATTTTATTTCAAATTACATTTACTATATTTTGCTAGAATTTTGAATGTAGATTCCATGGGTAAAGATTTTTCTCTCTGTATCCTACCTGGTGAGATCGGCAAGGCTAGAACTGAATTTTTCAAAAATCCAACCCTGGAACTTCAAATAAGTTAAAAACTTTTAAAAAAAAGGGAGAATTATGATAAATGAAATTTTTTTTTTCAGCGTTGCAAACACCCATTTCTACCTTACAAAACCAGATGGAACGGGTGTTAAGAGCCGGTGGAGCTCTAAGGCTACTGAACCACATCAGTAGTGGACAATCCACCAGACCCCCTGCCAACATGTCATGGGCCAGTTTGGCAGGGCCCATCACTCTCCATGGTTTGCACACTGAAAATTATACCAGCCATTCCTGCTAGGTCCTCGATACCAAAAGGCCCAGCCTCATCACTTGCTTGGGATGGGGGTGATGTGCTCCAACGGTGACTACCCAAACACTCCACAAAGAGAGCATCCATTCCTGCTGGGTCATCGGCCCCAAGAGACTCAGCCATATCATTTACTTCAGGTGAGTGTGATGTGCTCCAAAAGCAACAACCCAAACCCTTCACCAAGAAAACACCTGTTTCTACCGAGTCATCGGTCCAACAGAAACCATTTAAATATAGCCCTAAAACTATCTGCAAAAGGACAACATTATACATAGGCACCTACAACATCAGAACACTGTCAACTGATATGCACCTAACCAATCTAGAAAGTGAAATCAAAAACATCAAATGGGACATCATAGGCATTAGCGAAATGAGAAGACCCGGAGAAAAACCGATCAAACTGAGGAGCCAACATCTTTACAGTTATGGAAGAGAGAAAGTAAAACAAAGTGGAATAGGCTTTCTCATCAATAAGGACCTCAAAGACAATATAACAGGTTTCAAAGCTGTCTCTGACAGAATAGTTAGCGTCACCATACAACTTTCAAAGAGGCACTAACTCAATACTATCTAAGTCTATGCTCCCACTTCACAACCAACCCAAGAGGAAATGGACAACTTCTATGATGACTTGAACTCCCTACTCCAAGACACCAGAAAACACTTCAATGTCATCATGGGACACTTCAACACACAGGTAGGATAAGGAAATGAAGATTGCGTCAGCTAATTCAGGTACAAAGTACGGAACAAGAAAGGAGAAGATCTTGTAAACTTTGTAACAGCTAACGGTTTCAAATCATGAACACCTTCTCCAAGAAGGGACCCAATAGGAAATGGACTTGGAAGAGCCCCACTCACAAAACAAAGAACGAAATAGACTACATCCTAACAGACAAAAGCAATATTGTCAAGGACAACCAAGTCCTGAATCAAGTCAATGTAGGCAGTGACCACAGGGGGAATGGTATGATGTAAAATGCAAGTAAACACTGACAAAGAACGCAGGAAAATATTCCACACCAAACCGCAACCTCTAAACATACCAAAAGACCGCACTCGATCCTTCAAGCTTCAACTGAAAAACAGATTTAAAATTCTTACTGAACAAGATGACACCAACATCAACGAACTGAACAACAAAATGACAGCATCTATAATAGAAGTCGCCACTATATTCAAACCAATGAGCACACAACCCATTAGTAAAATCTCAGATGAAACCAGAAATCTTATGGAAAAACGCAGAAACCTCAAGCTACCGACAACAACAAGAGAGGAAATTGAAGAGACTGAACTTTATAAATGAATCAGGAAAAAGTGAAAGGAAGACAGAAGAATATATATGACGGCAATCATTGGATCGACTCTCGAAAGAGGTTGGGGCTTCAAAGCTATAAACAAAGGCCTCAACTCAGGACGAAAGCAAAAAACCAGCATAATCCAGGAAAATGGAAACCTAACTACAGACAGAGACAAGATTGTCAAACGTGCCAAAGAATTTTACCAAAAACTTTATTCATCCAAACAAGGACTACAAAACAATGAACAGGATACACAAGACGCGAGCAATCAACTCGAGGACTTCCCAAAAGTAACCCCGTGGGAGGTGGAACAAGCCATCAAACAGACAAAGAAAGGAAAGGCTCCTGGACCAGACAACATCACCATTAACCTACTCTGAAAAGCAGGCAAAATTATCACTGGGAAACTGGCCATCCTTTTCAACTTTTGTCTAAAACTGAGTAAAGTCCTAGATGATTAGAACACTGCAATCATAATGCTTTTACATAAAATAGGAAACCTAAAAGACCTCAACAGTTACAGGCCTATAAGCCTACTCAACTGCATGTATAAACTTTTCACAAAGATCATCAACCGAATCACAAAAACACTTCAGCAAGATGAAGATCATGTGCAACAACCACATCGGAGATAAAAATCGAGGACGCAGAACTGAAGGAATTAGATCACTACATCTATCTAGGACAACGCATCTTCATGAGACCCTCAAAAGAAGAAGAAATCCAACAAAGAATCATACTACGATGGCAAGCCTTTGGCAGAGCAAATTCAACCTTCAAAAATAAGAGGATCCCATTAATCCTAAAAAGAAAGGTGTATAACCAATGCATCCTCCCAATAGTCACTTATGGAGCTGAAACATGGAACCTAACCAAGAGACAGATCCATAAATTGAGAACCATGTAACGTCCACATGAAAGAATTATGCATGGAGAGACCACAAGACAGCACAGTACATCTGGAAAAAGACAAGAGTCAGGGACATCATAAAATCCATTAAAAATTTCAAATGGCAGTGGGCTGGCCATGTTGAAAGAATGGCAGACAACCGCTGGACATTGCGACTCATGACATGGATCCCCCGAGATTATATGCATACCTGAGGCTGGCAGAATATTAGATAGAGAGATTTTTAAAAATTCAAAAAGTACTGGCTCCGTGACGCTCATGATAGAGAAGTGTAGTGAATCCTGGGGAAGGTCTATGTCCACAACAGACGTTGAAAGACTACTACAACTACTACTACTGATGATGATGATGATGATGATGATGATGATTGATAAAAAGTAATTGTTGTATAAACACAGCTCATATATATTATTAGAGTTGTGATACAGATATATAAAGTAGAGAGCACAATGAAACAGGGTTGTGTAACACAGTTTGTCTACTTCTGTACCTTTTATTTTCACAACTAAGTTTCACCCAACCCATCTCAACGTAGTCTCTGTGAGTTATGAGGTGTTATTATTAGCTTTACATACATTGTTATTTCACTTTCTGAATAAAATCCATCATTATTAAAGGATTCTATCCAATTTTTCTTTAGATTGACACTGAATTTCCCTATGCACTGAAAATCTTTCCTCTGATTCAATTCAAACTAAAACAATGTTCCTCTCCTTGAAACATTTCATTTTCTTTTTCAATCTCCGACATATCTGTTCGCAGTAGACATATAATGAGCATAAAAGCCATGCTTTGGTCAATAAGAAGCATTGAGAGAACAAAAGTTTATTACAAGCATGAAAATTGGCATTTGGAAATAATGATGCATTATTGAATACATCAAGGCTTCTTTGTATAAAATTGAGATTGGTATTTTCTCTAAACATCAGGTGATCTAATGAGTGCTAATTTAAATTTTCCAATCGTATATCATTATACTGTATAATGAAATATATACTTGGTACAGAAAGAAAACTGGGCAGTAATTATGCAAGAAAACCAAACAATATCATGTTTGATTATTATCATATAAAGAAACAAAAACTCTGTCTTAGTAAAAAAAAAAACAAAAAAAAAACTGGAAGACCAGAGATTAGGCAGATATAATTGAACCTTGACTGCCGACTTGAGTTTCCTGTCTGCTTTCTACATCTTCAAGTTAAATGAGACACAATACTGATCTGATAAGTATAATACTAATAGGATAACTGCATCATTGATAATTGGGGTTGGTTATATCAGAGGCGAAATGTGATCAAGTTAATTCAGTAATGGCTAATCTCTAAGCAACTGTTGGTGGCCTTCATAATGCTGCAATGCATCAGAGCAGTCTATGATAAACATGGGAAATTTATCTCCTTGGACTATTCTACTGAAAATATGTCTATAAATAAGTGAGCATATGGTATCATTGCATGTGTGTGTGTGTGTGAGTCTGCGTATACTCACATGCCAGACAAGTTGTATTTTAGTACAGAAAAAAGAGGAATGAATGGAGAAAGAAAAAGATTCTGTAAAAAGTTGATGATCATAGTTTATGGATTTGCTACTATTATATACTAAGCAAATTATTGTGATGAAAATTACAGTGATATTTTCCAACATTTTTAAATGTTTGTATGTTAAAAAAGGTCTACTTATCAATATATTTTTGTGAAATTTTTAACAGTATTTTAAGGTAAAGTTCTATAAGAAAAAGGTAAATTTCTCTTTTTGTGAGGATATTATAAGAACCTCAAATTAAATTAAATACTTGAATGAAATGAGCAGATTTGTTAACATTTAAACAATCGATTATAACTTTTAGGGGAGAAAACTAGATACAATGTCCATGATAGATATAATTAAAAGGCTAAGAAAAATATTTTGTATATCAATATTGACAATCTCAAACAGATACCCATACCCACTTTATATTTATTTTTGTCTCATCTTTTATGATAATCGCTATTATATGGTAATGACCCCAAATAGAAATTGTCAACGGAGACCATGAAATGTAAGCTCTTTAAATTTGGCCATTGTCAAACGAATTTACAAAATTGGCTCATTACATGATTGATGATCATTAGATAACTGATTATTTTTATTCTTTTTATTAGATGGAAATCTACATACAAAGGTCTAAAAGTAATCACCTTCTTATACTATGGAGTGTCCATGTCCTGTGGCTTAACTAGCTGTGTCAGTCATACTGTCAGGATACACCCACAAAAGGGCGTCAGACCCTACAAGTAGCTCAAAAGGCCTAGCTACTATATTTGCCACTTCAGTGAACCATAGGATGGAAACCCTGAGTTTTAAAAGTGGGATGGTTATAGCTTTAGCCAGCTATGAATAATGTGATGACAGACAGACAAAAAAAGACATCAGGTGACCTATAAGATGTACTGCACTATTTACTCAGCTTTTTTCAATGTAATAAATTTCAGTTGAAGCTTTTAAACGTAGGAAATGTTGGCAGCCAGAAATTGTTGTTATATGTTCAAGAACCTGTGGATTTCATACACATTAAACAGATGATTTAAATTATATATTTGATTTTTAATTGTTATTCACTACTGTCTATTTACTTAATGTTTGTGGTTGCAATTTCTGAAATCATCCTTGAGCTAATAATATATCATGTAGTATTATGGTTACATTACAACAGCTAAGTATTATAGTAAGTATAGCAGTCATTTTATATGCATTATTTCTCCCAGTGGGATAGTCATATGCAAATTAAATTACTGATTCATATTCACTCAGATACACTTGGTTAGTGTTATGTGTACTAATAAGATTCTTCTCAGAGAGATTAAATAATTATTTGATGATAGAAATGAAATGCAGACATAGAAGTACATAAATATATGCCTTAAAATCATCAACATATAATCAACAATGGTAATTATTCTCACCAATGATCTTAGTAGGCCTGTATGAAACCCAGACTGTGACATAAGCATGCGTAATTAACCACCCTCTGTATTCAAAATATCCATAACCTCTCATATTCCATGTACATGTGTACAAAAATGCACTTTTAAACAGAAAAGGTAGAGGAGTGTTTTTGTTTTTACAGTCTTAACTTCAATCCTGTATGATCCTTGTTTTAGCATAGGCCCATTTTAGATACATTTTTCATTCACATTTGCATTATTCATGCATCAAAAATCAATCACAATTAATCAAAAAGTAAATTATTCAACAAAATGTTGTGTTTGGAGTTAAATAAGACATTAACAATTTTATGAACTTAATCTTCATTGAGTTTAATAATAATGGTAATACCTGGTACAGTTTTGAAAAAAAAAAATTCCATTGGAATCTTATCTGTATAGACTATTATTGAGATATTTAGAGAAATAATACTTGAAGATAGCTCTGAAAACATGCTTAAGCAATGTTTAATTTCAATATCTATCTACATCATTCATAGAACATTATGAATGAAAGTGACTTTGGCTGCTCATTTACAAGAATACATGCAAAATCAGAAAATGGATAAATAATCAAATGGGTTTAAGTGGAAGTATGGTAGTTAATATAACTGTTTAGTGTAGATAATGCAAAGGATAAGGAGATCAGTGGCTAATAATGGAAATAAACAATTCTGTGAGCCAACTTGACCAACTTGATCCAAAGGGTTTAAAATTTAGTACAGTTCAGAGAAAGATGTATCTATCAGTAAAATATTAAGAAAAGCAACATCTTTGATAACATTATGCTTTTGTATAAGAGGTACCATTTTCATCTGTTGTATGAATTAATGGCTTGGATGTACAAAACAAAGATTTTCGAAGAGTTTTCTGTGAGTGCAGGACTTCAGATAGTAGGGCCTGTATGCAGAATATCCGCAATGAAGTTTCAAGGTGATAGTTTTAATGTAAAAGAATATAGCATAATGTATAATTATAGCAATAGCAAGAGAATCGATTGTAGCTATCAGCACTATTGTAGCAAAATATTTTTCAATGATTAGAAAGAGTTGCTGATATGTGAGTGGAATTGTCAATTTAGGGGAAGGAAAAGAAGGAAGAAAGAGATGAATAATTGAGTATAACGGGTAGTGACTATTATAAATGAACCAATATAACTGCAAATATTTATACAACATTAGTATCTCCCATAATAGAAAGTAAAGGTCCAGTTCAGCAGTACAGTTACATTGTAAATAAAAACTCCTGCCCTAAAACCTTTAAAGAGAATTTTTTCTCACAACTGACAAATTTTCAGATTTGGATATCTAACAGATTGAAAGCGCATGAAATAAAAAGAAGATAAATTTTGAATGTTTCAAATGTGAACTCACTCAGTCTGCCAATTCCATTTTCAAGGCATCTAACCACTGAATCATTGATGCAAATACTACTTTTCTCAGAAATAAATGAATTTTTGAATAAAATCTTCCAAATGATGGTGACACTGGTTTATGGGGTTTTGCATAAAAAGATGTCCTTTTTCAGAGTTTGGCTGGACACAGTAATTTAGACCAGAGGCCAGTGCCATCTCTGTTAAGCCCTGGCTCCAATTACCAGACAATTTTGGAATCTATAAAAACATGCAAGAAAACTTATGTCATCTATTTAGTATAAGATATAGATAGATAGATATACGAAGGTATATGAATATGTCTATGGCAAAATTATGAAAAAAAAAAATTTATTCAACACAGCAAATACTTATTTTTTCAACATCATCAGCTTCCCTGTTAATGCAATCAATTTAGTGGTGATTATCAATTATATAGATAGAACATTAAACAGAAAATTTAAGATAAACAGTTAATAACTACATATCAAGCAGCATACTTATTAATGCACCCTCATATATATATATATACATATATATAGTCTAGAAAGCTTTAAACACTAATTATATAGATACAACTTTTTTCCAAAAAGTTTTGCTGTTCAAGTCAGTTATTTCCCAATATCTGTTAATGCTATTTGTGTAATTTTATTTAGTGTTTTTTATGTTTTATACAGAATTTAATATTATGGTACTACATGTGGATTTCATCTAATTGGGATCATCAGTTGTTTACTATGTAACTGTTTTGGGGATATAAAGATAAAACAGTTACATTAATATGGCTACCCAGCAACTCCCCTTCAGCAAAGATTTTGATATATATAGTAAATGTCACACTACGTGTAGTTTATCATTTTATACAGGGTATTATCATAATGAATGTTATTTTATGCTACACACCATTTAATTTTTTTTTAAATACAGGGCTTACTTACAAAGGTTTTCTTCAAAAATCGTATTTGACGATGAGGGATTGATAAGTATGATAACAGATGTGACTTGTTTTTCAAGTCACTTCCATTGAGTGTTTACCTACGTGAATATTCAATCCATTGCAATGGTTTTAATCTCAGACTGCATGCAAACCAACTTATGATATCATCTTTCATTTCTACAAACATATCTGAGTGAATAATTTGACAAATTTTTTCACTAACCTTAGATTTAATTTTCTGGCAATGTATAACATCTCACTTCTATAAATATTATAATTTCTAAATTATCAAATAAATTAGCCTTGTAGGTATAGTTGAGATGAAACCAAACAACATTCTAGCTGGTAGTAACACCTAAATGGGCTATTTCATTAATATACTTAGACATATGTTACTTGGCATTCCGTGTTCAATCTCCCATCCTATCCAACTATTATCAGACAAATGGACCCGTGTTTTCCCTTTTCCTCAATTCTAATCAATTCAATAGTTTTTTCACACTGACAAAGACTAAACCCATCTCTATTGGTTACCTTATTGCCCTAACATTAGTACAAAAATATTTGATTTGATATACATTTCTCATTATACTATTTTATACTCTAAATGTCTAGTTATGGCTTGATTAAATTGTCTAAAAAGCTTACTGATTTTGTGTGCAGCAGGAGGCAGCCTATACACAGCTCTACACTTACCAAGTGGTTTGCTACTGGAGACAAATTTATTTACAATAAACAATTTAACTGTAGATGATTTTATCTACAATAAACAATATAATTAATGATTTGAAGATAATTATTCTATAAATTTTTAAATATACTTATATTTCCATAAAAAAAGAATGCACTTAAGTATTTTTCTTGAAAGTTTCTAGAGTTTATAAAGAGTTCTTCTGAATATTTTATGATATTCTATTCAACGATTTAATGAACCACCCTTATTTCTGTTTCTCATCTGCTTTATTCTTCTGTCAAAAAATTCAGGTCTTTTCCCAAAACTTAAAATGTAAAAGAAAGAAATTTTACAGTCATATTTTACAGTTTATGGGTTCCCCTCTGCCAAATCCTATGTTTATTTAATTTTCCTTTTCTAGTTACCACATAATGTGCTTGTACATACTTCTTTGTCACTGAAAATCAAGTTAAGTCTTCTCTTTTCCTATCAAATAGAATACAAAATTCTGGAAAAACTAGCTTTTTAGTTTTAAAGAACCATTTCTAGCTTGCTGATTTGAATTTATATAATCTTTTTTCTTATTCTGCATAATTCATTGAATGCATCATTTTACATGAATCTCTGTCCTTATGTTACATTATATTTATTCTGGGATAAATTTACACCCATAAATGTTGCTATTTCATTTTCAGACTCTAACATAGGATATTTATTCACTGAGTTATCCATCTTTTCCTCTGAATATCTTCATGATTAGTTGGCCATTATCCCGATAAGAAAGTATCCAGGTACTGGAATAAATATAGGGAAAATTTCAGCATAAGAAGGTCATGGGAAACTTATGTATCTATATCAGTGAAATGTAATCATTTAGGGAGGTAGGGCTGGTGTAAAGTTGACAATTTCTCAGCTGAAACAACTAAATACAGCTTAGCACAGCATGTGAGTAATAAGGTGAAATAATCATTATTATAATCATCAGCCTTTTAGAGTCTGTTGTTGGACATAGACTTTCCCTGAAATATGCCAGATCTCTCTATCATGGGTATCACGGAACCAGTACTTTCTGAATTTGTCTAGCTTGTCATGCAATCTTACTTTCTGTTGGCCATCATTTTGCATATGATCTGTGGACATTGTGAATTGTGATGTCCAGTGGTTGTCTGCCATTCTCACAAAATGGCCAGCCCATTGCTATTTGAATTTTCTGTTTCTATGATATCTCAGACTCCTGTCCTTTCTTTAATATACTGTGCTACCTTATGATCTCTCCACGTGATGTTGAACAAGAATCTCAAATGTGTCTGTTGCATAGTTATTAGTTTGGGGGTAAATCTTCTAGTTAGATTCCATGTTTCAGCTACACAGTTTACTATTGGGAGGATGCATTGGTTGTATACACTTCTTTTTAGGATGTGGGATTTTTGTTCGCCACACTATGATGTTTTCATAAACAAACTTTGAAATTGAAACAAAAAAGGGTTAGTTTTTAGGGTTGATTTAGATTTTTGATTTTAATTCTTGAATATTTAATTGAATTTCATCTACACCAGATATATCTGCGATTTTTTTAAAATAGAAAAAAAATACAAGTCAAAAAATAGAAAAATTTCAAATTCATTGCATAAGAAAGTTTTCTCATTTTATCTAAATTTGAAATTTCAAAAAATTTTAATTAAAAAAAATGTAAGTAAATGAGAGAATTCATCAAAGAAAAACAAGTAAATACATAAACTGTATTATTACTATTTCACTTCAAAATTTTCACGAACAGCTAAACTATATTTTATATAATGCGACAAATACAATCTTAAAAAAATGTAATGAGAGAAAATTAATTTTTTTCTCCATGAATCTTAAACAATATATTTTAAATACTAAATCGTAGATATGTAGAACACATGGTACAAATTTTATAATAGATGCTTTTTCCCCCATGAATTCTAAAAATAGTGTCTAACAAAACAACCCCATCACACTTATCATAGGAAATGAAAGTTGCCACAAGGTAACACGATGAGTAAAGGAAATGATGAGACAGCCAATGGAAGTGCAGTGGAAGATTCTGCAATAAAAAGGGATTCGGGAAAATGAATGCCACCGATATAGCAAACATCAAACAATGATGATAGGACAAAGTAATGAATGCACAAGCAAACCAAGTGTATGCTTAGTATATAAAAATATTCATTATGTTACTATCTTACTATTTGGAAACCAGTCTTTTAAAAAATTAATTTTGGCAGTGAATGCCCATTATAATAGGAGTTAATGCAAAACCAATTTAAGATTGCCAGCTCTAGAATTTTGAATGCAAAGCAACAGACTCAACCCTTCCTACAACAAAAGCTCCTAAAAATGCAATTATACAGCATATTGATCAGATATTAACAGAATGATTAAATTACAAGCCATTGTTCATTATCTGATCAATTAGTTATGTATACTTTTTAGAACCTTTTGTATGTTATGTTCAACAACCATATTTATAAGGTGAGAAGTAACATGAACCTAAATTTCAATCTTGACTGTCAAGATGAGACCTTAGCGCTCAGTGATGTGATTCTGCGGGGTTTATCTTCCTGTTGAAAAAGATGAAAAGTAAGAAAATGAAATTGTGCAAAGCAAATTCTGAAGACTAGATAGAATGTTACAGTTATGATGAGGACTGTTTAAATGAATATTTTATTTTCATTCTTAGATATTTTATTTAATTTTTAAATAACACTTTTGTTGAAAATACTTTTGCATAGGTATATGTGAACTCTACTTATATACTTGATCAAAGATAATATAGTACTGTATAGAGTAACCCTGTTCAGCTGCCAAAAGGATGAAGGAGACATCTTGAGTAGATTTATTAACAAGATAAAGCATGGTAGCTCCCCCACCCCCCGCACGCAGGTGGGTAGTCAGTTACAGCCACTTAATTAAAAAGGCATTTGGAGAAAGAAAGTGAAAAGGGGTTGATAAAAAAGGACTGGTGTATAAAGATTCTAACAGCGGTAAATAAAGAAAGATTATTGATGTATTTTTTAATGCTATTTAATAACAACGTTTCATAAGTATTCGGGGGGAGTAAATATTCTAAAAATATTTTTAAAATATTTATCCATAAAATGAGTTTTTGCAAAAAAATCTCAATTTTTTTTTGTACCATCGTAAACTACAATATCTTATTCTTAGAAAGCAGCTACAATTATCAAGACAAAAAGTATTTGAGTTTTATTGCATTAATTCATTTTTCCTTGATTCGGGTCAATGTGTACATCCCTGGAAAAAGTTCTTAATAAAATTTCAACTGAATTAATTTCACAGTACGAGAGATACCTATGAATTCAATGGGTGACAGGAAGCAACTATTTCATGTAATTTTTGTGTGAGTGAAATACAGTAAATTTTCATAAGGTAATGTTTTCTGCTTTTTTTTTTATCTTAACAATTTTCTTCAAATATTTCAAGGGTGTTCCTTTTTTTCAAGACGTGCTACGGGGCCTAGTTCACCTCCAAAGTCGTCTTGACGACGCAATGGTAGCCAGATTGCTGGAAACATTTAAGAACAAAAATGGCCAATTGCCAAATTTTTTTGTATAACATTGCAATATTACAGTGCACACCCAAAATAAGAATTTATTTTAAAATATTTTTCCATGCAAATGGCAGAAAAAAAAGTAAGTGTTCAGTTTAGCATTTACCTTTTATCATTTTGAATGTTTCTATTGCATCTCCCCCGATTCTTTTTCATTTTATATATTTTCATGTTTTGTTTTCAAGTTATTTTTGCCAAGCTCTTTTATAGCTTTTAAGTCTCTATATTGAACCACGGGGTTTAAAATTAATTTTTTAAAAATTACAGTAGGTTCTTGGAACATTCATTTCTAGGCATCTACGTGGCTTTTGAAACCCTATTTCTTATTAAAAGTATGCTTGCGACAGAATTTTCAGTCAAATGCAGAATGCACATTGACAATTGTAGATAGCTTATGTTGGTGCGTGAAGATGCAGGATTCTGAACCAGGCTAGCATAAACTTAGCTGAAGCGTAATAATAATGCACGTTTTATTTAAGATATCCCATTTTAAAATATGCACATTATGTGAGACTACCTGCATAATTTAGCCTATTTAGTACGCTATGGTCCATTGTGTCAGGCTTTAACCGTAACCAGTATTATACAATGTTTGCTTAACATCCAAATCGCTTATTTACTGGTCGGAACGTAATCCAGGCGTTAAGCGATGCATACCTGTATTTATGAGAGGATGTGATTACAAGCCCACAGCCTCTAAAACGACACACCTTGCACATATTTTCTCGCTTCGTCTTCATGTCTTCAGCCCAGAAATACGACACCCCCCGCATGTCTCGATGTCTACAGTCCAGTAATATGACCTACTTTAGTGACTTGAGTGCCAGTCGAGGTGAAACTGATACAGGGGAAAATAATGAGTGTTTTTTTTTAGCAAGTTGAACAGGTCAGCAATGACTCTATGAAATGAGATTCATATACTGGTTCTAAGAAGTTTAACAAAAAATGCAGATAAATATTCATGTCCATTCACTTGGGTATAGAATGCTAATAAGTAATCGCTAAGTACACACCTGTCTTTCTAGGAGAACAACCGATAATGGCAAAAATATCCTAGTCATTGACAGATTTTACTTGGAACAAAACGGTGTATTTTATTGATAGACATTCTTTTTCTTTAATTTTTGATGATCGCAAATTT
>OY735207.1:27001387-27086387 GCA_963457665.1 Thysanoteuthis rhombus | reverse complement strand
GTAAAGGTACACGAATTTTATAGATGGTGAGAAAAAAAAATCTCTTGAAATATGGATGCTTCATCACACATCAAGATCTATCCAAGTGAAAAACTTGCTCAAGGAAATACATATAGGAAGTTTATTAAGATGTATGGTATTGGCGAATTTAAAAAAAAAAACCCAAAACAAATGAAATACAGAACAAAAAAAGAAAAGATCAACTATAAGCGAAATTGATAGTAACAAATACCTAGTAGAACTAAAACGAACGAAGTGGGAGAATGAAGAGAAAGTATTATGTAGGGTTACAAAATTAAACAGTAACTGAAGAGTGAGAAAGGGAATAAAAACTCAGAATTTGATGATCTAGCAATTATTATTACTAATTCTTTTGATTACAAGGATAGGATTATTTCGGTTAAGACAATATTCTTCAAAGATTTTGTAGTAATGAAATGTACATTTCTATGTACCTAGTGGGTAAAGAACAATTATTGCATGAACGATTTAAAAAATTTCATTCAAAGGTATTTTTTGAATGGTCTGAATTTAATCTAATTAAACGAACATTACCATCTGGAAAGACGAAAGAGGTCTCAAATAAGGGAATCTAATAAATAATTTTTTGTTGCATGTTATTAAAAGCATTTATAGTAAAAAGTGAACGAAATGTTCTCATTGAGAAAGGATTAGTATTACACACACACACACTATATATATATATATATATATATATATATATATATATATATTAGAGTTATGAGACACCAACGAGATAAAAATATTCAAAGAATTCAAGTTTTGTTCCAGTTAAGCAAGCATCTCTGAAACAGTCCTAAGTGTACATACATTTAAATAAAAATGGTTGCACTTGCAGGTGTTGGTGAAATTAAATATGTCTTTAAGATGAGACTTAAAAAGAAGACAGAAATGATAACATGTTTTTTAGGTTGAACGAAATTCAATACTGTCAAGATACCAAGAAATTCTTAATTTCCTTTATTTTGATGCTTACAACACGTACGTTCCTCTTTCATATAAATGAAAAAGAGACAGAAAATTACATTTATATTTGATAACGGTTATCATTAAAAAAAACAGTATTCAAGAAATTTTCACTAAAAACTAAATAGAAATATACGATATCATCAGACCTATAATAGCAAAATGAAAATTCTTGGCTCCAGGTAGGTGCAGAATAGTGAAAAAAAAAATCTTAGGGCTTGGTGAAATCAAAACACACCCAATTCATCGAAAAAATTTCATACGATTAAACTGAATCATCAGAAGAAAAAAATCTAAAACATCGTAAAGATTTATTAGGCGTAGCCGTTTTCGCATAAATTAAAAATAGCGTTAACAATAACAAACAACAAAATCAATGACGGGTGCATAGGCATACGTTCAACAACACAGCCAGTGCAACAGAAAGGGGGTAAGCACTGGTTATTATCATCATGTTGTTGTCTTCGGAAATTTACTCTAGTTCTCTTGATAGGACAGATCAAAAGGTTTGCGTAGAGAAGCTACGTTACCTACCTAATCAGAATGTTGTCTGATGTAACTTATGGCAAAAAAACATCATTTTCTGTAAAACAGCAGAGCTCGTCCCTTTTTAGTAGTCACTCAATTACTCCAACATGGCGTCGGAAGGGAGGCAACTCATGTGTACCTTTTGGCCTCCTAGCGGAAAAATAGAACATTTATTTCAATCATTGTTTAATTTTTAATTTTTTATTTATGCGAGAGTGTCCGGGCACCTGTCTGATACGATCCAGAGTTATTTTTACGAAAAATAAAAAAATATATACGCTTATTCAATGTATTGTTGAGGTAGTTCTTATTTCTATCTGAAGATGTGCGCGTGTTTATCTTTGTCAATGTATGTTTCTTTTCAGTTTCATGAAAAATGCCTGCACGAAAATTCGCCACAGAAAAAAAGATCAATGGGGAAAATGCCTACACTGGAAAAGCCCACACTGAGAAATGTCCACATCGAATAATTCGTGTGGACTTTTATCGTGTGTGCATTTTTAGGACGTATCGGTCCACTACCTAGGTCATTATAAAAAATTAATTGTATAATTTTTTAAAAGTACTCAAATAATTATCCCTGAACTATAGATTGATTTTTAGCTTATATGTAGTTCTGATTTGGCCCTCATGATTTGTACAAAAAAAAAAAAAAAAAAATGGCCCCAAGCGCCTGTGAAAAAACGCGCATATTTCCTGCCTGCACGAAAGCGAAATTAGTGGTGATGGGGCAGTGCGGACTTGATATAAAGCAGTTACGTCTGTCAGGTGATAAAATTTCTTTTTTTTTTTTAGCCAATCCAAGAACCTTTAAAAAAAAAAAAAAATACCAACTGAAGCCTATCTGGGGAGGGGGGGACGTCCTCGCCCTAATTTTTCAGTCAGACACACGTAATCTAGCCTACACTTGCCGTTTTTGACCCGCTTGCCGATAGTCACGGCCTGTCGGCAGAGGAACTCCGATCTATATAGTCGCGGACTTCACGCGCAGACTACCTGAACAATGAGTTCTGCATCACCTGAAGGTTAGCTCGGAACGCACTGCCTCTCAACAACGCGCTTTTCAAGATGGGCAAGGTAGACCTACCTGACTGTATTCAGTACGACACGGGGGTGTAAGAATACGCATTCGGCCGCTGTGTGAAGGTCTGCCCGCTCGGAGGGCACGTCAAGGAAGTCCCAGACCACTATACACTCTCGGACCCCCAATCTTGGCTACTACCTATCCCTAAAAAACCCGACCCCAACCTTATTAATGAGTCACCACTGATTTATGGTATAAGAGAGTGAGGCTGTTTTGCCTCCCAGAAGTCAATGATCGATTTCCCTCCGATTTTCTCTCAACCTCTTCCATCATCTTAATCTCCACCATACTCACAAAAAAAAAAGTATCTCAGCCCTGTTCATCGGGTAGTGATAACGCAGGCCCGTAGAGCACAAAGAGCACGGAAATCGACGGAATGAAACAAAATTGTCAAGCGAATGGTTAATGATTGAGACTAGCAACGAGCAAAACCTACCCACACTCTGACTTTGAGTCCCATCCAAATCGTGCATTTGTCCTGCATTTTGCATTCTGTGTATTTTTTTAGAAAAGATTTGTACTCGAACATTCTCTTTATACATTATATTTTTTTACACATCGTAAATCTACGTTTGTATCTACATTTTTGCCAAACAAATTTTATGTTTTAAATAAATAAACTTGTCCACATTTGCCTTTTGGAGAAAAACATTTGTTCACTAACAACTCTCATCACTCATTTCGGACGTGATTGTTTTAAACAAACAAGTGGGAATAAAAGTCAGATTGAATATTTGGGACACATAATATCAGACAAAAGGGTACGTCCCCATCGAGCGCGTGTAAAGGCTATATAGGAATCACCTGCTCTTGCAGCGGTATCAGAACATGTTATCGATTCGATAATGTATCTTGAGAAATTTTTGACAGAATTGCTTAAATTGCTTGGGGTCGACCGCTAATAGATACTTATCAAAAAGTAAAAGAATTGCGTCCGAGGTGCGTATTTTGTCATTATATGATCCGTCAAAATCCATTATTGTTAGCACTGATGTGAGGAATTGCGAGTTGAGCACAGCATTATTTTTAGACATGAAGGTTGAGAGAAAACCCATAGCTTCTGCCTCACGCACCTTGCCATCAAATATGCACGGATTGAAAAAAAGTGTCCAGCAGCAATCTGGGCCGGCGAGAAAGTCGACCGTTATATCACGAGACTTGAACCATTTCTATTGTTTTTCCAATCACAAACTTATAGTACCTGCAGTAAACTCATATGTGTTACATAAACCACCACACGTCATTGGCCAGCGTGGCAGGGTATGGCCCGTTAGTCCCCATGGTTCGAATACTGAAATATATATAAGCCGTTCCGGCTGGGACCCCGGTACCAAAAGGCCCAGCCACATCACTTGCTTTGGGTGGGGGTGGAATGCTCCAAGGGCGACCATCCAAACACTACATGAAGAGAGCATCCGTTCCTGCTGGGTCGTCGGCCCCAAGAAACTCAGCCACATCACTTATTTTGGGTAGGAGTGATGTGCTCCAAAAGCGACTACCCAAACTCTTCACCAACAAAACGCCTGTTCCTACAGAATCATCGGCCCAACAGCAACCATCTAAACATATCCCCGAGACTGTAACCAAAAGGACATCATTATACATGGGTACCTACAACGTCAGAACACTGTCAACTGACATACACCTAACCGATCTAGAAAGTGAAATCAGAAATGTCAAATGAGACATCATAGGCTTTAGCGAGGTAAGAAGACTCGGAGAAGTGATCTGAGGAGCCGACATCTTTTTCACAGCAACGGAAAAGAGAAAGTAAAACAAAGTGGAGTAGGCTTTCTCATCAATAAGGACCTCAAAGACAATGTAACCGGCTTCAAAACCGTCTCTGACCGAGTAGCTAGCGTCACCATACAACTTTCGAAGAGATACAAACTCAATATAATCCAAGTCTACGCTCCCACTTCATAATCAACCCAACAGGAAATAGACAACTTCTATGATGATCTGAACTCCCTACTCCAAGACACAAGAAAACACTTCAATGTGGTCATGGGAAATTTCAATGCACAGGTAGGACAAGGAAATGAAGATTGCATCGGCAAATTCGGATACAAAGTACGGAACGAGAGAGGAGAAGATCTTGTAAACTTTGCAACGGCTAACGGATTCCAAATCATGAACACCTTTTGCAAGAAAGGACCCAATAGGAAATGGACTCGGAAGAGCCCCAATCACGAAACAGAGAACGAAATAGACTACATCCTAACGGACAAAAACGATATCGTCAAGGACATCCAAGTTCTCAATCAAGTCAATGTAGGCAGTGACCACAGAATGGTACGATGTAAAATACTAGTAAACACCAACAAAGAACGCAGGAAAATGTTCCACACAAAACTGCGACCTCTAAACATACCAAAAGAGCACGCTCGATCTTTCAAGCCCGAACTGAAAAACAGATTAAAAATTTTCATTGAACAAGACGACATAACCAGGAAAATAGAAACCTAACAACAGACAGAGACAGGATTGTCGAACGTGCCAAAGAATTTTACCAATAACTTTATTTGTCCAAACAAGGACTACAAAACAATGAACAGGATACGCAAGACGTGAGCAATCAACTCGAGGACTTCACAAAAGTAACCCTGTGGAAGGTAAAACAAGCCATTAAACAGACAAAGAAAGGAAAGGCCCCTGGACCAGACAACATCACCATCGACCTACTCCGAAAAGCAGGTAAAATCATCACCAAGAAACTGGCTGTCCTTTTCAACTTGTGTCTAGAACTCAGTAAAGTCTCAGATGATTAGAACACAGCTATCGTAATGCTTTTATATAAAAAAGGAAACCCGAAAGACCTCAACAACTATAGGCCTATAAGCCTACTCAACTGTGTATACAAACTTTTCACAAAAATCATAACCAACCGAATCACAAAAAGACTCGAGCCACGTGAGCAAGCTGGCTTTAGAAGAAGCTACTCGACCATGGACCACCTGCATTCGATAAATCAACTGAAAGAGAAAGCAGCAGAGTATAAACTACCACTCGCCGTGGCATTTATCGACTTCAAAAAAGCTTCGACTCAGTAGAAATCCCAAAGATCATGGGGGCCATCACTCGACAAGGAGTAGATCCAGTATATGTCGAAGTACTGAAACATATATGCAATTAAAGTAGTTCCTTTATCAGGCTACATAAAGACTCGGACCCCTTTCAGCTCCAGAAAGGAGTAAGACAAGGTGATACCAACTCACCTAAACTATTCACAGTCTGCCTCGAGATGATCTTTAGAAGATAAGACTGGGACTGTAAAGGAATTAGAATAGACGGCAAGTATCTGAGCAACCTCAGATTTGCAGATGACATTGCCCTTTTTACAGAGAACCTACACGACCTCCAACTAATGATAGATGAACTAAACGAAGAGAGCAAGAAAGTCAGCCTACACATGAACCTCAGCCAGACGAAGATCATGTGCAACAACCTTATCGGAAATAAAAACACTAAGATCGAAATCGAGGACACAGAACTGGAGGAAGTTGACCACTACATCTACCTAGGCCAACGAATCTCCATGAGACCCTCAAAAGAAGAAATCAAGCAAAGAATCACACTAGGATGGCAAGTCTTTGGCAGTGCAAGGTCAACCATCGAAAATAAGAAGATCCCAATAATCCTAAAAAGAAGGGTGTATAACCAATGCATCCTCTCAATAGTCACTTATGGAGCTGAAACATGGAACCTGACCGAAAGACAGATCTGCAAATTGAAAACTATGCAAGGAGCACATGAAAAAAATATGCTGGGCATGGAGAGATAACAAGATAGCACAGTACATCCGGGAAAAGACATCATAGAATCCATTAAAAAGCTCAAATGGCACTGGGCTGGCCATGTTGCACGAATGGCAGATATCCGATTGATATCACGACTCACGACATGGATCTCCGAGATCACATGCGGAACTGAGGCCGGCAGATTACTAGATGGAGAGACGAGCTTGACAAATTCAGAAAGTACTGGCTCCGCGACGCCCTTGATAGAGAAGTGTGGCGAATCCTGGGGAAGGTCTATGTCCAACGACGGACGTTGGAAGACTGATGATGATGATGATGATGATGATGATGATGCTAGTTGTTTACCATGTAACCGTTTTAGAGACTTATCATCCCAGCAGGGTTGATGATACACCAGCTCCCTTTCAGCTGTGATTTTAATATGTAACTTATATCATACACGTAGTTTGTTATTTCAAATATTGTTATGATGTTTAGTGTATGGATGTCATTTTATACTACGCATCATTTATTTTTTCCTCAACACAAGGCTTGCTTATGTAGGTTACCCCAAATGTATTTAAGGACGAAGGATCAGTAAGTATATCAATAAATATCTACGATGGCTGAAAATCTGGCCATTTTAAAAATAAATTATGATCAATTTTAGCAAACGTTTTATCCTCATTTGTAATTTGTTCTGGGGTCTCGTTTATTTTATTTGATATGTGGACTTTAAATGTTTATATGAAATATTTTAGCCATAAAGTTAACTAGAAATGAAAACTCTAGCCATTTTATAGCCATCTAAATGAAAGTATATGTCGTAAAATGCCCCTGCCGAAGAGCTGACCCAGCCACAAATTTGGTTCCTGTAACTCTGCAAGCGACGCCATACTTACTGAGTAAAACTTAGCGACATAAGCGCAAATTTGTCTATAAACGGTTGCCATTTTAAATAAATTCGAAAAATTTGAATTAAAGAATAGAAATGTTCTTCTTTTTTTTTTAAAATTACGAATGCTAAAAGTAGCATCTGCGCCTGATTACATGATTTATTACAGTTGTTGTTTCATATGTTCGTGGCCATGTGTTGGTCTTGCATCAGTTACCACATGGTGTCATACAGCCCTCTTTTTCTTTTAATGTATGCAACTCGTGGTTTTGATAAAGTAATTTCTGTCATATTTGTTTTTCGGTTTTTTTTTTTCAAGTATGTGCTTTTTGAAATTTGTATATTTTCGTATAAAATGTTCTGTCTGTTTGCATAAAAGCTTGCTGAGACGTGTTTATCTATCGGAGAAAATAAATTAGTTGCTCGGTTCTTTGTTGGGATCTTCAATTTATGGTAAAAATGTTGGTGGTTTTGTAATCACTATAAGATAAAATTTTGATTGGTTTAGTAGAAATTATGGTTTTAGATAGTTCTAGTTGATGAATGGGTGCCCGCTGGAATTGTGGGCCCATGTGGAAGTCAGTGGAAATGTTGAAGAAGGAAAGGAGATGTACGAAGAACATGTGCGCCAAGTACAAATGTGGACGCAGATATTACACAGAGTAAAAAAGACACATACAAGTATTTAGATGTGAAAAATGAGAGAAGAATTATGCACGAATGAATAATGTAAATGAAATGCATGAAATGGAAACATTAATAAATCTAATCGTGTAAAGAAGAGAAGGGAAGAGTAGATGCCTGTTTAGGTTTAGGTTATTCGTATACGTAAAAATGAGGTATCGGAAAGAATAAGAATTTAGGAGACACGTGGCATAAAAGGTTCAATGTCGCCTCGTTTATCTATCGAATGGAGCCTGATGAGTTGTGCCTGTTATAATGAGTGGTATAGTTGACCAAGCTAGATTAAAAAGCAATTACTTCAGGTTAGATGCAAGAAGGAGCTAAAAAGGGCTCAATAGTGCAGCCTTTGCAAGGTCCCCAAAAGTAATAATTGCAGTATTTGCATTTAGTAGCTAAAAAGTTCTTGCAAATTCTCACATCGAAGAAGATGAGTGACAAAACAATATATATGTAGTCACGGTCAAAGGATAGAAACTTTGCCGGCTGCGAGTTTAGACAGGGGTATTGGAAGTTGGTAACGGGATCGAAATGCCAGGGCCAAAACTACGATTGACCACGCGTGTTCGGGGTTTTTATAGGGTGTTATCGTTGGACGTGACGTTTTTGATATCTAGCTTTAAGAAAGGTTTTGCATTAATTCTTGTCTAAAATATAGAGGTAGCAACGGTTTGATGTGGCCTTGATAGATGCCCTGAGAAAATCTTTGGTAGAGATTGAATACTTGTGGGTCGCCGTACATGCATTAGTTCATATAGTTTTCAGTCAAGATGACAATAAATATAAACAAAGGAATTACTGACTAAACATGTACTTTCAATCAAAATATTTTTGTTTATTATATACGAAGAATGATCATAAAGGATCAACTGAATTGACTGTTCATGACATGAAAATATCATAATTTGTAATGTGACTTATACACACGCACAATGAACATAAATGTGTGTCGATCGAGAAAGTGATTGGTCGAATGGAATAAATGTTCGTGATGTAAATTTTTCATGCGCACTTGTGGGAAATTTCGTATGGACTTCTTCCGCCATTCTGGCCACAGTTTCGAGTAAAGGTTAAACATACGTACGCATTCATGTGGGGATGACTAAAGAGAAACAATTTTACCAACTAAAAAGAATTAAAAAAAGTATTTTTCAGATGAAATACGAATTTAATCGTTCTTAATTAAATGATTTTTATGCAATTTCCGATTAGAATGAAAAATAAATTAGAAAATATTTCTGGTTCAAAAAAAAACCTTGCTGTTATTCATTTACTGGGATAGTTTCGAAACGTTTACAGTTCTTGTTGTAGTTTTTTCCTTTCCACCTAACGTAATTTCCTCAAAAAATAGATAGGGGAGAAAAGTGCGTCTTTTAGTTGGTTATCAGAATTGTAATTAATCAAACAAAAGTGTCAATCAAATGAAAAGTCTCTGAATAATTGTTATTAGCTTTGACAGTCAATAGTGATCTTTTTTTAATTCATTTCAACTCCTTTTATATAGAGCGAGAAAATGAAATTGGGAAATAAACAAAATTAGGTGCCTGAACTGCTTCTGAATCCATAAGGCTCTGTGCATTCCAAGGAATGCTTGTAGAAACCGGGTTCAGTCTGTATGTAAAGTGGAGCATGCAACTTGGGGGCCATCCTCTAAAGTACACTCGACGGACTGACCTTGTAAGGCGGACGACACATGGAGTTTAATCCATGGATGCTCCACGAAGTAAGGAGAATTAGGTGAGATCATCGTGATAATTGGATAGTAAAAAGCATTGCAATTTCATTCATGACAGTTAGAGGTGCATACGCGTTTCTGGCACGGTTGAGTAGCTGTGTAGCTGTGCGTGTGTGAGATGGAGAACTGGAATCGGTTCAGATAGTTCAAAAAATGGTATTGGTGAAAAAAATACTTCAGATCGGCCGGGAGACCGGCGAAATGATACCGACCTCGGAATGGAGGAAAGAGAGAGAAACAGTAGCCGGCAACAAGTACCGGGACTATAAAGGTGTAATCAGCTAGAGGTTCCGGCGCCAATAAGCGATTGACCTCGTGTGTTTTGGACTTTTATTGTGAGTTGTCTTAGGAAGTGACGTTTTCAATATTTAGCTTGTTAGAAGGGTTTCGTATTTAATTCTTAAGTAAAAGTAGAGGGAGCACTACAATTTATTAGCAGCTTATATGTGGTTTTTGATCTGGCTTTCATAATTTGTATCAAATAGGCTCCAAACATCTGTGAAAAACGCGCAATTTTCCAGCCAATATGAAAGAAAAATCAGTAGCTACTGGACAAAATGCAGACACGGTAGTTAAAAGTCAACTCCCTCCCCACATTTTTAGCTAATCCAGGATCCTCTAAAACAAGTGTTCGCTGAAGCCTAATTGGGAGGGGGAACCTTCATAAAATGGTGTCCTTCGCCCAAATTCTTCAGTCTCACTCATACGTGCCTTTCGGCTCTCGTCGTTCCAGACCTGGCCCTCACAACAGTCTCCCGACTAAGTTTGTTGATAGACGGAATTTCCCCCCCTTGTGATAGCCGTCAATATCTGAACTCACACCAAAACCTTTTACATTTTCACTCGCAAAACACAAAGAATACGCCACAATCTTCCATTAACTTTGAGATTTACAGAACAACAATCAGCTTTAAGAACTTTTTACAACAATTCCAAAGAACTGTTAACTGGAATCACTTTGACTTCCCGTGAAAACTCTATATTTTTCGCAAACAAACCTGCCTTAACTTCCTTCCTTCTCCGCTCTTCACTTCTTTTAAAAAAAAAAAAAATGGGAGTTATTACAAAATTAGTTTTGTAATAACTCCCATCTTTTTTTTTTCATTCATTCATTTGTTTGTTTCAGGCTGCAACGTTCTTTCCAGACATTGGTACCAACGGGGATCAATGGAAATAATACCCACATCAAGCAGAAATACTAGAAATTTCTGATAGCGGTTTCCATTGTGAAATTTCACACCCACTAACAATATCGAAGCCAAAATCACAGTATTTCATCGTAATTAATCCATGGAATTATTATGTTTTTACCACAAGTTCATCACCGACGGATGTAAATTACTTCGATTATTACAAATATCAACAAAATGTAATATTTTCTGAATATATATTTTTAAACTCTATCCTGTAACGGATTGATATCTTTGGGTATTTAAAACAATGATACATTTACCAGAACACAATATTATTTATAATACGTTTATTAAAACACGCATGAATAAACCAAAATGTTTAATATAGCACATAACACCCAGCATCAATTAAATCTCTATCTGCGCCTGAAAATGACACAACGTGGGGGAAGATTAACTTCAGGTGTAAAGATTCAACCAGGCTGGACCGTAGTTATGACGAGAACGGACCCACCATCCTTGTCCATACTCCTTCACTCGGCTAACGTTTGGTGACAAGCAAACTGGTTCACATTTTTTTTCAATTTCAGTCCCCGAAATCCCAGGGATTTTCTTCTTAATTTTAAGCATCTAAAGTGAAGGGTATTTATTTTTTTTCAAGGGTCAAAATCGATTGGAGGAATTTTTTTCACCTTTAGAAATCAAAAAAATCGATGGAAGTATTTTTTCAATTTTGGGGGATGAAATCGATGAGGATTTTTCCCTTTTAAGAGTAAAAACCGAAGGTGAACTTTTTTTTCCTTCCAAGGGTCAAAATTGGTAATTGGGTTGTTTTTTTTGTTTTTTTTTTTTAAATATTTTTGTTTCAAAATCGAGGGTGGAGTACTTATTTCTTTTAAAGAGGAGTTGAGCGTTTCAGGTGTCAAATAATGTGGGTACCTTTTTCCACTTTTAGGGGTTAAAATCGCAGAGCAAATTTCTTTTCACTTTTGGGGGAAAGATCTTTTGCTTTCAGGGTTTTACGTTGAGATGGAACTTTTTTTTCATTTCAGAATTGAGAGTCAATTTGTTTTTCTTTATCGAGTGGAAACTTTTGTCTCTTTTATCAACCCCTCCGTTTTTTTTTTGTTATTTTTTTTTTTTTACATAAGTTCCCCCTTTCTACATTAGCCCAGCCTTTTTTTTCTCTTATGAACCGAACATTTTCAACTTTAGCCCCACTTTTTTATATAACAGTGAAAAAAAAATGGTATAAAATCACTTTTGAAAACAAATTAAATTAAACGCTATCTGATTCCCATTTAACTATCTTTCTGGGGGGGGGGGGCAACAATTTACGTGAATTGTTGTCCAAAAAAGAAATAGAAAGATGGGGCGTCATGGAAAATTCTAGTCCGGTGTAATTTAATCACCACAATTGCTGGAAAAATCATCAGCTAAATATTATATTCTATAAATATATCATTTTAAAATTCATTTGAAGTGCTTGTTTTGTATCATTATGATGAATACTTATAGATACTGATTCCTGTGAGAATTTCGTTTATATACAGAGAGTAAACATTTGTTTGGCATTTCGGTAGAAAAACAGTTAACTGCTTGTTTAATATCATTAAGACCAGAAATATTCATTTATTTCTATTGGGTATTTCGTTAAGTTTCTAGAAAATTCGAAGGTGATATTTCTATTCATTTGTGCATCTTTTTTTATGTCGAGTGTGCGTGAATGCGAAGCTTTACCATTGGGACGATCCTAGGAATAACACGAAATACCCTCGAATCTTCCTGAAACAAAACGAAATTCACAGCAGAAATTTATAGAAATTCAAGTAATGGTGATATAAAAAAAAACAGCACTTTACTACTGTAGGTGCCCACCTTTTACAGTAAAAGAAAATTTCACATATATGAAGTTATCTGCCCATTGGTGGAGATCTACACGATATTTCTTGTTTAGTTGTAAATCTCGGTAGAGATGGTAAATTGCTTGTCGCTTCCTCTGTGACATCACACAGAACTACCAATACGATAATTGATTGTTATCTTTACGGCATTTGAACTGTGGCGGTAAAATTATCTCTCTCCGTGTTCTGACGGCCTCAAGGTAAGCTCGTTCTTTTCTCTCTCTCACACTCTTTAGTTAAGATAGTTCATATCGTTTTTATACACATTTTTCACACACGCATCATCACGTATAAAAAGTAACCCATTCTCCTTTCATCTCAAAGAACACATCCTATCTGAGTTAAGCACTCTCAACGTAGTTAGGTCGGACTTCTAAAGATAATATTTTAGTGGCTATATTTTTTATAGACTCTTTACGGACAGACCATGGAAGACAGAACATGGAGTTTCATCCATGCGTGTTTCCCGAAGTAAAGAAGTTTAGGAGAGAATATCGTGACTATCGGATAGTAAAAAGCCTCACCATTTCATTCACGAGAATGAGAGGTGATTCGCATTTGGAGCACGTGGTGATAACACGGTGGCGTAGCTGCGTAACTGTGCGTGTTTGTGAGGTCTCCTCATCAGTGAGGTGAAATAGACAAAGTTTGTACAGAGATAGGTCATGGTGGGAAAATGGTGAAGATCAGACCGGCCAGGATATCGGCAAAATGATAACAATCTTAGAGGGTAGGGAAAAGAAAGATAGCAGCCGGCTGCAACCCGGGCCAGAGGCTTGACCAACTGGGGGCACTGGCGCCAAATGAGTATTGGACCATGTACGTCCAGGGGTTTTATAGGGATTGTCGTAGGAAGTGACGTTTTCGATATCTAGCTAAAAGAAGAGTTTCGTATTTAATTCCTAACTAAAAAAAAAATAGAGGGTGCTACACTTCTCTTAACCGAAATACCGCGAAATACCCTTACATTAACCTGGAACTAAACAAATTACCCCACAGAAATCAATATTCAAGTTATAATGATACAAAAACAAGCCCATTAAATGAAATTAAATAAAAGTCATATATTTATAGAATATGATTTTTGTTAAATATATGTTCAAATGTTGATGAAAACAAATAGCTAACCATAATTATTGTCATCTTTTAAATCTGAAAGTTAATCATCAATATGAATTCGTAAGAACGAGTTTCCCATAGAAAATATTTACTACTGAAATTAAAAATTATCATATTGTTATTACTTTTCTACATTCAAAATGCCACACAAGACTCAATATTTATAAATATTCGACTCATAATGAAAAAAAAAACACCCTAGTATTTACGATAATCTAGAAATAACGCGGAATACCGTCACTAACTAAACGAAATGTCCCACAGAAATCAATATTTATAAGTATTCAAGTTATAATATTACAAAACAAGCACTTTAAATGGAGTAAAAATCATACATTTATAGAATATAACATTTAGTTGGTACTTTTTCAATAATTGTAGTAATTAAATTACATATTGATATTACCGGTACTGCATATTTACTGGACACCCTAATATCTGAAATGTTGTGATACACTACCAGGGAAACTATCACAAACATTTGAAACCAATTTTCAAGAGACCCGTAACAAAATCTCCCCTGAGAATATTTATATTCTCGTTAGCCTTGCAACCTTACGAATTTAAGCTCAATTATATACCAAATCAATCATTGCTAACACTTTATCCTGTGCTTTTCTCCGGGACAATAATCCTAAAATATATTGTATTTATTATCACTGATGGGGAGTTTGTTCGTTTTTGTTAAAATAGAGTGCTTTATAAAAGATTTCTCCATGAGTGATAATGAACTCTAAGTACACAGGGAAGCCACTACAGGCAACCCTACTCAACAAACACCATTTTGCACACTGATTGGTCCCACAAAGAAAATGTCCCTTCTTCCCTCCAACCCAGTTCCTATCTGCGACAACATTTCTGTCGTACAAGGATTCCTATTCAAGGATACACGGATCATCGTACATAGCATTCGGTGTAGAGAAATTTTACAAAAATATCTATACCGGACAGTAAGGCATGGGAGAAAGCATAACACGAGCCAAATGATGTGTCTAATGACCCGTCATAAATGCTCAAATAAAAGACGTAGTCAACAATTATTCAACATTGATCACTGAAAACAGCAACCAGCTGATCCTTTAAATTTCCATGAAATTCCTGTCACTCCATGGGTGGAAGTAGATTCAGATATATGCAATCTATACCACAAATCATATATTATAATTGTGGATTATATCACAAAAATATCTCGATGCATATCAAATATAAAACTGCAAACCATTACAGTAATGAAGAATTTAAAGAATAATTTTGTAAAAATTCAGCACAGTGAGTGACAACGGACCTGAATTCGAATCACAGGATTTTAAAATTATACGTAGAGTCTCTTCGTGTTGAATCCACTCCAGTTTTCGCGTGTAGTGTCTATTGTTGAATCCGAACAGCGATGGATTGTTGAGAGTCAAGAAGGTTTGGTCCTCGTGGGTGATGTGTAATGCGCCGGTCCTGTAGCTTTGGAAGGGAGGAAGCTGTACGAAGAGAACGGAATGCGCGCCTAGTATGAAGTTGGATGCGCATTGAAATAAAGAGGAATGAACACATACAAGAATTATGGCTGGTCAAGAGAAGTACGTTTAATACAAGAATAAAGATGTGCATGTAAAGATAATATCAACACGGTCTATCGTGAGAAGTAATGTTAGGAGAAGAGGTAGAAGAAGAGATCGCGAAAGGCGGGAGCTTTTTTGTCTTGATAGTGCTGGCGTCGGAGTTGTAGCGGAGTTGTCTGAACGCGTGGATTCCGTATGGTTGGATTGCTCCCAGATACGTGGAAACCGGGTTCAGTGTGCAAGCCTTACTACCAAGTAAGTGAGTAAACTTGAGGGCTATTCTCAGATACTGTTAGACTCTCGACGAACAGACTATGAAAGACAGAACAAGGAGTTTTATCTATGCATGTTTCCCGAAGATGGTACTTAAGATCGGATCGGCCAGTGGGTTGGCGACATGATAACGATCTTAGTGAGAGGATAAGAGAGTGGAAGAGAAGCCGGCTACCAGGGCCGGGGCCAGAGGCATGACCAGCTAGGAGTCCTGGTACCAATGAACATTGGACCAGGGAGAAGGAAAGAGAGAGAATGGCCGGCAGCAGAGGCTGGGGTTAGAAGCGTACCCAGCTAGTGGTGCTGGAGCTACTGAGCATTGGACCATGTGAGTCCAGGGGTTTTATAGGAGTCGTCAGAGGAAGTGACATTTTGATATCTAGCTAAAAGAAGAGTTTTGTACTTAATTCCTAACTAAAAGTATAGGGGGGACTACAAAATGATCGACGAACAATGGGACTTTAAGCGCATGAAAATAACTCCAAATGGGATGATGAAAATTAAAATTCAAACTATTAAAAAGCTCTCAAAAAAAAAAAAGTGGAGCCCCATCCCTTCTCCCTAATCATTTAAAAAATTACCGATCCTTTACTTTAAAATCTCACAAATCCTTACAAAATTCATTTGCCTCTTACTGGCAAATCTCCCTTATTTCTCAAAAAAGGCAAAGAAAAAAATCCTGCTTAAAACAAAACAGATTAGAAGTGACCATAGAAGTCGTCGTGGATTGATAACCCGGTGCCATAGCCATAAAACTAATTGGCTGGACGTTCCGAAGATTGAACATAAAAAAAGATTGTTTAATTGCCTAATGTTAATTGCCAATGTTAAAACTTGCTTAAACCGACAATGAGCAGGCGCTCCATCGAAGTTAAGCGCGACTTTTTAAAAACTCATTTACAGTGAAATCTCCTAATATTTTTTAAATTCATCCGTCTTTTACCGTAAATCCTTCAAAATTCATCTGTCTCCTACCGGCAAATCTCACTTATTTCTCAAAAAAAGGTAGAAAAAAAAAAATCCCTCGTAGAACGAGTAAACAACTCCTTCCAAGATTATAAAGTTCATTTTTTGTTTTGAAATTGTCAGTAACACAATATTTATTGAATGCAAGATGTTTAAAGTAATAAATTTAAAATCTGATCAGGACCGCCTCTCCGAGGAACAAGGATACATTTTTGTTACTCTTGTGAACTTTTACTAAGTTGAAAACTTGGGAAAAAAAAATAGAATTATGACAACACGTCATGGGCAAGCGTGGTAGGGCATGGCCCAACACTCCCCATGGTTCGCAAAATCAAAATTAAAACGGCTGTTCCTGCTGGGTCATCGGTTTCGAAGGGTCCAGCAACATCACTTGCTTTGGTTGGGGATGATATGCTCCAACAGCGACTACCCGGACCCGAACCAAACCAAAAAAACTATCACCAAGAAAACAACCCTACACATTGGCACTTACAACGCCAGAACACTCTTAACAAGCATAAAACTAACCGACTTAGGAAATGAAACCGAGAACATCGAATCAGTATCAGTGAAATGAAAACCCCCCAGAGAAGAACTAATCAAACTAAAAAGCAGACATCTTGACAACTACGGAAAAGAGAAAGCAAAACAAAGTGGAGTAGGCTCATCAATAAAGACCTCAAAGACAACGTGGTAGGCTTTAAAGCTATCTCAGACCGCATAGCCAGTGTCAACATACAACTCTCAAAGAGGTACAAACTGAACATCATCCAAGTCTACGCACCCACTCTGCAGTCAATCAGAGAGGAAATAGACAACCTCTACGATGACTAGAGCTCCCTATTCTAAGATACCAGAAAATACCTTAACGTCATGATGAGAAGCTTCAACACACAGGAGGACAAGGAAATGAACGCTGTGCAAAAAAGTTCAGATATAAAGTATGGAACGAGAGAGGTGAAGACTTCATGAATTTCGCAACCACGAAAGGGTTCAAAATCATGAACACCCTCTCCAAGAAAAAAACAAAAACAATAAAAATAGACTTGGAAGAGTTCCAGCCATGAAACCAAGAACGAAACAGACTACATCCTTGGAGACAAAAGCGACACCATCAAAGATATCCAGGTCCTAAATCAAGTCAGCGTAGGAAGCGACCACGGAAAGCAAGATGTTAAATTCAAATTAACACCAACAAAGAATGCAGGAAAATGTTCCACACCAAGCCGCAACCATTGAACGTACCAAAAGAGTTCACTCTCTCCTTCAAGCTTGAATTGAAAAACAGACATTATGTTGGAACCAAAGAGCACACAAACCATCAGTAAAATCTAAGACAAAGTCCAAAAAAATTGGAACACTGCAATCATGATGCTGTCACATGGAAAAGAAAGACAACTAAAGACCAATAAGTCTACTCAACTGCCTCAGCAAACTTTTAACCAAAGTTATCATCAATCGAATCACAAAAACGCTAGACAAAAACCAACCACGGAATCAAGCTGGTTTCAGAAGAAGCTACTCAACATGTACCATCTATATTCGATAAACTAAAAGAAAAGGTAATGAAGTATAGAATGCCACTTGCAGTAGCTTTTATAGGCTTCAAGAAGGCCTTCGACTCACTTGGAATTTCCAATGCAATTGATGCTAGTACCGGACAAGGTGTAGACCCCATATACGTCAGAGTATTGCATCATATATATAGTCACAGCAGCCCCTCTATCATGTTACATGAAGACTCAGATCTCTTTCAATTCCAGAAAGGGGTATGACAAAGTGATATCAGCTCACCTAAACTCTTTACAGCCTGCCTCGAGATGATCTTCAGAAACCTAGTCCAGGAAAACAAAGGAATCAGAATAGACGCCAAATATCTAAATAACCTCAGATTTGCAGACGACATTGTCCTTTTTGTGGAGAACCTCCATGATCTCCAACTAATGCTAAAAGAACTAAACGAAGAAAGCAAGAAAGTTGCCTTTCGCATGAACTTCAGCAAAACAAAGATCATGTACAACAAAACCGTCGAAAATGAACGCTCAACGTTCAGAATATAAAAGGCAAAACCGAACAAAGTAGACCACTACATCTATCAAGGACAAGGAGTCTTCATGACATACCTAAAAGAAGAAGAAATCAAGCGAGCGATCACTTTAGGGTGGCGAGCCTTCAGTAGAGCAAATTCGACCTTCAAGAACAAGAAAATACCATTATTCCTAAAATGAATAGTGTACAACCAATGCATTCTCTTGATAGTCACCTATGGAGCTGAAATATGAAACCTAACCAAGAGACAGACCTGCAAGCTGAGAACCATACAATGTATACATGGAAAGACCAAAAGACAGTACAGAATATTTGGGGAATATATCCAAGATATCATCGAAACCATTAAGAAACTCAAATGACAATGGGTTGGCCATGTTGCAAGAATGACAGACAACTGATGGACATCACGACTCCCTGCATAGATCCCCAGAGATTAAATGTGGAACCAAGGCTGGCAGAATATGAGATGGTGAGACGAACTGGACAGGTTCAGAGAATATTAGCTCCACGACGCCAACGATAGAGAGGTGTGGCAAATCTTGGGGAAGTTCTATGTCTAACCACCAACGATTAAAGACTGATGATGATAAAAGAAGGTAAATACATAAGACGCAACAGACATTTACTTGAAACAAATAAACATATACAAACAGTCCCCGATATCGATTATAAGAATATAATACTAAACAACGTAGATCGATATCAACTGGTACAACCAATATCTCTAGAAGTAACAAACAATAGAACACGCTGCGGGCGAATAGTAACTCGACTTCAAAATACAGACAATGATTTTCATCTAGTGAATTTCCTGGAGGATATATAATATATATGGGAAAAAAATGATAAATAAAAACATTCTCAACTCAAACAAAAAACGCTCAACCCTATCTTCCCTGTGCAAGAACAAACAAAAGAGGGGTATGTTACGTATTCATACTACAAATAAAACATTACTAATTAACACATTAATAATTACGTCCCCTCACTGCAACATCACTAGCTTTTTTCTAGCATGCATTTATAAAGGTTATTGCCCTTATTTTGTGCGGGAAAGAGTAGATAATGGCTGTTGGTGAGATGTGGCGAGAAGATGTAGTCGTAGACAAAGGATTTTGCTTCCACGTGGTAAGGTATTAGCGCCGACGTTACTGGAGAAGTTGAACAAGGAAGGGGGATGTACGAAGAGAATGTGCACAGGTATGAACGTAGACGCGAAGATTGAAACAAAGTAAAAAGACACATACAAGTATTTAGATAAAACGTACATTTAATACAGGGACGCTAATGACAAATAACGAATAAAGATGAAATACATATAATGATAGCCAGCGCCAGTGAGCATTTCACCATGTGCATCCAGGGCTTTTATAGAGGTCATCGAAGGAAGTGACATAGATACTTAGCTAAAAGAGAGGTTTCGTACCTAATTCTTGACGGAGTCACCACACAATATTAAGAGGAAGTCTTGCCTATCAATACATGTCTCAATCTAATCGCTTTTGTGTAAAGAATCTGCTCAAAACGCTTGAATAATGGAGAAAATTGTAGGATGATGGTATGTCTTTTGATGCATTCTACCTAGATTTTAAAAAATAGTCTTTGACTCATTTTCAAATGGTAGACTGATTTACAAACTACTATAGCTGGTAAGTTATTTTGTTGGTTAGAATACTTCTCGCAGAGAGAATGGTTCTAAATCTGATCGAGGGTGTAAATAGTGGTGTGCCACAAGGACAATTTTTAATTATTAATTATCTACCAATAATTGTATTAATCGTTAAACTTCTGCAAATGACACAAAAGTGTACCATCTTGTCTTATCGCTGAGTGACCAAATAGCTTAACGTCAAGGCCAAGAAAATGATAATAAATGTAAGGTGCTACACGTAAGGAAAAAGTTATCCATGTTATAGTTACTGTATGTATAGACAATTATTAGATATTGTAAACTACACAAAGGATCTTGGTATCGTAATGACTGACAAATTTTAATTTTCCTAGTATATTGCCAGTGTTGCTGCTAAGGTGGACAGAGGACTGGGGCTGATGAAACATACTTTCAGATGTAGACAGAATCACCCCTTGCATTATATAAGACATGTCTGTCCACACTTTAAATACTGTGTTCAAGCCTTGTCACCGTACCTGCAGAAGGATAAAATCTTTTGGAAAAGTCCAGAGACGAACAACTAAATTAGCACCAGAATTAAAAAGTATTAGTTACTAGGATAATTTGAAAGAGTTGGGATTGTTGGTGATCAAGATTATGCGTGGCATAGAACTACTAGATCCTGATGTATTTTTCACCAAAAGGGAATACAAGGGACCAAGAGGCCATATATATGTCAGGCCCATCGGAATCAGGGAATCAACCGACCCCCACTCCCAATTATTTTCCAATATGTGGTCTTCATCTTTTCGAAAAATGCTGCGAAAAATTAGCTTCAAGATTTTAGTAAGAGTACAGATATTATCATTCGGTTCAATCATTTTTTGTTAATTCATAGGTGTATATCACACCTATGCAGAGTCTCAATTCTAATTTGATAGAACAAAGGGGAAAACCTTGACTTATCTAAGTTATCGCAATTTATCTTTGACTACAGTAATGTTGATTCCGTTATAGGATATCTTCATGGTTCTGATTGAGCAATGGGTAGCGCGAAGATGTTGAGAAACAAGGGATTGCCTTTTCGTGGTTTGGTGTTAGCAGCGGCGTCATATGAGATGTGGAAAGAGAAAGGGAGATGTAGGAAGAGAATGAGCGCCAAGTATAAGCATAGACGCAGAGATGAAAAAAAGTTTAAAAAAACACATACAAGTATTTAGATGGACAAATAAGTCGTACATTCAATACAAGGACATTAATGATAAATGACGAACGAAAATGAAGTACATATAATGATAACCTAAATCTGATCGATTATGTAAAGAGATAAGAGGAGATAGCGAAAGGTGGGAGCTTTCTTGCCATTAGTCGTGCTGGCGTCGGGGTCGAAGCGGAATTGTCTGAACTGCTTGTGAATCCATATGGCTTGGATCGTACCAAAGAAAGAATATGGAATCTGGGTTCAGTGTGCGAGCCGAACTGCCAATTTCATTCACGAAAGTGAGAGATGTGTACACGTTTGGAGCACGTAGCTGCATAGCTACGTAGCTTTGCGTTTGTGAGATGCCTCGGCGAAGTGAAACGGGTTAAGTTAGTACAGCGATAGGTCACGGTGGAAAAATGGTTAAGATTGGATCGGTCAGGCGTACGGCGAAATTATAACGATCTTAGGGAGAATGAAAGAGAGAGAAAGAGTAGCTGGCAACAAGTTCCGGGGCCTAAAGCTCATTGAAGCCGGTGCTTTTAGCTGGTTACAGCTGGGAGCACCGGCTTTAATTATGAACATTTGACCATGTACGTCCAGGGCTTTTATAGGGATTGTCGTAGGAAGTGACATTTTCGATATCTAGCTAAAAGAAGGGTTTCGTATTTAATTCCTAACCAAAAGTACAATGGGGGCTACACTGTTTTCATTCGTAGCACCATGTATGAAAATGAAATTGATAATCCTTTGTTTAGGTTCATGCCGTGAAACTAAGCAAGGGAACATCAATTTCTCTGATAATTGTTCACCTTGGTCTTATTTTCACAAGTTCTATTTGAATAAGAATGGATACTTGACTGTTGCGGAAAACATTAACCAGCGTGAATAAAGAATGCTTATTAAGTTCTTCTACTTCTTCTACTGATCAGAATTTACAATACTTCATTACTGGTAGATCTTTTTGTTAATTGAGTACCAAAATTTCAAGTGAAACCCATTTATGATTCACATAAGTATAACTGTTAGGAAACAAGGGTTACATATTCTATTTTTAGAATCATTCCATTGCTTGTCTTGATGATTTGACCTTTTGACACCTTAGCAACGTGGGTATTTCTTTGTCTTAATTTCTTTGTTATTCTTATTGGCACTATGCCCGTGATCAGCCGTTTAGACTTTTAAGGCTGCTAATTATATTAGCCCCCTAAAATATTAATTACCAGAATTGATCTAAGGAGATAAATCCTGGTAAGTGACGTGTTCACTGATTAAGCACAAAAATAAGGTCAGTACACAGTTAGTTGGATTATTAACAAAATGCACAAATAAGAACTAACAAAGAGTTTAATAACAGTGCCAGGTTTAATTCATGAGTGAATTAGAATAAATGAGGACCGGAGTTTCTGCCGACACAGATATGTGGAGGGATCTACTAGGATCGAGATGTAGAGATAGGAAGGATGAAGGGAAAGGAATGTCACGAATTAGATAGAGTCTATAGAATGTCCGTCAGTTTGGTCATCGTGGTTGAAGTCACTATGAAGTTATCTTACGAAGTCCGACCTAACTACGACGAGAGTGCTTAACTTAGATAGGATGTGTTCTTGCGATGAATATGTGATGATGCGTGTGTAAGAAGAAAGTGTGTATAAAATCTATACTAACTATCCTAATTAAAGAGAGAGAGAGAGAAGAGAAGAGACGAGGTTATCTCGAGGTCGTCGAAACACAGGAAGAGAGATTTACCGCCACAGTTTGAATACTGTGAAGATAACGATCAATTACCTTATTGGTAGCTCTGTGTGACGTCAAAGAGGAAGCGACAAGGAATTTACCATTTCTACAGAGATGTAGGGGATAGCAAGTAGATCCCTGCCAAGGGCAGATAACTCCGTAAATGTATGATTTTCTTTTGCTGGGAAAAGGTAGACACTACAGATACATTTGATGAAGTACAGGAAGATTTCGAAACCTATTCTGACAGAAGATATGTTTTATAGCTAATGATATTGATGAAGACAAAAAGGTATGTTATAAATTATATCTATTGGTGCAGAATCTATTCCCCTCAAACCCTCCAACTGTACTTTCGAAGAGTTAGTCGGCGTGAAAGTACACTTCAACCTTAAGGATACACAGACATTTTATTCAATAAGAAGCAAGAAGCGAACGAGACTATCTCACAGTTTGTAGCCGGTCTCAAGTCTTGTAATTTTGGACCCTACCTCAAAGATGCTTTGAGGGACAATTTTGCGTGAAGATTGCGTAACCTAACATGCAATAGTTGTTATTACAAGAAGCTGGCTCATCTTTTGAAGGTGTCTTAAATTAGCTTTCTCAAAAGAAGCAGCTTCAAGAGATAGCAGTGAGATGAGTTATAACCCTACGTGTATCGCGTCAAACTCTCAACCAGAATTTCAAAAAATAAATTCTAAACCGGAAAACTCATGTTCTGGATGCGGATAATTGCATTGGAAGAGCGACTGTCTATTCGAAGTTAATGAATGTTACAATTATAAAAAGAAAGGGCGCATAAAGAAGGTTTATTTTTCGAATAGTGGCAAAAACTATTTTTAAAAAGAAGCTAATAATAACCAGAACGCGAGTGTTTCTAACGGCGATGAATTTTAATACGAATACTCTCAGGTACTCATTTTCTTAATACAACTCGGTGTTCGGACGAACCTATATCGTTCCCAGTTCCTTCGAACGACACTCTTACCGACATGGAGCTAAGTCTAAACAGGCGCTAAACGCTCGCTGATTAGCAGTCATTCCTATAGACTTTGGTCTCCTAAACAGTTCGAAAACTTTGTGCTCTGATAGTTAACAATTACATATTCTCGGTGAATTGCACCTAGACTTTAACATGAGAAAACAAAAATATTGTTCTAATCGTGATTTATAAACCCAGTCCTACTTTACTAGGCAGAAATATCCTAAAAAATTCAATAAGCTAAAATTTTCCATCCTTAATGAGTGAACTAATCCAGTCTACTTTCTGTGCCTGGTCCTCAGTGGTTACCTGTTCAAGTAACCGAGTGAATAAGTCCCATTTTCTATAGATGCCAGATGGCGGAATCATCAAACATCATCAAGATCAGATAAACATGAAGTCTTCTGCACCTACAGAGGAAAGCTGATCAACATTCTGCTTACTCCGTAGATGGACCCAAACCAAACCTCTGCTTTCTAAGCATCTCCTAAAGAAATGGTTCATGAAAGATCTAACAGGTCTGTTAGGGCTACTGGCAAACTAAATCTTTTAGCATTGCATCAAAGAATCTAAGGGGATGGGTGTTATAATCGTTAGACAAGGGTTATGTTTTCTATTTCATGCATCACTCCGTTACTTGTCTAGACGAGTTGACCTTCTGATACCTTCGCCCCGAAGTATGCACTAAACTCAGTGTCTAGAATTTGATTTGCTTTCGTGAAATTTCCCGAGAGAAAGTTAATATCCTCCTAGACCAAACGGGTCAATACAAAAATGCTTCATAGTTATAGGCACGTCTGAAAAGAAAGTCTACTATTCACGATAGCACTCTCGATTTGCGCTTGGCCTTTGACGAAATCTTAAATATTTCAACCATGGAAGTACTTCTTGATATTTTATTACTCGATTGACTCCAGCAGAGGCAAGATAACGAAATGGTTTACAACAGAAGCGAGAAGTGAGCTTAAGAAAGTCGAGATGAAGAAAAGCACTAGTCTCTAGTGAGAGGAGTACAGAAACATTAGCATCCACCCCATCAACACCTACATCAGAACAAACAACCACCGTTGTGTTAGAAAATCCAAGTGCCCATTATAAGTTATTTACACTTCTGAACCAACCACATGATTTTCAATTCCCAGTCTGGACATTTCGATAACGAAATTCAAAAGGTCATCAAATTCAAGTGATTACACTATGACGCAGACTTATTGATGTCTCTCGCTATATACATATATAACTTCTCGCACTCTCACACACATATGCACCTAGGAAGCATACATACTTGGGGAAGTTATTGTCAGGAGAAGAAATTGTGCATGAATCCGCACAAAAATGTAATCACTCCCCTCCCCTTGCCAATTGCTTACGCGTCCACAGAATCTAAGTGAAATTCATCGGGAACTTTTGGAGATCGATTACATGCACCTCTCCAATTTCATGTTGACAGCTATATATGTATGAAAAAAATGGAAAAATATTTCTCAATCCGAAACGATATTCCTGGATCCGACCTGGAATCCAACCAATTCTCTTTCACCCTATAATCCTCCCTTCAACAAAATTTTGTTGAAATTCATCGAGATATCGGGACAGTCCCACAAACAGACAGACGGGAAGACGCAAGTGGATACATCTACCTCTCCAATTTCATAGAGCAAAGCAGCTGTCCATTATTACCCAGTATAGAGATTCATCAAGGGTTATGATATAAAAATAGCGTCAGCCATGAATCAACCTGTAGAACCTTAGGCAAGATCGCTCTTATCAAATGCATTTGTACAGAACTAACCCACATCTGGGGAACTATTGAAGAAAGAAGCACCATTCGATAATATTCATACATATTTTTCAGGAAAAACGATCCGATCCGATCCGGCCCGATCCATTCTTCACGCTTTTTGAACTCGGAAACAAGGAAACTAATGGAGGTAGGAACACGGGGTTTTCACCAATCGAAAGCCCATAATTTTCTTCATTTTCAGGGGTTAAATGACAAGATGTATTATGTATGCAGCAAGTGTAATGGTTTTTATCAGTTGGGGAATTATAGTGTTTTTTCTCTGTACCAAGTTTGGGAATCCTCGCTTATATGGATGCAAAATACGGTAGCAAAATGTTGCATACAAACAATTATTTTAAATCCATATAATCAAGGATAAATTTAGAGTATCGTGGATTCAGATAAAAATTTTCTGAATACTTTTCGTTGATTTTTTTTTTTTTTTTCACTTTTAGGGGTCATAATCAAGATTTTTCATCGATGGGCTAAAATTGAGGAGTATTTTTTTCTTACTTTCAGGGTCGAAATCCCGGGGAATTTCTTCTTTTTCATTTCACTTTTAAAGGTCAAAATTGTGTAAAGGGAGGGGTCCACTTTTAGGGGTCTTAATTGAGAGATATTTTTTCTTCATTTTCAGGGGTTAAATGACAAGGGAATTTTTTTCACTTTTATAGATCAATATCGAGAGGAAATTTCTTGAAGGGCACGATTTTTCCCCAGGGAATTTTTTTTTAAAACTTTTGAATTCACCCCTTGAAGTAAAGAATAATTCCCTAGTAGGTGGAGAACATTGTTTTCACTTCGAGGGGTCATGATTGGGAGGAGGGGAGATTTCTTTTCCCACTTAGGGGTCAAAGTTGAGAAGATAATTCCCCCCCCCCCGCTTTTAGGGGTCGAAATCAAAGGGAATCCTTTCTTACAATCAGGGGTCGAAATCAAGGGGAAGATTTTTTTTTCACTTTTTGGGGTCAACCCAAGAAGTGAAAAAAAAAGGGAATTATTTTCACTTTTATGGATCAATATCGAGGGGAAACTTTTTTTTTTACTTTCTGAGGTCTAAGTTGGGGGCAATATTTTCTCTACTTTGGGGGATGAAATTCAAGTGAATTTTTTTGCTACTCTGAGGGTTCACCTTACAAAGTGGAAAAAAGTGGGGAGATTTCTCTTTCAATTGGTCAAAGTGGAGGGGATTATTTTTTCCCTGAAGTCAAATGAAAGGGAATTCTTCTTTTAATATTTAGGAGTCAAAATCGGGGGGGGGGGGTTCACTCTTAGAGGTCAAATCAAACACATTTTACATTTTTATTTTGTATTTGAAATCAAAACAGAAGGAAGATACAATTCCAAAGGAATTATATAATTGTTATTTTGTATCTAAAAAAAAAAAAAAGTTCTACAGTTGGTTCATAAATCCATTTCGCATTTAAAATTAAATAATAAAATTGTGTATTTGCTCTAAATTTTGAAAGAATACCATTAATATTTATGAGATTCAACTTTTATTGCACAAAGCGACTAAAAAACTGTAAGAAATTCTTGAAGAGAAGGGGTAGTGATTGCCCTACACCTAGCTATACCGTTGGTCTAGCAGTTCTCAAGCATCTGGAGTTAATAGCATTACAATTAAGCAAATTTGGCCAATCCTAACCCTTACAACCCATTATGAGCCAATGACTGAACCTTTCTGTCCTTGCTGTATTGATATTGCTGAAAATATTCTGTATGGGATGGTGGGATTAGTTGGAACACATTTTCAACATATAATTATATTGATAAATCTGCAATAACATTTTTTTTTAAAGATACACATGTGTACAACAAACAAAGAGAACTGATAATTGAACCATTGCACTACTGCATTTTACTTCTCAAAATTATTACAGGACAAAGCAAATTTTACTCTCCTCTTCCTGAATGCTTTCAACAGTTGTACCTTCCAAATAGCAAGCAATGTCTGCTTCCAACAATTCCAACAAAGAAGCTACCTTCATTGCATCAGTTGATGAAATGTCTGCACTGTGCATGAGGTGAGGTTTGTTTCTGGTTTGCTGGAACACTATCTTATTTTTATGATGTTTTTCTATATGCACTTTCTGTCTAGTGGAACTGTACCATTGCTGAAACCCTTCTTGACAAAGAAATTCCTGCAACTGATTCATGTCTAACACATGCTTTTTTTCAATTATTTCCCAATCTATCATTTGCAGTAGTTTTCAAAAATGCAGTACCACCTTATTCATCTTCACTAGATGAATTAGTATAAGAGTGTGCCCTTTTCAGCTTCACTGTAAATGTGAAATAGCATTATGATATTTTGCTTCCTGAACTATAAGATCAATGTCAGTTACCTTCAAATGTTGTTCCTGATCATTTAATTTCTTTGCACATTCCTGGATTACATAAAATTAAAAGTTCATTTTTTGATAAAAATAATTTTTCTGATACTTTATTCTAAAATTGTAATAAAAGTTGTTTTTTTTAAATATATATATAACATCTATTTTGAAAAACATATATTAAAGTTATTATGATCAGTGTATGGATATACATTTTCTGATGAATTTAGCACAATACATGTCAAGTTGAATAAAGAGTTCTCATTAGTAATAACATGCTTTCTTTTATTATGAAAAAAGTGATTATGTAATTCTGTTTGAGTTTTTTAAATAAAATATTATTGTCTGATTTCTTAAAATGAAAATTTAATTTTATACTGATATCAGATGCAAGATTAGATTGAATATTTCTTATAACATGCAGAAACATATTTGATTAAGGTCACCGTAAAAAGGAATATCATGTGACATCAGGGCTGTGCTCAGAGAGGAGAAAGTCCACTTATTGCCACTTCCCCTTTAACTGTAAAACAAGTCATATTTTATCAATTTTCTTTTTGGCCAAAGGAAAAAAATAGATGCCATTTAAAGAATGAAAAAGAAAAGAAAAATGTAAATTATAAGAGTTGTTGAAATGTGTTTTGAAAATCAGTGTAAAAAATAGTAGCAAACTTGCAACTATTTCTGCTATCAAGCAGATATTGATTGTTAGAAAGGATGATCTGAGTTCTAGGAAGGAAAATTCACCATGAAATATACAATGGAGAATAAAAACTAACATCAGAGAAAAGTTCTTTAACACAGTGACAGCAGTTAAAAGTTTTTTTTGTTTTTTTTTTAATTGAAAGCAATGTTACAGTTTAAAGTGAATAGCAAAGACTTTTGGTAATGCTCAAAAGATTTCAACAGCATACAAATAGTATAGGTAATTCTAATAAATTATAATATTGCAACTCACCAATTTTAATGAGTAAAGAATACTGATGAAATATTCAGAAATTGTAAATATGGGGAAATTCAAGTAAAAAGTTCAAGTCTTTAACTAGTCATGATTTAATTTATTGTTGAATTTTCTGAATTTATTTATTCATTTCCACATTGTTTTGTGATATTCTCCAATGCCTGCCTATTCATCCAACTCTGTATTACCTGATTGTAATGTCCCTTGCCTCGACCGTTGGTCAAAATAGCTAAAAAAAATCTCTGAATGTGCACCAATTCCGTATATTACAATGAACCCCTAAATACCCCAACCCCGAAATTTACCAAAAATTTGAACCCCCCCCCCAAAACCCCCCAAAAAGCCAAAAACTAAAACTCTAAAAACAAAACAACCCCATACCACCCCACTACTTCGACCTAACTTTGACTTGCCATAAAAAAAAAAAACAAAAAAAACAAAAACAAACGAATCTAGTGTTGGATGGGTCGGTGCTCTGTCTAATGTAAGTAGTAAATTTCTTGCTGGCAGACAGGCATGAAATATTTAGCAACGAACAATGAAAAATTCAAACTTTTTCAACAGCTAAAATGAACTCCCCAGATCAACTATGCTGTTGCAATTTTGTTCTTAAACTTAAACCTCTGTGGACTTCATTTAAGTTAAAAACTTTATATATAAGGGAGAGGTATTCTCCAAGGCTGCTTCACTGACCCTAACAGGTTGGAGATAGATTGAAAGAGATCCTTACTCATGGAATTTGCATCCAACTTATTTGGAAAATGGATCGAGTTGTGTAAAAAAAATAATTTTTTTTTCCCCGGTGCTCCGAACATCCATTCTCGTTTCACAAGAACAATTTGGATGTGTATCCAGAGCCGGTGGAGCTATTTAGCCACTGACCCGCAGTGGACAATCCACCAGACCCCCTGCCAACACGTCCTGGGCCAGCGTGGCAGGGCATGGCCCATCACTCCCCATGATTTGCACACCAAATATTATATCGGCCGTTCCTGCTGGGACCTCGGTACCAAAAGGCCCAGCCACATCACTTGCTTTGGGTGGGGGTGATGTGCTCCAAGGGCGACTACCCAAACACTACACCAAGAGCGCGTCAGTTCCCGCTGGGTCATCGGCCCCAAAAGACTCAGCCACATTACTTACTTTGGGTAGGGGTGATGTGCTCCGAAAGCGACTACCCAAATCCTTCACCAAGGGAACACCTGTTCCTACTGAGTCACCGTTCCAACAGCGACCATTTAAACAGATTTTTTAAACTCTAAGACTGTCAACAAGAGGACAAATTTATACATAGGCACATATGACGTCAGAACACTGTCAACTGACATGCACCTAACTGATCTAGAAAGTGAAATCAGAAATGTCAAATGAGACATCATAGGCATTAGTGAGGTAAGAAGACCCAGAGAAGAACTAATCGAACTGAGAAGCAGACATCTTCTTTACAGCTACGGTAAGTGGAGTTGGCTTTCTCATCAATAAGGACCTGAAAGACAATATAACTGGCTTCAAAGCCATCTCTGACCGAGTAGCTAGCGTCACAATACAACTTTCAAAACGATACAAACTCAATATAATCCAAGTCTACGCTCCCACTTCGCAATCAACCCAACAGGAAATAGACAACTTCTATGATGATCTGAACTCCCTACTCCAAGACACCAGAAAACACTTAAATATTATCATGGAAGACTTCAACGCACAGGTAGGACAAGGAAATGAAAATTGCGTCGGCAAATTTGGATACAAAATACGCAACGAGAGAGGAGAAGATCTTGTAAACTTTGCAACGGCTAATGGATTCCAAATCATGAACACCTTCTTCAAGAAGGGACCCAATAGGAAATGGACTTGGAAGAGCCCCAATCACGAAACAAAGAACGAAATAGACTACATCCTAACGGACAAAAACGATATCGTCAAGGACATCCAAGTCCTAAATCAAGTCAATGTAGGCAGCGACCACAGAATGGTACGATGTAAAGTACAAGTAAACATCAATAAAGAACGCAGGAAAATGTTCCATACAAAACTGCAGCCTCTAAACATACCAAAAGAGCATGTTCAATCTTTCAAGCTCGAATTGAAAAACAGATTCAGCATTCTTACTGAACAAGACAACACCAACATCAACGAAATAAGCAACAAAATGACAGCGTCAATAATTGAAGTAGCCTCTACTTTCAAGCCAATGAGCAAACAAACCATTAGCAAAATCTAGGATGAAACTAGAAATCTCATGGAAAAACGCAGAAACCTCAAGCCACCGACAACAACGAGAGAGAAAATTGAAGAGGCTGAACTAAACAAATTGATCAAGAAGAAACGAAGGGAAGATAGAAGAAGATACACGACGGCAGTCATTGAATCAACTCTTGAAAAAGGTTGGGGCCTCAGAGCTATTAACAAACTCCTCAACTCAGGACGAAGGCAAATAACTAGCATACTCGAGGAAAATGGAAACCTAACAACAGACAGAGACAGGATTGTCGAACGTGCCAAAGAATTCTACCAAAAACTTTATTCGTCCAAACAAGGACTACAAAACATTGAGCAAGATACACAAGACATGAGCAATCAACTCGAGGACTTCCCAAAAGTAACCCCGTGGGAGATGAAAGAAGCCATTAAACAGACGAAGAAAGGAACTGCCCCTGGACCAGACAACATCACCATCGACCTACTCCGAAAAGCAGGTAAAATCATCACTAGGAAACTGGCTGTCCTCTTCAACTTATGTCTAAAACACAGCAAAGTCCCAGACGATTGGAACACTGCTATCATAATGCTTTTATATAAAAAAAGGAAACCCGAAAGACCTCAACAACTATAGGCCTATAAGCCTACTCAACTGTGTATATAAAATTTTAACAAAGATCATCACCAACCGATTCACAAAAACACTCGATGAAAACCAGCCACGTGAACAGGCTGGCTTTAGAAGAAGCTACTCGACCATGGACCATCTGCACTCGATAAATCAACTGAAAGAAAAAGCAGCAGAGCATAAACTACCACTTGCCGTAGCATTTATCGACTTCAAAAAGGCGTTCGACTCCGTAGAAATCCCTAAGGTCATGGAGGCCATCAGTCGGCAAGGTGTAGATCCAGTATATGTTGAAGTGTTGAAACATATATACAATCACAGCAGCTCATTTATCAGGCTACATAAAGACTCGGACCCCTTCCAGCTCTAGAAAGGAGTAACACAAGGTGATACTAGCTCACCTAAACTCTTCACAGCCTGCCTCGAGATGATCTTCAGAAGGCTAGACTGGGAAGTAAAGGAATTAATATAGACGGCAAGTATCTGAGCAACCTCAGATTTGCAGACGACATAGCCCTTTTCACAGAGAACCTACACGACCTCCAACTAATGATAGATGAACTAAATGAAGAGAGCAAGAAAGTCGGCCTACACATGAACTTCAGCAAGACGAAGATCATGTGCAACAACCACATTGGAGATAAAAACACTAAGATCGAAATCGAGGACACAGAACTCGAGAAAGTAGACCACTACATCTACTTAGGGCAACGAATCTCCATGAGACCCTCAAAAGAAAAAGAAATCAAGCGAAGAATCACACTAGGATGGCAAGCCTTTGGCAGAGCTAGCTCAACCTTCAAAAATAAGAAGATCCCATTAATTCTAAAGAGAAGGGTGTATAACCAATGCATCCTCCCAATAGTCACTTTTAGAGCTGAAACATGGAACTTAACCAAGAGACAGACCCGTAAGCTGAGAACCATGCAACGTGCACATGAAAGAATAATGGAGAGACCACAAAACAGCACAGTACATCCGGGAAAAGACAAGAGTTAGAGACATCATAGAATCCATAAAAAATCTCAAATGGCGGTGGGCTGGCCATGTTGCAAGAATGGCAGACAATCGATGGACATCACGACTCACAACATGGATTCCCCGAGACCACATGCGCAACCGAGGCCGGCAAAATGTTAGATGGGGAGACGAGCTAGACAATTCAGAAAGTACTGGTTTCGTGACGCTCATGATAGAGAAGTGTGGCAAATCCTGGGGAAGATCTATGTCCAACGACGGACGCTAAAAGACTGATGATGATGACGACTGTGATAGTATAGAGGCCACAGTCCTGAAGCATAGGCTATGAAGGGGATGCAACCAAAAGGCATCGAATTGTAACGTTAAAATCGATGCTGCGACCAGGATTCAACCCTTTAGGCTTGACACTGATCCCAAATGTTATAATTGATATTAATGACAATGATTTGACTCGAAATGACTCACAGGAATAACCCACAACAAGGACGTTACAATCAGTGTAGCATAAATTGCAGCAAATGAAAGAAAAACCTAGAATAGCAACCCAAAATAGTTAAACAATCCAGCAAGCCAGATCGGTAGAACTCGAGACAACGACCCAGGAGACCGTTAAACATGGCAAAAAAACTAACCGAACAGAGGCGACCAAGCAGCTAATTCTTACCAGCATCGAAAAACATAAATACACACACACACACACACACACAAAAACAACTGAAATCTGGTGCTCTAAAAAGGGGCTATAAAAGTCTTTTCGTGTGCTTCCACGTTAAAGGTTGAAGAGACGCCGAAGAGAAAAACTCCCGGACACGAAGGATCAATTGAGGTAGGCTGATACTTTTTTAAATTCATGTCTGCATACACCGTTGGACTTAAAATGGCAGGTAGAATAGATCATACATGCAAACATGACGGAAAAAAATCAAGAGAACCATTCTATTGATATTCGGACCATCCTCATCTTGGTTGTTTTTCATACAACGTTTCGGCCGTTGCACTGAAAGGCTTAACTATCACCACTAGAGAAAGGAGGAGGATGGCAATCATAAACCAACTGCAGTCTGTCTCCCCTGCCTTAAGAATGTGTCTGAAAAGATCCAGAAGATCTGCGCCCCATATAATATCCGGGCCGTATTCAGAAGCAGATCAACGCTACGCAGCTACCTCTCCCGCACCAAAGCACCCACTGAGTTATCGAACACCAAAAACTGTGTGTACTCAATACCGTGCAGCTGTGGGCACGAATACACAGGTGAAACATGTCGCCCCTTGAAGGTTCGGGTGGGAGAACACCGAAAAGCGGTGAGTAAAGGTGAAACCAACAAATCGGGTATAGCTGACCATGTATGGAAAGAAAAGGGAGACCACATACCCCTCTGGAACAAGGTTGAGATAATTGACCAGGAAGAACACTGGAAAAATCGAAAATTGAAAGAGTCGACCCATATGCTTGGCAAGCAAGACTGCCTCAGTAATCCTAGCATTGAAATGGATACCATATGGGAACCTCTAATAATAAAAGACAGAGAACAATAACACCAAAAACATAAAAACTGTCATCTGAGGTTTAAGGCTCCTAAAAATTAGCACCTATTGTCCACATAGCGCAGTGGTTACAGCATCAGACAAATTACTGTAAAGTAATCTAATGGTTCTAGGTTCGATCCTAGTGTGAGACAATATAACAATACTACTAATGCTAAGAGTACGGTCAATATACCCCCGTCGGATAAATAAAGGGTTCGGTTTGTTACTTCCCCAAATCTACCAGATGATACCTGACGAAGGCCGTAGAGTGCAACGGCCGAAACGTTGTATGAAAAACAACCAAGATGGTCTAAATATCAATAGAAATAATAATACCTCATCTCAAAAATTCCGAGATATACTAACCATTATCCTTCTTAATTGCTTTACGCTCAGTTGAAAGAGTTTACACTACCAACTATTCCTCATTAACTCTACCTCAATTTACATTATAATAGTGATGACTTTTAAGAATATTGCCGCCACAACTGTTCTTGGTAAATTTCTGTCCAAGAAACGTGATCAGAGATTATCTTCTCACACTAAATCTTTGATTGATGAGAGAGATCATTTGAAAAAACTCCGTTCTCCTTCTGTCAGTCGAGAAATCCACAAAAAACTAGATAAGCAAATCAGAAACCGTGTTGAAAAAGGTGATAAAAGCTGGGCTAATAATTTTGGAAAAGAGCTACACAAAGCTGTAAAACTAGAAATAGGTAAAAAGTTTGGAAAAACATAAGGACTTCAAGTAAAAAGACTGTCAAAACTTCTTCTGCAGTCCGATATAAATGAGGCAAATTGATCACTGATCCATCGTTACAAATAACGCGTTGCAAAGACCACTTTCAAGAGCTGTAATCCCGACTCTATCAGAAAACAATATTTACTTTCTTGATCTTCCTATGCATTCTCCTTTAGCTGAAGAACTAAATGAAGCTCTTGCAAAACTGAGAAAACATAAAACCTTTGGCTGTGGTTGAATCAGCAATGGGGAACTTGAATACGGTGCGCGTTTCAATTGTATCAATCTTGTTACTCACATTCAGTAAATTCTTGACTCGTTTAATTTACTCATTAAAATGGAGAAATTACGGTCGTCGGAAAGAATAGTGGCACTACATATTGTCATAACAACACAGAGATAACCCTCCGGTCAGTAGCATCCAAAGTGTTTTGAGTTAAAACACTTAGCAAACTTTCAAAAGAAATTGAATCACTCCTTCGTGAAAACCAGTGCTGTTTCAAAAAAGAGTGATCTTGCGATGACCAGCTTTTCAAACTTCAAGTCGTCATTGATAAAACCCTGGATTATTATCTTCCTCTTACAATAAACTTTGCTGATTTCAAGGTTGAATTTGATAAGTGTAAATCGTGATTATATGTGTACTGCTTTTCAGCACTTCAGTCTTCCAACGGAGTGTATCAACTTTTTCGAGGCATTTTACTCTAGTACGAAAAGTGTTGTTCGTGTAAATGACAATCTTACCGACTGGTTTGAATTAACATATGATAATTGACTCTGCAGCATCCGAGATTCACCACTTTTCAAATATATTCTGAACTGAGTACTTGAAAGAGTTATCGATCAAAACACACGGTTTGACTCTGAAGAAAGTTCAAGCTCATGTAATCCAGGGAAAACCCTAACTGATGTTGCCATAATTATGACATGCTCTTATCAACAATAGTCGAGCTGGACATCAGGTGACTACTGGTCTCGTTGCACAATCAGTGAGTGATACTAATTCACTAATTAGAATCCCAAAGACAAGAGTGATGTCCATCAACAAACACCACAATCAGCCGCCTTATCCCCTCACTTCCACCTTGGATGAGTATAGAGATAGGATACGTTCAGAGCAAGTGAGTCAAATTCAATATCTTTACCAAATAATCACGTGATTACTCAATTTTTAATGATAGTAGTAATAGAATTATGGAAGTCTCAACGAGCTTCAGCACACACAAAAAAAAAAAACATATGAAAGGGTGCTGGTGTCAAGTTGGAAACTAAAATTCGAATTCACAACTCTATTGTACTAACTATTGTATGGTCAAACTCGAAGTATTTTTCAATGTTTTGAATCAACAACCTTGTCTACTCAATATCAGATACCATATCACCAACAGAGGAGCCAAAGGAAGAACAGGCTGCATTCCATGTAACCTCTTCGTCGCACGTCTCAAATATTTTGGTCATGTTGACTGCATGCCTAGTGAAAATTATCATTATATTCACTTGGTTGGATTCCTACACATGGTAAACGAAGTGTTAGTCGTCAAAAACCCCATTATGAAGGGGGACCAGAAGAAATTTATAGACTATAATAAAACTGATATCAGCATAAGAATTCAACTTGCTATGAACAAAGATGCGATTGGATATGATCGAGCCTGAATAACGAAGTCCCTCGTAACGTCATGTCCAAATTTGGAATCAGTGGATCAAAGATCCCTACCATAACGGGTAAAGTTTGAGAGTTGAATCCATGAGTGGAGGCACCTAAGAAAAAAACTCGTATTCATAAGGTAAGGAACTCGGGAATGGGATACAACTATTCGGATGGTATAGGGACAGAATAGATAGGGTTTCACCATGAGGAGACTAATGATGTAAAAGAGATATAGGAACAGATAAATGTACAGCATGGGGGGTTTGCTAATGCAGCCGAGGCTACACGAGCGTCAGTAGGAATTAGACAAGGAATGGAAGTGACTGTCGGAGCTGGCTAGAAGATGCTGAACTTAGCAATGGTAGCTCACAGAGAGGTGAGACAGAGGGAAGACACTGCTATATAAACCCAATGAGTAGAAGAGTACATGGACGTGATACAAATAGGTTTGTGAAGGAAGACGTAGCTAGAGCGGCACCCACATCTTTGACGGATGCATTTTCTAAATTGAGAATAAAGTCAAAAGCTTTATGAAAGGTTTGGCGTACCAGAAAGTTTGATTTGTTGTGTCCGATGATAAAGGTTACATTAAAATAAATTGTCCTCACACAGGTGAGGATTAGGAGGAGACAAGCGAGGGAAGGCCTGAATGATCGAATTGAAAAAGGTTTCTTCATAATGGACACTCCAGGTATGCAGGAATTGATATGTAGGATGCAGAAGACTTGGTCGTAGAGAGTCACTCCTTTACATTGTGTTTGGCCCCTGATTGGCATGATAGCCATTATTCCAAACGTAGGACGTGTAAGAGGGTCGGTCACAGGAGAAAGAACGGTCTTTTACCCGGAGGAAGATAAAAATAAAGGGCTCTCAGAGATATATAGGACATATAAAAAAAAAAGGATCAGGGAAGCACGTTGGCCATCTAGAAGTAAATTAATTCATCATCATCATCATCATCATCATCATCATCAGTTTTTTAACGTCCGTCTTTGGACATAGACCTTCCCCAAGATTTGCCACACTTCTCTATCATGGGCGTCGCGGAGCCAGTACTTTCTGAATATGTCTTGCTCGTCTCTCCATCTAATATTCTGCCGGTCTCGGTTCCGCATGTCATCTCGGGGGATCCATCGGTTGTCCGCCATTCGTGCAACATGGCCAGACCCCTGCCATTGGAGTTTTTTAAAGGATTCTATGATGTCCTCGACTCTTGTCTTTTCCCGCATGTACTGTGCTGTCTTGTGGTCTCTCCATGTGAAGCCAAGTCTAATTTTTTCATGTGCATGTTGCATAGTTCTCAATTTGCGGATCTGTCTTTTGGTTAGGTTCCATGTTTCAGCTCTATAAGTGACTATTGGGAGGATGCATTGGTTATTCACCCCTCTTTTTAGGATTAATGGGATCTTCTTATTTTTGAAGGTATCCCAGTGTGATTCTTCGCCGGATTTCTTCTTCTTTTGAGGGTCTCATGGAGATTCGTTGTCCTGGGTAGATGTAGTGATCTACTTTCTCCAGTTCTGTGTCTCCGATTTTGATCTCAGTGTTTTTATCTCCGATGTGGTTGTTATGCATGATCTTCGTCTTGCTGAAGTTCATATGTAGGCCGACTTTCTTGCTCTCTTCGTTTGGTTCATCTAGCATTAGTTGGAGGTCGTGCAGGTTTCTCTGCGAAAAGGGCAATGTCGTCTGCAAATCTGAGGTTGCTCAGATCTCCTCATCAGTCTTTTAACGTCCGTCGTTGGACATAGACCTTCCCCAGGATTCGCCACAATTCTCTATCATCGGTGTCACGGAGCCAGTATTTCCTGAATCTGTCTAGTTCATCTCTCCATCTTGTGTTCTATCGGCCTCTGTTTCTAATGTGATCTCTGGGGATCCACGTTGTGAGGCGTGATGTCCATCGGTTGTCTTTCATTCTTGCAATATGGCCTGCCCATTGCCATTTGAGTTTTTAATAGATTTTGTGATGCCACGGACACCCGTTTTTTTCCTTATATATTGTGCTGTCTTGTGATCTCTCCATGCAATGATTCTCTCATGCGCACATTGCATGCTTCTCAGTTTGAGGGTCTGTCCCTTTGCTGGGTTCCATGTTTCTCATATACTTGCCGTCTATTCTAATCCCTTTACTCTCCCTGACTAGTCTTCTGAAGATCATCTCGAGGCAGGCTGTGAAGAGTTTGGATGAGCTGGTATTTCCTTGTCTTGCTCCTTTCTGGAGCTGAAAGGGGTCTGAGTCTTTAAGTAGCCTGATAAAGGAGCTGCTGTGATTTGACTTTTTTTCGATTATGTATATGTTTCAGCACTTCGACATATACTGGATCTACACCTTACCGACTGATGGCCTTCATGACCTTAGGGGTTTCTACTGAGTCGAACGCCTTTTAGAAGTCGATAAATGTCAAGCTCGAACAGGAAAACAGATTTAAAATTCTTACTGAACAAGACGACACCAACATCAACGAACTAAACAACAAAATGTCAGCATCTATAATAGAAGTCGACACTATATTCAAACCAATGAAGTCGACCCTATATTCAAACCCCATTAGTAAAATATCGAAGTAAATTGGTGTAGTGCGAATGCATGCAATGGTAGGCCAGAGACAGCAAGCAAGGAAAGATAGGAGGAAATCAATGGTAAGATCTGCTGCCAAGGCTTTGTGGCCGAGGAAGATACCTCAAGAGGGATTGTAGTCTAAAACATTTGCTACGGGTAGTGTGATGGAAGAAGGCACTTTAAAAGAGGTTGTCCTTAGAGGGAGAGGATAAATAGGAGGTGGAATGAAGGAGCATGGATAGAAAGAAAGGAGACCCAGGTCAGGTAAATAGAGAATCTAGAAGAATTGGAAATAAGGAGAGAAGCAGGTTAGAAGGAGAGAGTTTCCAGAGAAACAGATTAGAGGGAAGTATAAGTTGGTAATTGAGAAAGAATTGTGGACGAATAGAAAGAATATCATAGTTTGGATGTTTGAAAAAACAAATAAAACAAATCACGTGAGTAGAAAGTTTCTAGCAAGTGTATCATGTTGTCAAAGGAATGATAGGGGGTCTACAGCCCCCCCCCCCCATCGGGAGAATCCTAAAAAAACCCTCTCGTCGGAGGAAAAACAAAAATCTGCTGAGGAATGTTTTTGAAGAAAAATATAAATGTTTAGGGGCACAGGCTGTGTCATTAAAAAAAATCATGAACATGACCACCCCCAAAATTTGAAAATACATTTGTAAAAAAATCCTGACATCACCAACAATAACATTAACGTCTACTTTGTGTACCACAAACTTAATGTTTTATTGGGTTAGTGAGATCTCCTATCTCCTCTCCACAGTAGATGTAATATTCAGGATATTCTTAGCAATATTCGTATAAGAATTATCTTCCCTTGCGTTAGCAAGCAGACTGTTTCCAGTTTTACTTCCATTTTAATTTCCATGGATATTAACGAATATTCTTAGTAATTTCGATAAAGGTATTTTTCAGCAAGAGTCACAGTAAAATAAGATTTTAAAAAAACAAACTAACTAATTGTTGTCATCGTAATGGCGAAAGCCTTTCGTTACAAGTATCGATGTGCACTATTTAGAGAGATATTTCAGAACAATTATACCACAAAGCATACTAAATCAAAGCAAAAAAGTTTATGAAAGTTATAATGATAGCCAGAATGTTCAAACTCGTTCAGTGCCTCGTGCATGGTCTTTCGCACCGTGATGAACAAAACGCACAGCTGGGCCATTATCACCTAGATTCAGTTATTGGTGTAGTTGGCAACGTTTGATCACGGGAAGTAACTCTCTGTTTTATAGATATGAGTTAGCTCCTTTTTACTATTATTCGATTCGTCTTAGTAAATACTTGACCTAGCTCCCTATACATCTATTATTTTATTTATTTTGGTTAATTCTTGACCAGACGTGTTGTGATAAAAAGAAATGATAAGTTGGAGTAAAAGCAGTAATCCCTATATCAAAGATGTTTTTTCAGTCTTTATGTATGTGAGTATGTCTGGCAATGTGTTCAACATCAGAGATTAGTTGCATAAAAAAACTAAGGTACTTGTATCTTAACACATTTACCTGACCAGACATTTTCCCTTCTTAATCAGTTTAATAGAACACACATGAATATACCATCAGGTATAATGCCAAATAAATTCAGTCAGGTATTAGAGATAACACACTCTGCTGGAACACACAAGTTAGATTTTAAATTAGTTAGTAACGAGGACAAATAGATATTTGTTTTTAAAATGGCCTCATTCTGTAAAAGAGTTACTTTTTTTCGGAGATAATTAGTGTTGAGATTTTGATGTAAACTATTCTAGAAGACGATGAGTTATGTATCTCATGCCCTTACCTGTACCCTCTTCTATAAAATTGGTGATCACCACTCGATCCTCGTCCAGTTCTCATTCTGCGCTTAGAGGTAGGATGCTGCAACCTCGTTGCGCAACAACTATTTAACATACGTACATACGTATTCATACACACACTAACATACTCACAGACACTTTGATTCATCTACTTCCTGCATACGCATATGACCATTCTTCACAACATTGAAATATCATACACTTATCATTCTAACAAGTAGTAAAACATTGAAGGCACACTCTCTTCTTACTTCTTCTAATAAGAATTACAATCAATTTTGTACACATCTCAATAAATACATTCCCAGTTATTTCAAATCTTGTTATTTATCTTAATCATGCATATTTCATATGAATCTTTTGCAATGCATTACAATTTGCAATCACTATTTTAATTCAACATCACAAAGCAGTCAGCTACATTCCTATTTTGCATCTACAGTAACTGGGTAAAGAGAGGGTCTAATCTTTCTTTTCTCTTACCTATAAAGTTGACCCTTTTTTCCCTTCCCTGAACAGACAACTACCATGAGCAGAAGCCAAGCCTCAAAGAATTAGCTTTTCCGTGATAGATTCTACTACTAATTTTATACTTCATACCAAATAGTGAGATTACAATTCAATAATGATTGGTTGAATAGTTAGGTATTTGACTGGAGTTGAATACGAATAGTTAAATTAAATGAAGTAAGTAACCACTAGAAATACATGTGAATAATTTTCTTTGAATATTGTTTTGATCTTACATTATTTTTACTTAAACTCTTTAACATGTTAGCAGAAAGAACCGTTTGATTTTTAAAAATCACCCATGATTTTTTTTTGTAAATAAAAAAATACAAATGAATGCATAAAACCGCATATTTATTTGTATCTATATATTCAAAAGTCTACGTAAGAACTAGAAAGTAGAAACAAATGTGTGCTTTTGATCAGATTAATATACGTATTCATTTATATTCATTGTGTTGAAAAAATAGTAAATATGTAAAAGTTGATTTGATAAATTTGTAAAAAAAAAAAAGTAGAAAAGGAGGTGCATCAGGTACGATTCTTTTTTGCAAATTCAAAATTAAGTCCACTGAAAATATGTGTGAGAAATCACAAATTTTCATAATTTGAAAAAATTAAGTACATAATTCAAATTGGGTTGATGGATTTAAAAAAAGTGAATACAGAAATGGGAAGAATCCAATTTCCAAAGCAGATGTTTACGCATAAAAAAATTGTTAATCGTTTAAATTGGATTTGAACTTATGATGGTGTGTGCACAAGTAGATACTAAAACTTATTGTAAATAAATAGTATTCAGTTATTTCGCAACAATGTGAAAGAATCCCCCAATAGCTTTTGTATGGAGAGCTTACCATTGAAAAACGCCATTCAAGGTTCAAGGAATGTCTGAAAATCTCCCTTAAATATTTTTTTTTTCATGAATCGTAAACACACCGAATTGATTTTCGGAAAAAGTCAGCTGGTGTTTTTATGAATGAATATTATAAAACAAAGGCCCTTAAAATGTCTTCCTTTGATTAGCGAGCAATTCTTGAATTGTATTCAAGCAAATGAAATTTCAGTTATCAGAGATTTGGGAAATTGAATATCACCTGCCAAGAACTGGCATGGCTTCATAACCCTGCTGCTGCTTCAAGAGAGACTTTCAGACAATCATTGTGCCTCCTCTTTGGCTTATGTGAAGGGTGTTTCCTATTCGCAAGCTCCCCCATACACAGTGATACCTCTCAAGCACATTGACATCACTTATTCCTAAGGCACACCTATAATCCTAAGCAATCATTGTGGTTGAAAGCTCTCCAAATGTCTTATTTGAAGACAATATCCATGAGGTCAGTACACAAACAACCTTTACCTTGATTCTTTGTTATATACTACGTTGTCTCCATTACTGGCCTCCTTTTTTTACTTCACTGCTGTGCTGTTGACAGCACTTCCAAGATACAGAAACTTGTCCACATTGTCAGACATTTGCAACACGTTTGATTCGCTGTACAGGTGTGAGTTGAAACATCAGTACAGTTTTATTGAGACTAACAGTGAGTACCATAGCAAGGCAAACTGAATGCTATTTTCAGTGTGGGCCTCTAGATCGGTCAGTTACTTTCGACTGACACCAGTCACTGGAAGCACATGACACGGAACCCTGGAAATAATTGCTGAATTCAATTTAGCACTGAAAAGGTAACAGCCGCCAACTATTTACTACTGGAGTGGATAATGAAGTATCCAAAAAAAAAAAGATTCATGTAAAAATTATCGGCTCTATTTTGATTGTCTGTTGAATGTGTGGTGAGTTCAAAATATTAGCTTTATTTTCAATATCCCTTCAGATTTTTGATTCAGTGACCTACATCCAGGATGGAAGACAATAAGGTCCCAAATGAAAGCCAAAACAACAAACCTTTTTTCATAACGTGAGAACGGCAACCATGGCAGACGATTTTCTATAAATGAAATGATGTCGGAGCATCCAAACCAAAAGCCTCAGAACATACAGTCGAGGTTATTCTATTTCCAATTAAAGTTTGCTTCATATACCAAACTTGATACAAAAATTGCAAATTTTCAGATTTTTTTTTAGATACACCTTTCATAATCATTTTGACATAACCTAAAAATACATTTTTGGAGTCAATTTTTTATATTCATCATGTAGATACACTTACGAATAACACTGGTTACACGGGTTTATTATTACATTTTCATAGCCTGTGAAGTTGTTTAAAACTATCTGTGGTTTTGTGAATATCCATGGTTTTGTGGACTTTCAAAGTGGGATTTGTCCTATTATAAAGTAGTAACACATGAACAAGACTGCACAAAGATTCTAAAATTCCTGATCATATATTAGAAAGTTATGAAATTTTGGCAGGAATGAGTTATGGCCAAAATGGGTGAGGGTCAGTACTTAAGCATTTATAGTCAACAATCTATGGATTGTAGGTTTGATTAATGGTGGAACAATGTATATATACATATTGTTAGAACAGGATTTTAATCAGCTAATCTTGTAAATCTGTATCTGTCATACATAAAAATTTATTAATGAAGACAACAAACTTCCTTTGAAAAACAAAACATAAGCAATAAACTTCTCTGCAAAGAAATGACAGTTTATCACAAAAACAAATGCAAAATTTTGATACATAAATATTGAGGCAAAGTTGCCACTCTATTTTCAGAACGAATTATAAATTGATAAATTCGATGGCACATTTGCATATATCTGTGCATGATACATTGATTTGCAGACAGGTATGAATGCACTGACTCTTACATTTGCCGGATTAATTTGCTTTCCAATACATTATGAAAAAAGATATTAAAGATTGTACATTCTGGTTCACTTAAATTCTTATCCAAATGAACAATTAAGATATATTCTTTTTAACCAATACAAAATCAGAAATTCCAACTTTGCCTACCTATTCAGGGAGAGGGGGAACCAACAGTGTATATATATTTCAATTAGTTGATATTTTGTAATTTCAGTTTCTTTTCAATTTTTAAAATTTAGTTTTTACTCTTCTCACATTACGTAGTGCATTTATGCTTATAAAGCCTACACTCATACTTGCTTAACCTTTCCACAGCATTTCAGTGACATTGACTAGCATTGGGAGAACCTAACACGTGGACACAGAGTAAGTGTCGGGTAAGTGTAATTTCAGTAACAGTTGTTTCTAAGTATTGCAAGGTGTTGAAAACAAGCAAAAACAGCCTGTAATCAGTTGTTTCCTATTTTACAATGACTTCTTTCAAATATCGTAAGAGTTCATTCAGTAGCAGTGTTATGATTAGCTTTGGCAAGATTTGAAAAAATCATAAATCAGATACTTTATCAATACAATCAATTTATTAAAAAGTCAGTAGTAGATTTTCCAAGGTATTGCATTTTAGAAATCTAAAAAAAGTAAGTGTTGGGTAAGTGTGGTTTCAGTAACAGTTGTTCCAAAGTTTTGCAAAGTGTTAAAAGCGAGCCCAAACAGCCTGAAATCGAATGTTTTCTCTTTTACAATTGATTTTTCAGATGTTTTAACTGTTCAATCAGTAGCAGTGTTATGTTTAACTATTGCAAGATTTCAAAAACAATAATAATTCAGCTAATTACACCTAATTACTGCTAATTACAAGGTTCAAGTTAAGTAGTAGTTTTTCCAAGTTTGATATCGCCAAAAACAAATCAGAGTAAGTGTTATGTTTGTGTAATTTCACTAACAATTGTTTTTAAGTTTGGCTGAGTGTCAAAAACAATCCAAGTAGGTCTGTAATGAAAGATTTTCTGTTCTACAATTACTTAGTTCAAATGTTGTAAATCACAATAAGTGTTGGATGAGTATGTTTTCAGTTACAGTTGTATCTAAGTTTTGCAAAGTGTTCAAAAAAAGTAAAAAACAGCTTGTAATCCAATGTTTTGTTTTTGGCAATTCACTTTTTCAAATGTTGTAATTGTTCAATCAGTGTTATTAAGATTTCAAAAAGCATAATAGTTGAGCTAACTACAACTACAAAATCATTTTTCAAAGTGTACAATCTCAGCAGTAGTTTTTGTAGAAGAGGTATCACCAGAAACAAATCCAAGTAAGTGTTGTGTAATCAAATATCTTTATCAATGAAATCTGTTATTGTAAGAGTTCAAGGTTGGTAGTATATTTTTCAATGTTTTGTAGTTTTAAAAACAAATCACAGTAAGTGTTCAATAAGTGTGATTTCAGTGAAGGTTCTTTCTAAGTTTTGCAAAGTACTAAAAGAAAGTAAAAAACAGCTTGTAATACAATGTTTTCTTTTTGACGATTCACTTTCCAAATGTTATAATTGTTCAATCAAAAGCACTGTTATGGTTAACTTCAGCATTATATCTGAAACAATGATAATTAAGCTGAAAAAATCGTTTTCTAAACGTACAATATCAGTAGTTCATTTTCTATATTATGTATCAGCAGAAACAAAAACAGTAAGTGTTGTGTGAGAGTTATTTAAAAACAATTGTTTCGAAGTTCTACAAGGCGTCAAAAAAAAGCCAGGTTAGTGTGTGATGGAATATTTTCTAATTTATAATCACTTACTTTGAATGTTGTTACTGTTCTATTCATAGCTGTGTTTTTTAAAGCTTCAGCAATACTTCAATAACATTCTAAAATCAACTGTTTATACCCTCTAAATACATTATTGTATGAGTTCAAGATACATAATATATATTCCAAGGTTTTGCAATCTTGAGATCAAATAACAGTGTTGTTCAAGTGGTTTCAATTAAAGTTGTTTCTGAGAATTAGAAAATGACAAAATTAAAGCAAATTTGATTAAAATCCACTATTTTCTTTTTGACGATTAATTTTATTACAAATATTGTAATTGTTCAATCAGTAGCAGTGCTATGATTAGCATCAGATATTATTTCATAGAGCAAATCATACCTAAAATTCAGCAGAAACAAATAGAGTAAGCGTTGTGTAAGTGTAATTTCAATAACAATTGTTTTAAGTTTTGCAAAGCGTCATACACTAACCCAGTTAGTGAATAATGGAATATTTTCTGTTTTATAATCACTTTTTAAAAAATATTGTACTTGTTCTATTCGTAGCTGGGTTATTTCAAGCTTCTGCAATACTTCAATAACATTCTGAAATCAACTGTTTATACCCTGTAAATTCATTATTGTATGAGTTCAAGATACATATTATATTTTCCAAGGTTTTGCAATCTTGGGATCTAATAACAGTGTGTTGTTTAAGAGTGGTTTCAATTACAGTTATATCTGAGAATTATAAAATGACAAAATCAAAGCAAATTTGATTATAATCCACTGTTTACTTTTTGACAATTTATTTTATATTCTATTGTAATTGTTCAATCAGTAGCAGTGCTATTGATTAACCTCAGTTTTTTTTCAAAGAGAATGATAATCAAGATAATTATGATTAGAAAATAATTATCCAAACCTACAAGATCAGTAGTTCATTTTCTATGACATGTATCAGTATAAACAAATTGAATAAGTGTTATGTAACTGTAATTTCATTAACAGTAGTTTATAACTAATGCAAAGCGCCAAAAACTAACCCAGTCAGTGAATAATGGAATATGTTGCTTTATGATCACTTTTTTTGAATATTGCAATTGCTTAGTTCTTTCAAGCTTCTGCAATATTTCAATAACATTCTGATATCGAATGTTCATACCATGTAAATTAATCATTGTATGAATTCAAGATACATATTACATTTTCCAAAGTTTTGAATTCTTGAGATCAAATAACATAAGTTCAAGATGCATATTATATTTCCCAATGTTTTGAATTCATTAAATCAAATAGCTGTGAGTGCTGTTTTCAATTACAGTTGTATCTGAATATCATAAAATGACAAAATCAAAGTCAATTTGATTGTAATCCACTCTTTTCTTTTTGACAATACAAGATCAATAGTTCATTTTCTATAACACATATCAACATAAACAAATAAAATAAGTGTTGTGTAAGTGTAATTTCACTAACAATTGTTTGCAAAGCATCAAAAACTAGCCAAGTCAGCGAGTAACGGGATATTTTGATTTATAATCACGTTTTTTGATTATTGCAATAGCTTGGTTTTTTCAAGCTTCTGCAACAGTCCAACAACATTCTGAAATCATTTGTTTATACCCTGTGTATTCATTATTGTATGAGTTCAAGATACATATTATAATTTCCAATTTGGATTCTTTGGATCAAATAACAGATCAAATTGAGAGTGGTTTCAATAAGAGTTGTATCTGAGGATTATAAAATGACAAAATCAAATCTAATTTGATTATAGTCCACCGTTTCCTTTTTGACAATTCACTTTATCAAATATTGTAATTGTCCAGTCAGTAGCAGTGATTAGCATCAGTTATTATTTCATAAAGGAATGATGATCAAGATAATTATGAGTGTAATTTCACTAACAATTGTTTCTAAGTATTGCAATACTTCAAAAACTAGCCAAGTCAGTGAGTAAGGGGATAATTTGTTTATAATGACATTTTTTGAATATTGCAATAGTTTGGTTATTTCAAGCTTCTTCAATACTTCAATAACATACTGAAATCTACTGTTTATGCCCTCTATTATTATTTATTGAATTAGTTCAAGATCTATATTACAATTCCCAATGTCTTGCATTCTTCGCATCAAATAACAGTGAGTGTTGTTTGAGAATGGTTTCAATTACAGTTGAATCGGAGAATTATGAAATAACAAGAACAAAAGAAATTTGATTATAGTCCACTGTTTTCTTTTTGACAATTCACTTTATTCAATTTACTGTAATTGTTCAATCAGTAGCAATGCTATGATTAGCATCAGTTATCATTTCAAGGAGAATGATAATCAAGATAATTATAAGAAAATCATTTTCCAAACCTACGAGATCAGTAGTTCATTTTCTATAACATGTATCATCAGAAACAAATAATGCAAGTATTGTGTAAATGTAATTTCACTGACAATTGTTTCTGACAATTGCGAAGTGTCAAAAACTAGCCCAGTCAGTGAGTAATGGAATACTTTGTTTTAAAATCACTTTTTTTGATTATTGCAATAGATTGGTTATTTCAATCTACTGTTTATGTCCTCTGGATTCATCATTGTATTATTTAAAGATATATATTATAATTTCCAATGTTTTGGATTCTTGGAATCAAATAACAGGGAGTATTGTTGAAGAGTGGTTTCAATTACAGTTGTACCTGAGGGTTATAAAATGACAAAATCAAATCAAATTTGATTATAGTCCACTTTTTTTTTGACAATTCATTTATCAAATACTGAAATTGTTCAGTCAGTAGCCGTGCTATGATTAGCATCAGTTATTATTTCATAAAGAAATGATAATCAAGATAATTATAAGAAAATATAAAACAAATTATCTCATTACTGACTGACTTGGCTGGTTTTAGAAGCTTTGCAATAGTTAGAAACAATTGTTAGTGAAATTACACTTACACAACACTTGCTTTATTCATTTCTGCAGATACATGATATAGAAAAGGAACTACTGATCTTGTAGGTTTGGAAAATGATTTTCTTATCATAATTATCTTGATCATCATTCTTTTATGAAATAATAACTGATGCTAATCATAGCACTGCTACTGACTGAACAATTTCAATATTTGATAAATGAATTGTTAAAAAGAAAACAACTAAAATCAAATTTGCTTCACTTTTGTCATTTCATAATTCTCCGATACAACTGTAATTGAAACCACTCCCAGGAAATATCCAGTGATATTTGATTCAAAGGATGCAAAGTTTGGAGAATATAATACGTACCTTGAACTCATACAATAATGAATTCATAGTGAACTGCTGATTTTAGAATGTTATTGAAGTATTGCAGAAGCTTGAAATAACCAATCTATTGCAATAATCAAAAAAAGTGATTTTAAAACGAAATATTCCATTACTCACTAACTGGGCTAGTTTTTGACGCTTTGCAGTAGTTAGAAACAATTGTTAGTGAAATTACACTTACACAACACTTGCGTTATTTGTTTCTGCTGATACATGCTTTAGAAAATGAACTACTGATCTTGTAGGTTCGGAAAATGATTTTCTTATCATAATTATCTTGATTATCATTCTCCTTGAAATGATAACTGATGCTAATTATAGCAGTGCTATTGACTGAACAATTATAATATTTGATAAAGTGAATTGTCAAAGAAGAAACAATTAGATTTGATTTTGTCATTTAATCTTAAACAATACTCCCTGTTATTTGATCCCAAGAATCCAAAACATTGGAAATTATTATATGTATCTTGAAGTCATACAATAATGGATACACAGGGTATAAACAAATGATTTCAGAATGTTATTGGAGTGTTGCAAAAGCTTGAAATAACCAATCTATTGCAATATTCAAAAAATGTGATTATAAAACAAATTATCCCGTAAGTTTTGCAAGCCATAATGATTGAAAATCTTTTTCATAGTTTGCAACTGATGAATCAGTATCAATTTTATTTTTAGGTTTTGCCTCTAAAGGTGAAATTAGTATTTTCATCCAAAAATCAGCTTTTAATAGGCATGTAAGCATCTTTCATTTTAAAATTTGCCATGTTTCCATTTTCATTAGGGTTACATGAATTTTAAATCAGGAGCAGTATTATTTCTAGATTTTGCAAAGTGACAAAAACATTTTCATCTCAATTATCAATTTTTGGAGTGTTGTAAGTATTAACTTTGTTGCAATGTTATTTCTTGGCAGTCAAAGATTTCAAAATTTTGTCAAAACCAAGCCAAATCCACCAAACATTTTTACTTTTAAACTACATAGTGTGCTTAGCTTTGTTCCAATGTGATATTTGATATAAAGAAGGTAGGCTTTTTAGAGAAAAGAAAGGTTACTTTTTTCAGATATGTCATTTGGTGCTAAAAAATGGGCACTGCATCTTGAATACTGAAGAAAGCGGGGTGGGGGGGGAGTAATTGATGTCAATGATATTACACACAGTCGATGTTAAAAATCTACATATAACATGACTGTAAGACTCTGAAACAGTAAATAATCTCTTATGTCATGAAACCATTGTGAAAAAGAAACCTCCAGGATTCTAACAAACATAAAAAGAAGGAAAAAATGTGAATAAAAAAGAAAAACACACTTTGACCAATCATCTTTTTTTCCTATTTGTCCTGAATTACCCCTTGACACATATTTTATCGAATGTTTATGAATAAATCTAGCTCATACACCACAATCTACTCCTCGACCCCTCATACTGGCAAATCCTCCACTCAAAAAACCCCATCCAACATCACATAGATGAGCCACCACTGATTTCTTGCACCTCCTAGGAGTCAGTGGTTGGCTTCCCTCTGGTTTTCTATATGGAACTAATATCTGATAACTCCTCTGTGAATTGAATAACATTGATACACCGAAAAATTCCAATAAACTTTTTACAATTTGCGTTAAATGAACTTTTCAATGATTCTAATAGTCTTCTTTATCATAAGTCGGCTTGTATTATTATGTAACAGTTAATTTGATGAAATTTTTGTGTAAAATGCCAGTCTTAAAATGACAGAAAGTTACTGCTTTTTATTGTTTTTGGTATATGTGCTTCTTTGGTTGATTATTTCAGTGGAGGAGGTAATTCTGCTCTTAGACCGTCTGAGTGGGTCTGTTTCGAAGTTTCTTGACTTTTAGTGACAGTCACAACATCTTAATTGTTTTAATTGTCTCCGTCTCCCAAAGAGGGGACTGAGTCATTTACTCTTTCAGTTCCTCTATTACTGACCCCTAAACATCAAATTTTGATGGTAGAAATGCTTTATTTAGGCCTGTTTTGGCTTGTTTTTGACACTTTACAAAAGTGTACACACAACATTGTGGCAGCCTTTACTGGCACCCTTTCAAAAAGTAGATTTTCAATGTAAAAAGCTTCATGAAAGCCTATTTTGGGCTTGTGTTGGACACTGAACTGCTACAGCCTGTAACACTTACTAACAACTATTTGAAAAAGTTTGGTGTTCCAAGTGAAAAAAATGCCTAATTTTGGCCGATTTTGCCTTGTTTTAGATACCATGCAAAAGCTTAGACACAACACTGCTATAGCCATAATACTTCCTAACACATCATAAAAATTCACTTTTGAATCCAAAAATGTTTTATTTGGGATTATTTTGGCTTATGTCAAACCAAAAAAATAAAAAAATAAAGGAAAAAAAAAACTCTCAATCAGAAAAGGATTCCTTGAGCTCGACTCCATTGCCTACCCTTTCATGAAATTTTATTGGACTGACATATTGTGTAGACAGTCATAGAATTTTGGCAATATCGTGTGTTTTAGACATACAATTACTGCGTAGTAACGTAATGGTTGGTGCCTGGAGCTGCTCACAAATCTTATGTTATTCCTTTGTCTATTGTCCACCTATCAACAAAATCTGATTGAAATTTATTGATAACTTCTGAAGATATCTCGTTTTATGACAAAATAACTGTGATGTAGGAAAGGTAATTGTGCAGCTCCTAAATCTAATCAGTTTTCCTGTAGCCTTCATAAGAATTTATTCATAACTTTCTGAGATATTGTGCGGACAGTCATGTTAACAGAAAGTTATATTAGTTTATATGTATAAAAATAGGTATTTGCTTTAAAAAGATTGAAGTAGCAACAGTTTTAGGTGGATATCTGATGAGCATCTCTGTCATAGAATTGAATCTTTATATGATGGTGCTGGAGAAAATGCACGATGATATTACCGGAGATGACACATTGGAGGTTAAAATCAGTGGCGTTGCTAGGTTGTAAAGTTAAGTGGAACGAAGACTTGAAAAGGCATCACCGCACATAGAAAAATGTTAAGTTCATGATACATTTTTATTTTGTATTGGAAATTCCTGAAATAGCTTCACAGATCTATAGGGTGGACGAGAAATAAATCCCTATTAGAAATTATGTGCAACTTTGGATTAGGATTAACCAGGGGATAAAAAATCGATGGGGTGTTTCTTTTCACTCATTCTGTATATTGCATTTAAATTCAAACAATGAAACGTGACTGTTGTTTTAAATAATTTCAGCTAAACAAAACATCATAGAAAATATATTCAGCAGCTGCAAGAACCTCTATCGTCTAAACTTCATTTTTGCAAAATTACTATATATCTACTACATATAATAATTATTATCCTCTTCAGTAGCCAATCGTCTTCCAAAGGAGAGCAAGGCAACCTATCCTCGCCCATTGCAGAACTAGCCGGCTAAAAAATCGTTCCACGTCTAGCAGAAATTGGTAGGGGCAAAAATGTGGTATAATGTGGAGCACGTGTCATTGTCAATCAGGAATACGTTGTTGATGGGCAGTTTTTTTTGTCATACTGGTAGTTCTCATTATGTCAACGTACATGTCTTTTAATGAAAGAAACTCTCAGACGAGTTCAGATTGACTTCGAATGACATCTGAGAATGAGTCCATAAAAATTTCAAATTTTTTCACGCTGTCAAAATGATTTTCTTTTCGAACACTAAATTTAGAAGCTACATCTTCGAAATGTTCAAATCTTTTAACTGTGCTATCTATAACAGAATCTAAGGACATTAAGTAGGATTCTTGTATGAATTTCTTTCGAGCATCAAAAATTATCACACAGAAGTCATTACGAATAAATCGACATGTTACAAGTTTCGGGGATTTTCATTGACACATGTTGCCTTATTGCTAAAAGACTGGGAGGTACTAATATAACACCTTCATAGTAAAACAAACTGGGGATCGGAGAATGCCAAAACCTCTTCATTTCTTAGCTTTCCTTGTTGGTTTTCTCTAAGCAGATATTCTTTAAGGGCTTTTTTCTTTGGAAATTCTAGCTTTCTGCTTTTCAAATGTTCGGAGAAATAGGCCTTTTTTATTAGCCATTCCCCCGGTGACACGTTCAGGTCAGCTTTTGAGATGTTCTCAATTTCAAACTCGGGCTACAATAGAATCTTTTATCACAAATATAGTCTGGTCACTAAACGTGTCTCTACAAGTAAAAGGTTGATATAAAAAAGTAATGAATCCAGAAAAATCTTCCAAGGGAATGTTATTAAGTAAACAAAAAATACCGATAAAAATAATGTGATACGTCTCAAACCACACAAGAGCGACAAAATTCTTGAGGAGGCGTCTCTTTTGAAGAATGTGCTAAAGGGGAACGGATGCCCCACTGCCCCCTAGCTACGAAGAATCAAATCTACTGCAATCAATAATTTTATGATTCTTGCCAAGACACCTACATCAATAAGTCTGTAGCTGGGTTTTTTTTCGCGAAATTTCGAATGGGAACTTTAGAATAAAAATTCGTATTTTATTTCATGAATATTCGATTTTTTGAATTCTGAATTCCATGTAATATGATCACAAAATCTTTGAAAATTTTCTGAATGCAAATCATTACTTGTAATTCTTTGCTTACACCTTTTTGCAAATTTTTAAGTTCAAAATATCTCCGTTTCTTTCTGGTGAACACACATAATTTTTATCTCATATTTTTTCCAATCTTTCTTATTACTGATCCAACAAAGATCCCGACGATGAAGTTAAATTCTATTCGATTTTGAGGTTTTTTTTGTTAGGTGTCATTGAGATTTTAGGTCCGCAAAATGTTAGGATTATTTTGATTAATACCGGTTAATACTCGCATTGCAAAAGTACAGATCTGTCCCAAAACAACATGAATGAAAAAAAAAACGTAAAGACCTCAGATTTTCCGATAAATACCTATCTTTCATGTTGAATAAAAGAGAAAGAAATCTAGAGTAAAAAAAAAATGTTGCAAAATTCGCCACTTTCGCGGAAAATCAATTTGTATGTTTTCAGTTAACAGTCAATTGTAGTTGAATCTTTCTGTAGGAGTGAAGAGTCTCTCACGAGACTACAATTCATGAAGACAGAAGTATTATAGTTGCGTTGATTTTTTGTTTATCGCCTTGTTGACAAATACTACCGTGTGCCCTGAAAAATTGTGGTGTCTTTGTGTTCGAGTGCGCGCAGAAATGTAAATGGTTCTTAGTGTAAGCCCAGTTGGCGGCTATTACTTTTAAGCTGTGAAAGTCTGTTCCATTAACAACAGTTTCGCTACTGCTGTCCGGGTGTATGGCATGTGCTAGGAAGTGAAGCAAACAAAGAAAGGAAAGTCCCACGGACCCGATAACTTCATTATCAACCTACTCAAAAATGCTGGATAAGTCGTCACTTGAAAATTAGCCATCCTATTCAACTTATACATCAAACGAAGTAAAGTCCCAAATGAATGGAACACTGCAACCATAATGCTGCTATGCCCAAAGACTACTTCTACAGGTCAATAAACCTACTAAATTGCATATACAAACCAAACTGATCACCAAAGTGATCACGATACATTTTTCTATCTTCTGAATTTCTCATAATGCTTGTACTGTTGACTAATTTTCGAGTTAACTTCAAAGACATTTTTTCCCTAAAATTGTGCGAAAGGTGACGCTTAGAAATTTTGCATCGTAGTTCCCTTTGGTAATTAATATAAATGAAAAAGAAAAAAAACTGTAATTGGTAAACCCATCGTTTTCTCTATTTTGTAGGGTTTTGATTTTTGGGTGCCAATTTGAATCCACTACTTCTTCCATTAACTGCCTGCCACGTTGTCAGTTTCATTATGACTAAATTTCCTCTGATCTTTCTTATTGTGTCAGCATTCGTAATGATAGAGACTACTGATACCGACCATAAGGATACTTTCAATAATTATAAGGTGTACTATCTTTACAACTATGTTTACTCTCAGTATTATTATAACTGTTGAACTACGTGTACTCTCATTACACACAGTACAGTTATTATTTCACAAATTTTTCCTTTTATAACTAATATGACAATATTTTATATCGAAGGCATATCTTAGTATTAATATTTCCCAATGAGTTCACTTCAAATAATTGTTCTTCGAATTAAACACGAAGGGTGTTCAGCAGAACACATACCACACCAGGAAAATCTACTTCTTGATGACTGGTATCACAAAAAACATGGAGTTCTTGAATTACTGAATGTATTAACTAAATCAATCCACCTTTAGTGTAAAGTTACAATCATGCGCTTATAGGATGTGGAGTCTTTTTGTGTTGGAATCTTCACCAGTTTTCGCGCGTAGTGTCTATTGTTGTGTTCGTGAGCGAATGGATTGTTGAGAGACGAGACGAGGGATTTGGATCCTCGTGGTGATGGTGTGTAAATCATCGCTGAGAACCTACACGACCTCCAACTAATGATAGATGAACTAAATGAAGAGAGCAAGAAAGTCGGCCAACACATGAACTTCAGCAAGACGAAGATCATGTGCAACAACCACATTGGAGATAAAGAAATACTAAGATCAAAATTGAGGACACAGAACTCGAGAAAGTAGACCACTACATCTACCTAGGACAACGAATCTCCATGAGACCCTCAAAAGAAGAAGAAATCAAGCGAAGAATCACACTAGATCCCATTAATCCTAAAGTGATGTTTGTATCCGAGAAAAGACAAGAGTTAGAGACATCATAGAATCCATTAAAAAATCTCAAATGGCAGTGGGCTGGCCATGTTGCAAGAATGGCAGACAATCGATGAACATCACGACTCACAACATGGATCGGCAAAATGTTAGATGGAGAGACGAGCTAGACAAGTTCAGGAAGTACTGGCTCCGTGATGCCCATGATAGGGAAGTGTGGCAAATCCTGGGGAAGGTCTATGTCCAACGACGGGCGCTAAAAGACTGATGATGATGATGATGGGTGATGGTAGTGCACTGTGGCCCTCTTCTTGTGGGGGGAGAAAAGAGATGTTAGGAAGTAAATGGAATGCGCGCTAAGTATAAAGTTGGACGCGCATTGAAATAAAGAGGAATGAACACATACAAGAATGGCCAGCCGCGGAGGCCAGAGCTAGAAGCGTACCCAGCTAGTGGTGTTGGAGCTAGTGAGCATTGGACCATGTGCGTCTTGAGGTTTTATAGGGGTCGTCAGAGGAAGTGACGTTTTGGATATCTAGCTAACAGACGAGTTTCGTACTAAATTTGCAATTAAAAGTATAGGGGTCACTACACGCTCATTTAGAAACGAACTTCATAACAAGTAAAAAGCATCCTAAACCTTTGCCGGGTTGATAAAAACCCAAGTTTAGATGCTTAAAAAAAAAGGATATTTCAGTTACCATATTACAAAAGCGGAATGATATTGCACCGATGCATATCTCAAATATAATCACATGGCCAGTGACTGAAAATACGAGCAAAAGTTCTTCATTTCAAATTCTATGATTATGTTGGAATAGTCCTGGAATTTCGTGTTTCTGATTATTAGAAATGATGGTAACAGGAACCCACACGTACTCTTCCACGTCAATGACTATATATGCGTACGTGCGCATATGCAAATATCTTCATTTTTCAAATTTATACTGTTCGATCGTCTGTCTACCCATCCATATGTATGTATGCACAACAAATCAAACGCACAGTAAACGTTACTTGTATACTACCGTCTCTATTTAGTTGCATTTAGAGAAATAAATATCTATATATCAACTCATCGACGGGCTAAAAAACAACGGCTGAGTAAGGTAATTTGCATAAATTTTATTTCTAGCGTGTATTATTAACCCTGAAGGATAAATTTCACAATTTTCTCGATATTACACAATTGATATCCGTGAAATATATGGTTTTAAAAAGTTTTATAAAATATTACAAGTTCGATTACGATTATTTAAGAGCATTTTTTATGTGACCTAGATAAAAAAAATCAGAGTCGATTACAAATTTCTCCATTACATAGGTGTGCGTAAGTTGAGAGAGAGAGAAAGAAAGAAAGAAAGAAAGAAAGAAAGAAAGAAAGAAAGAAAGAAAGAAAGAAAGAAAGAAAGAGAAAAAAGAAAGAAAGAAAGAAAGAGAAAGAGAGAATTACAATTAAACTTCGCTCCTTCATATATATTTATATATAAGATACAGCCACCATCGGTTTTACAGTCCCATATAAATTAATGGTAATAGCTTCTTTTGCTTTACGATATTTGGGCTAATGAAAGTTTTTTTCAGAAACGCTCGATTTTTCTTCTGAGATATCATGTGGACTGACAGACAACGAAGAACCAAATAAATCACCCCGATCTTAAATTTGATACAGTTCTTTCCGTCAGTCAGTTGACATGATATTTCCAAATTTTTGTGGAAGGGTGGCCAATGGGTGATCAAAGAAGACATGAAATTTCGGATGATATATGCACATTTACCCTCTGAATTGTAGTTATCTTTCCACACGATCAATATCTTGAAAAGTTCTCTATCTGTTCACATGATGATTCCAAAAGTTCCAAATGAATTCCGGTGAAATTTTGTAGAAGTGTGGGAAAGACTACGAAAGAAATCATGCGACCTTGGAGTGGGTCAATGCACTAATTTTCTTTCCTATATCCTAGCTCCTACGTCCACAACGACATCAATGAATTTCAATGACATTTTACGGACGGGTGGGGGATAGGTTATTAGAAACATTGATTCAATTTTGGAGTGGATTCATGCCGATTATCTCATCTACATTGTAGCAATCAGTTCTCTCTTCCTAATATCTTCAAAATGTCTGTCCACATGATATCTCTAAATATACTGAATGATTTCCAATGGAATTGGATGGAAGAATCGGCAATAGGCAATAAAAACAGTCATGAAATTTTGAATAGGATCCATGCACAATTATCCCCCCACGTCCTGACTTACTGTATGCAAACATACAGTAGCTCCAAAAGTTTTCTGTCCACGCAATATCTCCAAATGTTCCCAATTTAATTCCAATGACATTTCGTCGGAGGGTAGGCAATAGACTACGAGAGAAGTGATTAAACTTTGGATTGAATCCATGTGCAATTATCTACCCTACATCATAGCTATCAGTGTACATAGGTGTTTAATTTTCAAAGTAAGGGAAATAAGGGTTTCTGACACATTTGATTGTGAATAGCTCAAAATAACTCTCTTTGAGACATGTATTTCTTTTTGTAACCTTTACCCAGCATGGAATGTCCTATGGAAGAAGGGTATCACAGCGAAAATTGCTCAGTTTGAATTTCCATTTCAAAAGTAATTTAGCTTCGAGACTGAAGATAATATCACAATAATATTATCATATTGACCCTATAAAAACTTTGGTATCACTAATGTTTTGCCATCTTAGGTGATACCAAAATCTTTCTCAGGTTCAGCTCGAGAATGGCCTATTTCTACTGAACTACTGTAATATGTTGTAGTCAAAATGTGTATATATTATTTTATACATGTGCATATATGTATTTGCATGCTCATATATGTGTATTTGTCACGTAAACAGGTTGGGGGGACCCTCTCAGTCCTTGTGGTAGCTCTCTGCCAACATAGGGTCTTGTGTCCGAGCTGGGACATTGTTATTGCTATTAGAAAGTGCTAAACTAACATTTTTTTTTTTACATTTATTTAACATTGTTTTCATTAATCATTTCTTTTTGTTATTTACGCAATATATATATATATATATATATATATATATATATATATATATATATATATATATATATATATATATAAAATTTTACCTTGGCATGTCGATCAATTTCTGCAAGCGTTTCGAGGTATAGAATCTCGCGGTATGGTAGACATATGTCGACGGTACTTCACTAGTTGATTGCTTGGTATACGTTCTCTGTTGTCAGGAAGAAGCCATGCATTTACAGCAAAATTTACTAAAGTTACATATGATTTCGAATAAGGAGATAGTTCCCATCCGGAAATTGGATAAATATGACTATTTCTCGTTTGCTCATAACTTATCCAAAAAGTCAGATTTGAGTAGATTTTGGATATGTTATTGTAGGTTACCACCAATCCTATGAATAGTGCTAAATTAAGCTTGACCTTATTTTTTCGAATTCAGTCCATAAATAAATTTGTTTTTTACCGGACTACCATTCCTCTTGTATCATCCATCGTTGGATACAAAACTTCCCCAAAGATTCGCCACACCCCTCTATCGTGGGCATCGCAGAGCCAATACTTTTTGAACCTGTCCTGTTCGTCTCGCTATCTGATATTCTGCCGGCCTAGGATCTGCTTTTGATCGATGATGTCCATCGGTTGTCTGCTATTCTTGCAACATGACTAATGGATTCGATGATGTTTCGGACTCCTGTTTTTCCCTAATATACTGTGCTGTCTTGTGGACTCTCCATATGATTCTCTCATGTCACATGCTTCTCAGTCTCTTCGTTTGACTCCATGTTTCAGCTCAATAGGAGACTATCGGAAGGATGTATTATTTGTATGCCATCCTTTTTAGAACTAATGGAATTTTCTTGTTCTTCCTCTACCGAAGGCTCGCCATCCTAGAGTAATTCTTTCCTAAATTTCTTCCTCTTCGAAGATTCCATGGAGATTCGTTGTCCTTGGTAGATGAAGTGGTCCACTTTCTCCTGCTTTGCGTTTTCAATTTCGATCGTTGTGAATTCATTTCTGACATGTTTGTTGTACATGACCTTTATTTAGGATCATGGGAAAGTAAACTCTTTTGTTTCTTTTGTTCAGTTCGTTTGGCATTAGTTGGAGGTCAAGAAGGTTCTCTGCAATTATACATCAACATTAAAATGAGTAAAAAAAAATAAATTTGGTTCTATTAAAAGAAGTAAAATGAGTTCTAAGTTGTATAAAAGGAAGAAGGCAAAAAGCATTGATATTAAGAGTCATCATTGATATTAAGAGCCTAACGCGACCCAGTGTAAGTCCGACTCAATTTGCGTGTTGCCCCATTAGGCAGTCAGATCTCTTCAAAATGGCCGTAAGGATGGATCCCCATAGCCATTCTAATTAGCTGCAACAGAACAGCCAACAGCTGATCGTCCATCCAGGCCATTGAATTTACAATTTTGGTTCGCATTCCTGCTTTAATTTTGAATATAAATAAACCTCCAAGAGATCTAGAACCCTCTTTTGTTTTCGAACCAGTAAAATAAAAATTAAAAATTCTCCCCCTCCTCCGATTTTTGAAAATCTTAAAAAAGAAAAAAATCTCTCCATAAAAGTGAAAAATGACCCTCATGGATTTTGATTTCTAAAACGAAAAAGATTACTCCCTCAATTTCGACCCTTAATTAGTGAAAAAAGAAGTACCTCCACCTATTCAGGACCCAAAGCTGGAAATTTCCGTCTCTTTTGACTCCTGAAAGCAAAAAAAAAATGACCCTGTATTTTGACTGTTAAAAGTGGAAAATATTCCCAACCCTTGATTTTGACCCCTAAAAATAGAAAAAAGATACCCCCAGATGTTGATCCCCAAAATTGAGGAGTAACCTTCTCCGTAATAGAAGAAAAGAATCCTCCTCTTCGATTTTGACGCCTAAATACAAAAAAAAAGTCTCTAATAGATTTTGATTTCCCAAATTGAAAAAGAAATCTTACCCTGATACAAAATGTGAAAAGATAGGCTTGTCTTCGATTTTGACGCCAAACAGTGGAAAAAGAAGTACATTTCACACTGTCACTCATTCGATGTAACAAACAGCGAACAAATTGAAAGAAATGAGAAAATCAATGAAGAAAAAACAAAATTTGGATTGGACACCATTATCAGCTAATAATATAGAGCATATCTTTGCGTTTTTGTACATCCATAGCATACCCAGAGCACCATACGCAACTGTGAATAACATTGATTGCCGGAAGAGAAAGAAAAGAATGTTATGTTGAGAAGAAAAGATCGAAAACTAAGAAGATATATGTAAAAAAAAAAATTGAGGGTCTTTCAGAGGATCAGGGAAGACCTCCTGGACCCATATATCATAAATTTAGACGCTGGGTTAAATCATCATTATTGTCCTTAACATCTAACAATATATATTATTGGAACCATCATCATCATCATCATCATTAGACATAGACCTTCCACAGGATTCGCCAGACCTCTCAATCATGGGCATCGCTAGGCCAGTACTTACTGAATTTAAAACATTCTTTATCTGACCGTGCATGTCGTTTGCCTGACGGGCTAAAAATCCTGTGCTATTTTGACTAACGGTCTAAAACGGGTGTTGTTATTCTCTGCTGACATGGTCACATTGAGAAATTAACTCTAACCGTCTATGTTCGACTGTAACAGCTAGATATCCACGTAAATAAACGATATCTGACCATATGAATTAAATTGCCAGACGGGCCAAAACCGCCCAAACTTTGCAGGGTGGCCAAAACATGTTTATACGTATTCATGCCTATCATTTGCCTGACGGGCTAAAATTGCAGTTTTATTCTGCCCGACGGGCTAAAATGGTTGTTGCTGTCTCCGACACGCTCAAGTTGAACAATGAATTTTATCCGTTCATAATCGACTTTAACCGATAGATACCCATGTGAATAAACGATACGTGGCCGTCGGCCAAAACATGTCAATACCTGTCTATGCCTGTCGTTTGCCTGACGGGCTAAAACTCCTGTGTTACTTTGCCTGACGGAGTGAAAGGGTTGTTGCTCCCCTCTGCCTACACGCCTTGGTTGGAAAATCAAACCATCCCTCTATATTCGGTAGTATATAAGCAATACTCGATTGCTTGACAGGCTAACACCGCCGACACAGCGCAAAAGCTTATCCTCGGAAGGATCGACGTCCAGCCGGCCTCAAATGACGGCGAAGCCCCTTTAATTGCCTCACATAAATCGAGTTTGTGCAACTTGTGCAGCACCCTTGCAATTGCAGTGAACATTCTCACCCGTTTCCCCCTTGGTGGTTTCACATTCCCTTGAACTCATTCTTCCCGTCTCGTTATTTGTCGACTATAGGTCCCGATTGAGAGAACTCTAAGCTACAGAAAACGAAAAAAATGGCTGGCTCCGACCTGTGCACCGCACAACCTGAAGCAAACGCTTCACGACAGGATTTGGCATTCACTCGCCGTTACTGAGAGGATCTTGGTTGGTTTCATTCCCTCTGCTTAGTTGTAGAAGGGAACTGCGAAAGGGCCTGCGGTCGACCGCAGGCTTTTTCGCCCTGTGGTCACAGTAGACAAAGTGAACAAGTCAAAGCCCCTTCTACTCCTGTCCCGAGGTCCCCGGATCGACAGCCAGCTACATACTTGGCTGTGTCGCTTTCGAACGAACAACGACACACTGAAGGCCAGAGATTTGCGTTTTACAAAGAAGAAGCGATGGACTCCCAGAGAAATAATCATCTTCCAGCATGAGGCTAAGAAGTGGTGCAAGATCTGCCTCAACATCTCAAGGCAGGTGCTCTGCCAAGCTCTATCTAAATGTTTCCCTGATCGTACGGCAGACGCTCTTGAATGTTGTGTCAGTTCGGTTCTGCCGCACTCATGAGAGTGACCCCGACACATTCAGTGCCATTGACAATGGTGGACGCTGACCCTGAGGAGGTGCCTTCTCCAGGTGATTTTGTTCTCGAGCTGTACAGTCGCCCCAGCGTTGGTAGAACATCCTCAGAGCTTTTTGAGTAAATGGAAGAGTTGGAAAATGGTCATTAGGGCGCGGGTGAAAATATGCTCGCGAATAAGAATTAGAAGGGCGATCTACGCGACCCAGCAAAAAGAATGCAGTGAAGATTTATCTGGACAGAACCTTGAGAAATTCTCATCTGGCAGATCGAGCTGTACCTGACAACTGCTAATGATACTGGGCCGGAATTCTTGTCGAAATCCTATCCACAGTGAGACCCAATCACGGATATGTAGTCAGCTCGCTCGCCTATGCCAATGATCTTACCTTATTCACCAAGATCGAGGAGTGTATGAGGCTTGAGGTGATATCCAAAACGTCCGCTCTGAGTAAGTGCCTGTAAGTGATGCTCCTTCAAATCGCCCTTGACGAAGCTGAACTGAAGGTATATGTTTCAGAAGGGTGTGGCCATCCTCCTGCCTAAGGAGTGAGAGAAACAGTATTCTATCCTCGATGACGGTTCCAGTCTTCATCCGGCTGACAAGTTCACCGCTGATCATCTGATCATCAGAGTCTAAAATTGGAGTATACAGCTCCGGGGATAAAATCTTGGAACAAACCAACCTCGAGCTCAAGAGCAAGGGTGGATGTGGAAACCTGGAATCGCTTCAGTAAGTCCTGCAGAGAAGTCAAGTGACGCTGACCACAATAGGATGGCGGATCGGCCCGTGCATCAGCTCAGAAGTTCAATGATTTCAGCGAACCTAGATTTCCCATGATTTCCAGCTATCTCAAGCCCGACCTCAATGCCAGCAAGGATGGCTGCATGACTGTACTGGATGTTACGTTCATTTTAGCAAAGAATTTAGGTGACATCTCGATAGGAAAGGAGAAGTACAACTCCAAAGAATTCGAGGCTACTGTGCGTTACATATTCTTGGCCGCTAGGAAACCCCTCGAGGTTCCATCTCCTGGCAATCCTGACCAACTGCGGTATCCTTTATGGGAATACCGAGCGTGACCGAGGTTTTGGGATTCCCAGCGTGTCTGAACTTGGCCACTTCACCAATTTGGATCGCTTAAAGTTTCTTCCGTGTGTGAGAGATTTCCAGCAGGAAGGCCAGCCAATATTTTCTTTTCAGCTCCGAAAAGAATCGCCACCGTTGAGATATATATTGCTCTTGATCTTTCTATGGGTTAGCGCGACACGGCATGACTTGAAACTCACCATGTTTTGCTTGATCAAAAGTATACTGGTTATTCCTTCTGAGTCATCGGTTTCAAAAGTTTTAAGTGGAAGTGATGTACTTCAAGGGCGACTACCCAAACACATCAAGAAAGCAGCCGTTCCTGACTGGTCTGCAGTTACACAAAGTTGCTTTGGGTGGGGATGCTCCAGATGCAACTAACCAAACGGAAACAGACCCCCCCCCCCAAAAAAAACAAGCTTAAGAATAAACAGCTACAGAAAAGTAAAGAGAAAACGAGCTTGCCTTCTAATCCATAAAGAATTCAGAGACAATGAGGTAACATAATCTAAGTCTACGCTCCCACTTCACAATTAACAAAGGAATAAATAGACAACTTCTACGATAACTTGAACTCAATACTCCAAGATACCAAAACATACTTTAACACCACGGGAGGCGTCAACGCCGAGGTAGGACAAGGACATAAAAGCTGCATCGCCCAGTTCGAATACAAAGCACAAAATGGAAGAGGTGACGATCTCGTCAATTTTGCAACGGCAAATAGCTTCAAAATCATGAACACCTTCTTCAAGAGAGAATGCACTTACAAGAACCCCCATCACGAGAATGCACTTACAAGAGACCCCATCACGAAACGAAATCTACCACATCTTAGCCGACAAAAGCAACACAGAATAAGATATTCAGATTCTGGATCAAGTCAAACAACCACTGGATAATAAAATGTAAAATTCAAATAAATACCAAGAAAGAGAGCATTTAAATGTTTTGCAGAAAACTGCAACCACTAACCGTACAAAAAGAGCCTTCAAGCTAGAACTGGAAAACAGGTATGAACTTCTCAACATATCGGAGGAGAACATCAACGAGCTCAACAACAAAATAACGACCAATATGTTTAAGCTAAAGAGCAATCAGTAAAATTTCAGAAAAACTAAGAATCTCTTAGAAAACGCAGAAACCCCAAGTCACCGACAACAGCAAGAGAAAAGATTGAAGTAAACGTGTTTAACGAAACCATTCAAAAGAAACGAAGAGAAGATGAGAGACAACAGCTGTCACAGAAAGAATTCTTGAAAAAGGTAGGGACTTTAAAATTATTGAAATGGCTCTCAGTACAATAAAATACAAATAATGTGTGTTTGAAGAAAATAAAGATCTATCAACTAATAGAGATTGAACTGTCGAACGCTCTCACGAATTCTACAAAAAACTCTATTCCTCTAAACGAGGGACATGAGACAACAATCAGGATATACAAATCACGAGTAACCAGTTTGAAGAATTCCCAGAAGTTACTCCGTGGGAGGTGAAACAAGTCATCAAACAAACGAAAATAGGTCCCCCAGTCCAGATAATATCACCATCGACCAACTCAAAAGCTTGTTAAATCATCACCAGGAAAGTAGCCATCTTGCTAATCAACTTAAGAAAGAGTGAAGTCCCAGAAGATTGGGACATTGTAATCATAATGCTATTTCACAGGAAAATGAACCCGGATGATCTAAACTACGGGCCTATAAGCCTATTCAAAATCATCTACGAACTTCTTACCAAAATGATCATCTACTGTATCACCAGAACGCAAGATGAAAACCAATCACTAGAACAGGCTGGTTCCATGAAAAGCTACCCAAGTATTGACCATCTCAATTCAGTAAATTAACTAAAAGAGAAAGCTACAAAATATAAAATGCTACTCGCTGTGGCGTTTGTTGACTTGAAGAAGGCATTAGACTCAGTTGGAGGCCCCCAAGGTCATTGATGCTATCATACAAGGCGGATACCCTGAATATGTTTTTCAACGTGAATATCGACACAGCAGTTCATTCATTATTATTACATGAAGACTCTCGACCCTTTCAGCTCGAAAAGAGAGTAAGACAAGATGATACCAGTTCAACCAAACTCTTCACGCTAAACTGGAAAGATAGCAAGAAAGTTGGACAAGTAAAACAAATGGCATATGCAACAAAAATGTTGAGGATAAAAACACAAAAATCCAAATCGAAAACGTAGACCTGGAAAAGGTAGATCACTATATTTACCTATGACAACACATCTCTATGAAACAATCAAAAGGAGAGGAAATCAAGCAAATAAACCCTCTAGGATGGCAAGCTCTTGGTAGCACAAAAACAAGAAAATCCCATTAGTTCAAAAAAAAAAAAGGTCCATAACCAATGCATCCCCCCGATAGTCATTCATAGGGCTGAAACATGGAACCTAACCAAAAGATTGATACTCAAACAGAGAACTATACTGCGTACACATGAGAGGATCATATTCAATATCACATTGAGAAATCGCAAAACAACGCAGTATATTAATTAAAAACAGGAGTTAGGGATATCATAAAATCCATCAGAAATCTCAAATGGCAATGGGCTGGTCATGTTGCAAGAATGGTAGACAATACACACACACACATATATATGTGACTCACGACGTGGATCCTCATATATCATCTGCAAATCTGTGGTCGACAAACTATAAGATGGCATGATGAACTAGACAAGTTCAGGAAGTATTGGCTCCGCGATCAGTCAAAACTCTTACCAGCCGATTAAAGGCTCTTGCCAGTTTAAGGGTTGAGACGGCTTCCTCAGAATCTATCCGCACTATGACTGAGCATGACTTGAATGTGTCGTTGCCGAGTTGGGAGTTGAAACTCGGTAGAATTCCCCCGGAAATTAGGTTATAATGTCTAAGTTCTCGACTGGGAATCTCGTTAGCAAGTAAGGATAAAAAACATTAAAAGAACAAAAACAAGAAAACAGCAGATGATCGAGCTTTCTGAGCGGCTGAAAACTCTTTCTAGTCAACCAAAGGCCTAGTTATCTTTATGAAGGCCGGCTCATCAGCATGCATTGCCCGGGCCCGACGCAAGAACCAGCCACAATCCTTTCAGCCCGTCAAGCAAAGTAGCGGTAGAGTTTTAGCCCGTCAGGCAAACGATGGTATGAGTATATTTTGGCTTACCGGCCAAATGTTGGCGAGGTAGAGCCATCTGACATGTATGGTCAGTGTATCGTTTATTTACATGGATTTCTAGCGGCCATAGTCAATTATAGACGGATAAAGTTCAACTTGAGTGTATCAGCAGAGACAAGCATCAGCCATTTTAACCCCTTAGGCAGAGTAAAACTGCAATTTTATATGGTCCGGTATCGCTTATTTACTCATATATCTTTCCGTTAAAGTCGAATGTAGACGAAAAGAGTTCATTTCTCAAAGTGAGCGTATCAGCAGAGACGAGTAACAACCGTTTTAGTCCATCTAGCAAAGTAACACAGGACTTACAGACCGTAAGGCGAAGAACAGGCATGGTCATGTATAAATATAAAAGTATTCCAACATTAACATATACAGACAGACAGGGTTTAGTATTTAACACAATCGTATCAGCATCAGCCTAGTGTGCTGTTTTAAAATCTCGAGTGCGCGAGGGTATTGAATTTCAATTGGGAACCAGACCAACATTTGTTGTGAGGAAGTCAATCATTTCTATTTTCAATTGGAAAAGTTCTTAATCAGAAAATCGTTTCGATTCCATCTAACATAATAATTCTATTTTTTCATTTTGTTTGTGTGTCGGTTTTAAAACTGCACCAGATCTTTGCCGTGAGAAACTTGAGTGTATCTATTTTCAAATAGAAAAACTTTGATTCGTAAAAGGCCTTTTATTTCACTCGATTCTCTTTTTTCTATTCATTTGTTTGTCGTCTCTATATGTCGAGAGAGCAAGGGTGTTAATCTTTCACTCGGGAACTACATTTGCTTTAAAACATCGCGAGGCTTAATGTTTAAAAATGGGAGAACGCTCCCTGTTAACAGGTGCGAAAGTACTATTTATACTACTATAAATAGTACTTTCGTACTTCACTACATTTTTGTTAGACACTATATAATTTCTCTTCATCCAATTCACCAGGACATTAAACTCATAAATCGATGATATCTATCAATTTTGCGCGTGCTAGGTGTTCCTTGCAATCGTTTTTGAAAACTAGAGACTGGATCCACAGTTGAAAATCGGTTACTCACACACATCTAATAAAATAACAGCATTCGGTGCATGCAGTGTTCGAATTCCATTAGGAAGAAATGAGAGCCTAGATTTCATATACTCTCCCGTATGAAAAGTTTTGTCACTATCTTTGGTGTATCTTTCTTTCAACAACCATTACATTATAAGACTTATAAAATATACTAATCTCATGCGTCTAAATTCCTCTTCACTCTGTACAACGCTTTCATATCACATTATCATCTGCGTTACCTTCCTTTCCTCACTTACATAAAGAGTTTCCGTTGTAGCTTAATTATTCGTTGATTTCTTCCTTTCGCAATTTTTGGTTACACGATTCCTTTAAATCTCTACGCCCAGTCGCACTAATTAATAACCCCATGAAGCTGAATTGATTCTCACGGCATTTTCAGTTCAGCTCATTCATATCCTCCCATTCGAAATCACATCCTTCCTGTAATACTTGGTTAATGTTTGCCGGGTATCATATTCTTTTAGGGACATAATCCATCATTCAAAGGTCACCTCCTATCTTTTATAATTCGTTTTTTTTTTTTATTGAATTAATGAATAAATTGAAAGTTCCCCGCGCTTCAACAGCTGACTCTACTTATTTAAAGAGCGACGGAATGCTCCATTAAAATCACTCTGGTGTTGACGCTCAGACGGGAGGATTTTACTCTTCTGATATAGCCTTGTTTGCTTTGCGTACGAAACAAATGTAAGTACATGAATCTGTTCGATTCAATCTGCCCTAAAGATATCCTCTCCAATGATGCAGCTAAATACACAAGCACATACACACACACACACACACACACACACATATATATATATATACATGATTTTTTAGAAACATCTTTAATTGATAGTGTTATCTATTATGAGACCCTACTAGATACACAAACACATGTGCACGTGCACACACACACACATATAGATATGAAATTTGTTTAGGACGCCTTCAATTAATATTTTTATGAAAAAAGATATGGTGCGATCCGATGAGGCGTTTATGAAGTTTATAAGACACTGTTACTTCAATATTACAATGATACTCTCGATATTAGCTTCAGTGTTAACTTTTTCGCCGCTTGTTTGTTGATTACTTATTCCTTGATTTCTCGAGATGATATTACCACTTCAATGCCTTAGATTTATGTTTTCATTATTAATTTTTCGCTTCGTAGAGTACAGATGTGATGTTATGAATATCTAGTTTACCCTATCTTTTCTTTTTTTCATAATCTCTACCTTAAACCATTGTTCTTAGTAAACATGTCGTTGTTCTTGTAGCGATGGTCTAATCATGAGATGCATGGGTCCATATCATAATATGATCATATATTCAGGAGACATTGCTAGTGTAGCGCCCCCTATTCTTTTAGGAATTAAATACGAAACCCTTCTTTTCGTTAGATGTCGAAAACGTCACTTCCTCTGACGACCCCTATAAAACCCCTGGACGCACGTGGTCCAATGCTCATTGGCGCCAGCGACCCTTGCTGCCGACATCTCTCTCTCTCTCTCCCTCTCTCTCTCTCTCTCTCTCCTTCTCCCTAAAATCGGTATCATTTCGCCGACCTCCTGGTCGATCCGATCTTGACCATTTTCTACTGCGACCTATCTCTGTACTAACTTTCCCCATTTCACTTTACCGATATCGAGGCATCACACATATGCACAGCTATGCATCTATGCCAGCGTGTCTTCACCACGTGCCACAAACACGTATCACCTTTCACTCTCATGAATGAATTGGCAAGGTCTTTTTACTATCCGATAGTCGCAATAATCTTTCCTAAACTTCTTTACTTCAGGAAACACGCACGGATAAAACTGCATGTTCTCTTTCTTTCATGGTCTGTCCGTCGAGAGTCTATCAGCGTTAGAGAATAGCCCCCAAGTTAACGCACACAACTTGGCAGTATGGCTCGCACACAGAACCCGGATTCCATGTACTACCTTGGAGCGTTCCAAGCCATATGGAAATCCAAGCACTCACGCAACTCCGCTCCGACTCCGACGTCAGTATTATCAATGACAATTCCCTGTCTCTTCTGTTCTCATCACTTTACACGATCGATTGGATTTATGTTATCCTTATATGTTCTTCATCTTCATTTTTCATTCTTGTATTAAACATACATCTTATTTGTCTAACCCAAATCCTTGTATGTTTTTTTCACTTTGTTTCATCTCTGCGCCCAAGTCCATACTTATCGTGCATTCTCTTTATACATCTCCCTTTTCTCCTACCACAAAAAACAGGGCTACATACCAAACCGCGAGGAGATCAAATTCCTCATCTCTCGAACAACATCATCACGCTCTTCGTCTCTCAACCATAACAGTCATCCACAAAACTAGCATTACAAGTACCCCACTGACTGCAAGAAGAACATTTTGTTAAATTTTTGGCTTGAAACTTTGTAATTGTGTTCTTCTCATGAATCTGTTATCAAGAATGAAATCTGAGATCATGGAACCACTGAATAATAATGACAAGCGTTTGAAGTTTCAAATTTGTTTTTCCTTTTTTTCATTATATTACTTATTATCAACATTCACAAATTGTTTTCGAAACTAACATGGTACCTGGTCTCCTGATTCTTTTTAAAAATCATTTCGACCGAAAAAAATTAATAAACATACGAATATACTTTATACAAAGTATAAATATACTTTAGGATAACATTGACACATTTTTTAAATAATTTGTGATTGGAATCACTTATTCCCAAATGATAAACGAGAGTGGCATAACGTTTAGTGTTCCAAAGTGCATGTTTGGAAGTGGTCGGACCTTATAGTGTGTTGAAAATCTCTTTATTTACTCTCCCACCAGAGCAAAATGTAACACGAGGTCAGGGCTTTACGTGGGGAAAAAGAAGCAAGCCATCAAAATTGCTTCAGCCGACTCTAAAGCAACTGCAGTCACGAAAGCGTCAGGACAATCCCAACTTTTCCCTTTAAGTGCAATGGGACAGTGCTGCCAAGTCTAAAGGCATAGCAATGCGCAGCCTCTGTATAATCTCATTGGCTGACGCATAACACCGGCGCACTCGGGCTTTGATACACACACTCTCCGGCAGGCAAGTGTCAGTATCGGCAGCTCGCGAAAAGGCCAGGAAAAAGTCATGATAATCATGTGAAGTAATTTTTCTATCCGCCGAACGGAACTACGGCTTCGAAGTCTTTTCTCGGTCTTTCCTTAAAAAAAACCAAAAAAAAAAACCCAAAAAATAAATTAAAAAAAAAAACCATCATAACAAATTGCAGTAATGGATACGGACTTTAAAAAAAAAATAAATACAAATTTTCGACAGAAAATTGTTAATTTAATGACTTCTACTTAACTGTACTTTGAAAAGATATTATAGATAAACGACCGATTCTCCGGTATCCATACCATTCCCCCGGACTAACAGAGATCACCTAACAATAATTCAGTGACCCATTAATTATTCATATCTCATATTTTTAAAACATTAGGACTGTTATAAACTTGAATTGAGCAAATATCCAAAATGGATTAAATGATTAAATACAATACTAATGATATAAATGATACAGTTTATCAGTATAAATGAAACCAATTCTTCACTTTAATTAAACTCATGTTCTAACTTGAGGTTCTTTATGGTACAACTTCAGACACAATGTTACTCAAAACCAAATTAGTGAACTAGCCGCAAAAGAATCAAGCGTCTATCTTCGGAAAAAAAAGTTGCCGCAAAATCGGCGGTGTATCTGTTCTTACTTTTTACTTGAAATGTAATGCAAAATACATGTTTACTGCTAGCGTCTGCTTCTTATTAATTCAGTTCAACGGTCAAGTGGGTATTGAGTCAGTCTTTCTTATCCACATATGATAAAAGCCAGCTTGAATTTACAAGCGTCTCATGGGACAGCTGGAGTATGGATGATCAAAAGTAACAAAACCCGATAGCATAGAATGGAAAAAGTATTTTCCCAATATTAAAACACGGTCTAATAATGGGCAACACTCTTAAGTGATCTAATTATTCTACCGAGCTCTAGATTCCGAGAATGCATAATTTTGTCAGGCTTTAAACTTAAATGAATAAAAAAGATGACTTCAAAATTTCAAGAGAAATAACATGAGAATGATTTAATTATTACAAGGAATTTTCGGCATCATTAGTTTTTGCAAAAAAAAAAAAACATTAACGAAATTAATTGTTCAACAAAGTGAACATTTGACTTGGGGATGATTGAAATTCTGGGCTCAATTTTGAAATAATCATTATATTGTGTTCGTAATGGGAAGAGAATTAAAATCTTTACACATTTTAAAGTATTCGCACTCAAGATATCGGCTAAGTAATTCAATCTTCGAACAATCACCGTAGCGAGTCTACTCTTTTTATAATCCTCGCTAACTTATTTGTATATGCACACTACCCGGCTCTTGTATTCATTTTTTCCAGAGGTCAAGCCGTTTTATCGCCTCAATGGCACGCTTAGATCACCTCGGAGCAAACTGTGGAGATACTTCTGAAGTGACTGGGGGGCCGTTTGTAGGTACTGCTTCAGTTCCTTTCGCTAAGTTATCTCTCGGCTTCATCAGAACGTTTTCTTACTGAAAGTATCTTTTCAAGTTCATTATCGGTGTCGGATACCACATCTCAACTATGTCTTCTCTAGTAGGAGCCATGTAATGTAAGGAATGTGTTTTCTTCCCCATTGGGAAACCTGAAAAATGCATAATCAGGATTTGTTTGAATCAGTTCGACCTCCTGCACAATAGGTTTGTATCAGTTGTTCCGTACATACTGCTTCATTTGTGCTTAATGGCTATTCCTTTTTCTTCGTAGAAATTTGTCTGTTCTTTTGACACAGATGAAAGTCTGCTGCTCGTAATTCACACCAAACAACGAAAATAATTGACAATGTTATTTTTGGTCCTCCACACAGCAGCTGTCTCATGGGACGCTTGTAAATTCAAGCTGGCTTTTATCATATATGGATGAGAAAAGCTAACTCGATACCCTGTTTGACCTTTGAACTGATTGACAATTAACAGATACTAGCTGGAACCGAACGTACCCAAACAAAGATAAATAATCCTGTCCTTATTGATAAAATTATACATTTTTAGAGATCTATTTTTTTTTAGTAACTTTACATAAGCTTTCGTGATTTTTATCGACGTTGTGTTGCGATTTGCTGACTCAACACTAAATTACAAGAATATGTACGTACATGCACTTCTGAAAAATCTTCGACATCCTATTATGAATAAAATCTTATTTTTTTGATTATTCTTAAGCTTTTCCTTTTTTGCTGGATTTTTTTCTTTGATTATAACGTAGTATAAGACCTTTTAAAAAGTCAGTAAATGGTATTGTTTATCGGTGAAAATAGAAGAATAGAAAGAAATCGAACAACGGAATTGAATAATAACCAAGGGGACCTTATTTGGATTTGGAACTAGAATTAATTTTTTTATTTTTATTCTCCTCTATTCTTGCAACTTTGCATAGTTGTTCGCAAGTTTATCGGCATTTAGTAGAGAATAGAATCAAGGACTATTTACCGAACGGAGATAAATTTCGGAACCACAGGGGCTTTTGCAGCCTTTAGTTCAAGATCAATGTTCGCAGTACATACTTCGGTAGCTTTGCATCGGTGCATTGACCAGGCTGATAATAGCTCGGTATTGCTAAACGTCCCGTGGCTTCAAAAAATAATTCGGCCCTGTCTCAGGGAAGAAGTACATCCCAGGGCAGCACCGTCCTATCACACTAAAAGGGATGGATCCGGCTTGCCCTGACGCCTTTGCAACACTAGTTGCAGGGACTGGAGCAATTTTTGTAGTTTTCCCGTAACAGGAACCCAACATTAAAAACGATCTTGTGGGGAAACAAGTTAATAGGAAAGTTCTGTATGTATTCTCATGTCACCGAAACAGAAATAATTTCCTGTTTTCAATTTTAAACATTATTTGGGTTGCATTTTAATGGTTTTCTTCATGGATTTAAATTCAATTCAATTTTGATTCTTTTCGTATTCATTAAGATGAGAGAGGGTGGTTTTTTGGTTTGTTTGTCATGAAAATCTACGCCAACTTATACTCAAACAACGTTAAAAATGCATTATAATGAATTAAAATGTTTGAGTAAGTGCGAGTCGGGTAATTTTTAAATGGGAATGCTGTAACATAGTTCACATAGTTCAGCTGAGAAAATTCATCACGGGTTTTGTCAGCTGAAAAAATCGAATGGAATTTAAAATCATGAAAATTAAAATCAAATCAAAATTCAGGAAAAAAAAATACAATCATGATAACAATTAAAATTGAAAACAGGGATGTGATGTAAAAACGTTCTAATTAAATTGAAATTCCCGGAGAAAGCAATTAGAATTAGAATTATAATAATAGTTATGTTTAGAAAAGAAAACGGTAAGATGATACTATAAAAAATATATGGCCTAAAATCACTGTTGCTAATTATTGTTCATTCTTCATAGCTGGAACTGCCTTAAAAACGGCTAGAATCAGCTATTTTTTCAATTTCTAGTTAACATTATTGCTATAAATGTTATATATACTCATTTAAAGTCCGCTTATCAAATAAAATAACTGTAAACTGAGACTCCAGGACAAACCATTTATGAGAATTATACATTTACTCTATTAAACCTTTTTAAATGGCCAGATCTTCAGCTATCTTAGATTCTTATCTGTTAAATTAGGAAAAATCGGCCAAATGTAACCGAAGAACGGCTGATTTCGTGAGTTTCATTGACAATATAACGTCGATTAAATCCACGAAAGCCTATATAAAGTTGCTATAATATAATACATCTCTGAAAAGGTGTGTAGTGCCCACCTTTTCCAGCAAAAGAAAATCAAACATGTACGGAGTTATCAGCCCTTGGCAGGGATCTACTTGCTATCCCCTACATCTCTGTAGAAATTGTAAATTACTTGTCGCTTTCTCTTTGACGTCACACAGAGCTACCAATAAGATATCTGATCGTTATCTTTACGGTATTTAAATTGTGGCAGTAAACTCTCTCTCTCTCTCTCTCTCTCTCTCTCTCTCTCTCTGTATTCTGACGGCCTCGAGGTAAGCTCGTTCTTCTCTCTCTTTCTCTTTAGTTAGGATAGTTTATATAGTTTTACACACACTTACTTGTTACACGTGCATCATCACATATAAAATCTCAAAGAACACATCCTATCTAAGTTAAGCACTCTCACCAAAGTTAGGTCGGACCTATAAAGATAACTTCTTAGTGGCCACAACTAGGATGACCAAACAGACAGACATTCTACAGACTCTATCTTGCATTTAATTAGTGACATTCCTTTCCCTTCATTCTTCTTATCTCTACATCCTTACCCTGGTAGATCCGTGTCGGTAGAAACTCCAGTCCTCATTAATTTTAATTCATTCCTAAAACTCATCACTGTTGTTAACCTATTCGTTTGTTCTTATTTCCGCGTTTTGTTAACAATCCGAGTAAGTGTGTACTAACCATGTTATGTGCTTAAGCAGTGAACACGCTACTTACCAGGATTTATCGCCTTAGATCAATTTTGATAATTTGTATTTTTAGGTGCTGATATAATTAGCAGCTTTAAAGGTGCAATTTAATAAATTAAGACCCCTTTAATGTATCATCTATCTTTGTTAGGGTCTGTCAGTTCTGTTCGGTTCTGTTCGGTTCAGTTCGGTAAATTCGTCCCGTCCGTTAATTAGTCTAAGCTATTAGAGTGCATTTACTCACATAGGAAGGCAAAAAAGGAATGATTATACTCAACGATAGTGGTCATATTCTCAGATGATATAGCAATATTAATGTGTGATGCACACTCGTACATAATACGTACCCCTAATTTTTGGCTATAAAATAGTGAAAAAAACATATCTGTGAATAATACGGACTGACTTTTCAGAATTTATTCAACCTTTTCTTTATTGTTTTAAAACACGAACATAGTTGCCTTCTATTTTATAAACATAATCAACAAAAACTTTGAACATTCTGCTCTCAAGTTTTTAATCTTGGCTTTATTAGAAGTAAAAGTTCAAATTTTTGTCAAAAGAAACGAAAAAACAATTTTTCATTAATGATCAAGTTGAGTTGAATTGAACTGTTTCATAGTCAAAGTATTTTGTTTAATTCTATCATCGACAAGATATCAATATGTTGTTGTTGATGATCGACAATTCTATATAGAATTTTTATTTTTCATCAGGTGTCAATTTTCTATGTAAGTTATGTAAGCATAGGTAAATTAAAATTATTCGTAAAGCAGGTTTTTAGACGTTTTAAATCTTATATTTTTGTCATCAAGATATTTTTGTGTTATCAAGATATTTTTTAGATGTTTCAAAAAACATTATATTTGCAAACGGAATTTTAAATAGTGTATGACCACTTTTATAAATAATATGAATTCAGACTAAAATGTGTTTAAAGTCGATGTGAATAGGGGCCCAGTGGGCATGGTTCCTTGAGAGCCCTCTCTCTGGTAGGAAAACGATGTTCTCCTTTGATATGCAGCTTTACATAAATTTACATACATTTTTGGAACTATCCAGATAATTTTTCGTGTAGTGTTAATGCAGCTTGTTCAAAGGTCAGAGTGAAAACGGAAACCGACTATTTGAAGGATAGCCACCTGAGGCTACTTGACAATCTCCAATATGTCCCGTTCGCAGAAAGCTGGAAGAACTTGACATTAACCAAGCGAGCAAAACTCCTGGGAAGATTTATGAAAATTTCGAATCGTTCTTGATGTTTGTCCTCGTTTCTAGACAGAGATACCGGTAGTTCCACCTGACTTCCCCGAATGACATGGTGAATGACCATCAGTGGTGTCTGCCCATCTTTCTGAAATGGTTGCACCCAAAAAAGAAGATCAGGACTTGCAGAAAATCTCGAAACAAGGAAATTTTTCAGTTAACAAAATTAGGATACCATTATTTGTCATAAATACAGATCATGGTATTGCACATGAAAGTCATGGATGGCATTAAAGGAATCCCCAACAACAAAAAAAGCTTTATATCACTTTGCTCTTGTCACACATGAGCCAAATTTGATTGTGAGAGATCCATGCTTTGGCAGATTGTTACATTGCACAGACACAGCGAATATAATGCACATAGTTGAGAATCTTGAGAAATCAAAGTAGCCACAGGAGCAATCGATTCTGTTCTGATGAGAAATAAAGCCCAGAGGCAGGTGGTGAATCTCCCAAGATCATATTCTTAGATGGTATGGCAATTGTACAAAAGCTTAAAAAGACCAAGGATACAAAACATGCCGAGATCTTGGAGACTTATTCATCAAATGTGTGAAACTCAAAAATGAACAACACGATGGAATGTATCTGATATATGGTCGGTATAATGAAGGCTCTTTAAAAGAGAGGACGAGGCACAAACGCACTGGGTAAGGACAGGGCATTCAGTACAAGATTACTGACAACACTCGTATGGATAACATACTCTTGAAGCTTCTTTCATACAATCAAACGAAACCGTTTGCGCCGTAAAGGTTGTTGGTAAACTATTTTAGAGAAAAAGAACGTAAGTTATGCTGTTATCTATGATAGTGATTGTGAAACGGAACGCACAAGAAAGATTACCAAGAAAACAGTTCTGCATGCATTGCAAACTGCTCAAAGAGATTGATTTTGTGAAGCATGTGTTGTATGCCAGATAAGAGATGTCATCTCATCAGTGTGTACCCGTTTATGCAAAGGTGCTGTTTTCAAATCCTCTTAAATATAGGCTAAAGAGTAACTGGGATTCATCATCATCATCAACCTTTTAGCGTCCATTGTTGGGCATAAACTTTCCCCAAGATTCACCACTTTCTTTTCAATTCGTCTAGCCCACCATTTTAATTGTTGGCCACAATTTCGCATATGATTTTTGATGATTCACGTTGTGAGTCGTGATGCCAAGTGGTTATCAGACAATTTTTCATCAGGACTGGCCATTTCAAATTTTAATTTTCCAATAGTTTCTATGATATAGACGTTCACCAATGTCTTGTGATCTTTAAATGATGGCCAATCTTTTAGTTAGATTCCATAGATGACTATCAGAAGGATACATTGGTCGTAGATCATTCTTTTTAGGAATAATGGAGTTTTCTTAACGCTCGCCAAGAATGCTTTCGATGACTGCTATCGTGTATCTTCTCTTATTTTCTCATCATTTCTACTGGATGGTTTTGTATAGTTCTGTTGCCCCGATTCTTTAACTTGTTGTTGGTGGTTTCTGCATTCTTCTGTAAGAATCTTGGTTTTCCCTGAGAGATTACTAATGGTTTGTGTGCTCTTTGGCTCAAACATATTGGTGACTTCAATTAAAGAGGTTATTAATTTGTTGCTGAGCTTGTTAATGTTCTTTTCTGGTTCGATAAGGAGATCATATCTGTTTTTCAGTTCCAGCTTGAATAATCTTTTTGTACGCTGAGTGGTCGCAGAACATTTTCCTGTGTTCTATCTCGGTGTTGATTTGAAATTTGCTTCTTATCGTTCTGTGGTCACTTCCTAGATTGATTTGATTAGTGACCTGCATATCTTTGTGGCGGTGTCGCTCCTGGTCGCAAGGATATTGTCTATTTCGTTATTAGTTCCGTGATTGAAGCTCCTCAAATTCCACTCATTCTTGAAGAAAGTGTGCATGATTTTGATCTTATTTGCTGTTGAAGATCTTCACTCTGTATTTTTTATCCGTACTTGCCGACACATTACTTATTACCTTGTCCTCTGCATAAGAATAAAAAAAATATTCAGACTTTTTAGGCATTACTTTTTTATCAGGGCTGTAACGAGCGAGGCAGGACATCACCCCCTTTCGTTGTTTTCGAAAAAAATGTATGCTATCATCTCAGAATGCTACAATGCAAAGAATTTGGGTCCTGAGATGCAAGGAAAATTGGGATTCTCCGGGTTTTGGCCTCAGGACCCCATGAGGGGTGCTTACAGCACCCCAAACCCCAGTTTAGTCTCCTTATGGCGCCCAAAACATTTTTCCCTGTTACAGCCCTGTTTATGCATTATTTCACTGCTTTCTTTTTAGTCTATTTGAATTTTGTTTTGTGTCTCATGTCTTATTTTACAAGGAAACAGCATGTTACATCGGCCATTATGTTCCTTATCAAGTCAAACAATAAACTTGCCTTGATGTTTCCCATAATGATATACAATTCTTCAAAAAAATGTTGCTTTGCAATAATTTGTTTTATACATTATCTTAAATAGGAATTAAATATCATTATTCAGTCCAAATATTAGTTTATCTTGAAAAGTAATTGGAGCCCGCCATTCACTGATAGTTGCGGAAGTGCTTTTCGACACAAAATGATTGTGGATTCCTATATAAAGGAATGCCTGGTATAAAGATTCGTAGAGAACTAAAGTATAATGTTTAGCCCCGCATCACTATAAAACTACTATTTTCACTTCTTATACAGAACCGTAATTTGGGAATTAATTTCACACAATTAACATTATTTCTAGCAACTTTCAAAAAAAGCATAAAACAGTAGGAATAAATTTTTAAAAAGTCTGAGTTGATAGTGTGGTCCTTAAGAAGAAGCACGTTCTTCCCTACTGAGCCACCAGTATTGCTTCATTTTTAACACATATTCCCATTAGTGTAGACCTGATTTACAAACAGTAATTTCATTAATCAATTCAAAACAATTGAAGGTATTACAATGAATTGATTTCCCAAATAATTTCAAGCAGCAACGATCAATTTTTTTCCCATCAAAGAAACTGATTATTTCATTTAAATATTTTTGTATGGTGTGGGGGTGGCTCGGGGAATTACTACTTTTGCTTCCTTCCAAATCTGGCCATGGGCGTTGGAATGAATTGATTTCCAAAATAAAAATCAAGCAAAAATTATTTGTTCATCTATTATTGAAGGAACTATTTTTTTTTAAATGATAAATGTTTTTGTTTAGAGGGTGGGGGATAATTCCCTTTTCTATATCAGGTTCTGGTTGGGGCTCTTCTTTTTCTTGTATTTGCCCGGGAGAGGTTACTCTGTCTGATGAAGATTCTTAAGATGACGCAGCCACTTACTTTCCTTTGTAATTTGCTGTATAGCCTTCTACATTTTATGGCGTCCGTCTGAGTAAATGTTATATTCTTGAGAAGTCTCTGTCGAATAATTAGTGTAGTTAACCCAGAGACAAAGGAGTCTCTACTCATATCCTCTTTGTACATCTGAGCGATTGTTTATCAAAAGTTAGGGTGCAATGCTTGTGGATACTGATCCAAAGTTTTTCCTGTCAGGGTCTGGCATATATCTTGGTCCTTTCATGCACGAATTCAGTCTTTAGAATAGCTATAGAAAATATAGAATACATAGAATAACAAATTTCTCTCTCTCTCTCCAGCATGTTTGAAGACGTTAGTAAATGTTTGATACCAATGATTACATATTTTCTCAACCCGTGGGTCCAGATCTAAAATTTGGGCTTCAATACTTTTTTCCATTCTGACTGCTCAATGATAGTCTTTAAATGCAAATAGTAATGTGATGGAAAAAGAGTTGGAGTCTTAACATATTTTCATGTACACGCACTTGAAGGATGTATCAACATATGAGTAATTTAAACTTACCACAATAACCGCAGCAAAACAATCAGAATGCTAATGGCAAAGAGTTCGTCGAAGGGAGGCTACTTTTTTTCCATTATACTCTCTGCTTCATTTACATACACATTCCTACAACCCATTTACATATAACAGTGTTTTTCTACTTTGCAAGACGTACTATATCATTCTTCAATATGTACACATGTGTGCGTATATAAGATGATGACGCTTGTTTAGATTTTCGAGATACAGGATAGGGTTTGATGGATCATAACAAAACTTGCTGGGTAGGTTCATAGCATAAACATTTTAAAGTAATCAATATGCAATATCGGTCAGTTAACTTGAGGAATCTTGGTTCGTTACTGAGGTTTTATGTTTCTTGATCTATTCTATACAAGAATATCAGCATTAAATGAAATGCAGTAGCGTTTCAGCGTGCATGGTTGGTATCTTTTTCTTGAACAATTTCTTAACTGTACCCATCAATGCTTACTAACTTGAACTAAGAGATCGAGATAGACATATGAACAAAATATAAGTTCATCTTATTGTCAAACACAAGAAAGGCATCCTAACTTTTCAAGATACGAACATATTATATAAATCTTTTGGCTTTCATTTGAGATATTCGAATCTTAAGGAAGTTGTATTTACTATTCATATATTTCACAATAATAATGAACACTAAAAACAGAAATTTGTAAAGCCTTCAATACAAGGAAGAAATATAAATTTCAACTCACTAAAATGATCAAGTCAGCTATTTAGATGATTGTATGATCACTTTGAATCTCAACCATTTCTTTTCTCATATTCATGTGTTCACGAAAATATAATGGTTGGGAAACTCAGGAAGAAGAGTGTATTATTTCGTGCTTTTACAAAGAAATATATAAATTCGTGCAAAATTCAACCGTAGAATACACCATTTGCACTTTACTTCTGTAAGTCAATTACATGTAAGAATAAGTGAATTTACAAGTTATTACAATATTATCTGTTATGCGCCGAAGAAATCTTATTATATTTTGCCAAAAGTCTATTTGTCTGTGCTCGCCTACTACAAAAACTACTTGATATAAATCCATTCAATTTTTTATGGGTACGGATCCACCACAAATATTTTTAGGGAGTTTCAAATCAGTGGGGAGGGCTATCAATATGATTATTCATCAAAAGTAAACCATTCTTTCTGATGACATAATAAAATTTTTTTTTCTCAACTCGATTCTTGGAGATCACTCAGAAAGAAGCAAACGCATTTTTCGGCATATGTCATATCACAATTTTCATTGGTTGTACTTGGATACCTTGAATAACGGTGTTTTGATTAATACATGTTTTGATGTAGGTACATTTTTCCAAAACACGAAATTTTAGGCTAAGAAGTTATGTGGATCATATAGAAGGAACTTTCATTTTTTACTTTTTGGGTTTGAAATCTTGGGGAAATTTCTTTTTTCATTTCATTTTTTTGGGGTCGAAATCAGAGAGGGGGACTTTTTTATTTCTTTTTTAGGGGTCAAAATCAGATTTGTTTCTCTCTTTTTCTTTATTTCCAGGTTTTTCCCTTCTTTAGGGGGCAAAATGGAGGGGTAATTACTTGGGGTCTAAATCCATGGATAATCCTTTAGTTTTAGGGGTCATAATCAAGGGAAAGATTTTTTTCTCCACTTTTTAGTGTTAAAATCGATGGGTATTTATGTTTTTAGTTTTTAGCGACGAAATCCTTGGGATTTCCTCTTTTGTTTAGTTTTAGGGAGTCAATATCGAAGGGATTTTTTTTTTACCTCAGGGTTGAAGGGGAGAATTTCCTTCATTTTTAGAGAAGAACATTTTTTCCATATCAATGGTTCGAAATCTTGGGGAAATTTTCTTTCCTTTTTTTCCAAGGGGTTGAAATTTTTCTTTCTTCCTTTTTTTTTCTAAGGGTTTTCTTCCTTTTTAGTGATCAAAACGGAGGGGTAATAAAAAAAAAAACTTTTTGGAGTCTAAATCCAAAATCTAAATTCTTTTTTACTTCTAGGGGTCATAATCAAGGGGGGAGATTTCTTATTCTTAACTTTTATGTGTTAAAATCGAAGGGTATTTTTTTAGTTGTAGGAGACGAAATCTTGAGAAATTTTTTTGTTCACTTTTAGGGGGTCAATATCAAGGGGAATTATCTTTTTACTTTCAGGGGTCAAAGTTTAGGGAGATTTTTTTTCACTTTTAGAGGTTAAAATCAGGGAAAGATTTTTTTCCTCACTTTCAAGATTCGAAATCAAACGGACTTTTTTTTCTTTTACGTGTCACAGTTGGAGGGGGAAAATTTTTTCATCTTTAGGGTTCCAAATTTGGATATAAGAGATAAAAGACGAAATCCTTGAGATTTTCTTTTTTGTTTACTTTTAGGGGTTAAAATCAGGGGTGGGAGATTTTCTTACTTCAGGTTGTCAAAATCAAGGGGGGATTTTTTTCCACCTGGAGGGGTCAAAATCTAAGGCAACCTTTTTATTAGAGTTTAGGGGTTGAAATCCAGATTGGGATCACTTCTAGGGGTCAAAATCGAGGGGAAGATTTTATTTTCACTCTATTAGGGTTCAGAATCACTCGGATTATCTCTTAATTTGGACCCTTGAAGATGAAAACAAATCCCCCACTCCGATTGTTTCTTTTTGGACACTTTTGGGGTGGGTGGGTATTCAGTCTAGTAATAATAATTTCAATCAAGATTTTATAGACAACATTTGTACTTGGGTTTAGTTGAACGTTGGAATCTTGGGACGCAGCCTCTTTGATGTCATGTGGAACTATATAACAATTTTTATCCATGTTTTTCAGCCAATGAAGAATACAAAGTTGTTGGTCATATTAGTCTTATTTCTGGTAGAGGTCAGAACCGATGAAGAGGTTTTAGACGAAGAAGTTGGCCCTCTGGTCAACATGTTGCAATCAATGAAATCAATGAGCAAATTTCGAAGAGACGTGGGCAGTTTTTTCCAACCTGTGAGTAATAAATTATTTTGTACAACATAATTTATCTATTATATGGAGTATTAAAAGTTATTATACCTCAGATTCTCACCCAGATTTCTGGTTTTGTCTGCCACAGCTGCTAAAGAACATTGAGAGTAAAGATCGAAGGGAAGAAGACATGACCGACTTCCTGTTCGCTATGTTTGATCATAACAACGATGGTTTCATCGATGGTGGAGAGATGCACTTCCTTTTCAAAGAAATGAACGCCACTCCGACGGAAAGTAAACAAATATTGAGATACATTGACCGTGACCGAGATAGCAGATTGAACAAAGACGGTAATTAGCTTAAATTTTGTAATGTACGCTCAATGAGAAAACATATTGTTGATAAAATCAAATCGATTTTCATAACTTTTGCGCGACTCGAAAGAAGCATCTGAAATAGTTCTAATACAAAAATTGATATGAAATTTCGTTATTTGTTAAATGATGTAAAAATCCAATTTTTATTAAATCTAATTATCAATTAGACAGTTATGAATTAGCAAGTATGGAGTCCCATAATCATTTACCAGATCTATATTCTTTTTTATTTACTCGCTGTCTTGTCATGTATGATATGACGTTTTCGTACACTATCACTAAACTATTACTTGTTATTTTGACAAAAATGTAGTGGATTTTCTCCCAATAAAATTGAGCAATCGTTAAATATTATTTTTCTTTTTTCTTATTCATTTTTGAAAAAAATTAAAATGAAAATCTTTAAAAATATTAATTTCAGCAAGTATCAAAGATGACGTAATTATCCATTGAAATGACTAAGAACAACCTAATTTTGTTAGAAATTGCTAA